>OZ057403.1:46371621-46701384 GCA_964056735.1 Allodiplogaster pararmata
ACAACAAACGGCCTCACGCCTCCTGCCTCCGTTGGATCCATGACACTTTGTTACAAGACAGTGACACATAAGACAGTGACACATAAGTTGAAAAACACTTCAAATAACTTGAACTTGAGGCGTTTCAAACTTTTCAAAGAAAAAGAACTTTTCAAACAAAAAAGTCTCAGTAATAGATGCAGAAAATTTTCTTAGACCGATTTCTTAGGCAGTTTTCCGACTCTTTCAATGGAATTTTAAGGTATAGAAAAAGATTTCTATGTAAAGATAAAAAATTCCCATAATAAACTTTATTCTCAGGCGATTCGAACATCCTAGTGAAAAACTATTGGGGGCAGTAAAAGAGTTAGTTCTATGCACAGAAGGAAAAAAAACCTTATGTGTCACATCGTATGTGTGTTACAAGACAAACTGCCGTGTCACAAACTGTCTTGTAACAAAGTGTCGTGTAACAAAGTGTCGTGTAACAATTTGTCTTGTAACAAACTGTCGCGATACCGCCAAAACATGACACGAAAGAAAAACAAAATTGTCCCTGATTTGGTAGTGACAAAAAGTGTGTCAAAAAAAGAGCCGAGTTTGGCAGTGCCAAAACATGAAGCAAAAGAAAAACAAAATTGTCCGTAATTTGGCATTGACAAAAAGTGTTCAAAAAAAGAGCCGAGTTTGGCAGTGCCAAAACATGTCACAAAGGAAAAAACAAAATTGTCCGTGATTTGGCAGGAACAAAACTTGGCCACAGAGTCAGTCATCATTTGGCACTGCGAAATGGTGGCCGATTCTTCGTCCCTATTTTAGCAGCTAAAAAAAGACAAATAACGGAATTTCCTTCTCCCAAGTTCGCATACTCGAAATCTTGGCGAAATAAAGTTTTTGGCTGAGGAACAACATTTCGAGCATTTTGGCGAAAATTATTCCCAGCATCGTCTTATATGAATCGAGAAATTCGTGAATTGGATCGGAAGAGGCTTGTCGAAATTTGTCTTTTTGTCAAAATTCGTCTTTTAGCCGAAAAAGTAAGGTAGTTTAATTTTCAAAGAAATATGACTTCCGGCTAACAAAAAAAAAATATTTTCGGAAAAATAACCGCGTCACACTTATGATGGGCCCCTCAACCTTGTCACACTGATGATGGCCCCCTCAACCTTGTCACACTGATGATGGCCCCCTCAACCTTGTTACACTGATGATGACCCCCTCAACCTTGTCACACTGATGATGGCCCCCTCAACCTTGTCACACTGATGATGGCCCCCTCAACCTTGTCACACTGATGATGGCCCCCTCAACCTTGTCACACTGATGATGGCCCCCTCAACCTTGTCACACTGATGATGGCCCCCTCAACCTTTTTCGTGTTTAACAATTTATTAAGAACTTTTATTCAAAAATAAAGGTCAATAACGAATGGCATGGCCATTATTCGCGATAACGTGGAATATGCTTTTGTATTTGTAAAGTATTTTAATGAAACGGGACTCAAATAGGTAAACTACGGTAACACTACAACTTTGATCGAAAAAACGTCTTGCAACTGGCCTCTGTTCTTTTCTAGTCTTCATAATAGCACTTTTTGGAATAAAATTTTTTACTAATTCATAACAAGTTCGAATTTTATGATCATATTCTTTAAATATTTCCAGTACATCGCATTGTACTCGGATTTCTTCAAAGTTCTCTTCTTCGGTGACTTCCGCGAAGCAAACGAGACTCGAGTCACGCTAGAGGAAATCACGCCCGAGAACTTCAGATCTTTTCTCGACGCTATCTATCCGTGCCACAAAGACTTTACTGGTTGGACTTTTTTTTCTTGTGAAGGTATTTGAAAGTAGGCTCATGCTATAGCGTCAAATGGGCCAGGTTACTGAGTAGTTTAGAAACGATCTGGTTGAGGGAAGTTCTACGGGACTTTCCCTCACGAATTCTCCGGGCTATTACTGAAGCGCACCACGCATGCTAAGCACGCAATTAACGCCAAATCATTACTAATGCACGCCACTGCGCGGGAAAATTCTTAACTTTGCCCCATGCACTTTATTTAGTTTTTTCAAGTTTTTTCATGTTTTTTTCTGCTAAGGCTTAGGCTAAAGTTTACGCTAACGAGGCCGTACGGCTTAGGCTAATGAGACCGTATTAAAAAATATACATAATAGTGCGTCAAACACTCTTTCTCTCTTTCCCGCGCACTGGCGTGCATTAGTAATGGTTTGGCGTGCTTTAGTAATGGCCATTCTACGTCTAGAAAACTTGGTTATTGAGAAGAACTCTGGATGAAGGGTCATGAGATGCAATATCTAATTTCGTTTATGCGCAAAATCCCACTTTGAAAGGGTTTCGCCTTTTTATGCAGTAATTTTTAGAATCATCAAATTTAAGCGGAAGAAGCTGTGTCTCTGATGGAACTTGCTTATCGATTCCAAGTGCCGTATCTTCTCAAAAGCTGTGAGGAGAAACTGCTGGGAGCTGTCAGATTGGGTACCATGTCTCCTCTTCTTCCCGTTGAAGTGGCGTTCAAACACAACTCAATTGAAGGATGTGTCAGTTATGGTTCCAATACTTTTCGCATCGCGACATTTTGCACCGCGACAACTCGCACCTGGATTTAGCAGTATTTTTTCTTCAAAGCTTTAATTATGTGGCTGTTCGTTATATGAGGTCTCGTACTAAGCTGTGCGACCTCGTTCTTTACCTGAGCCTTAGCTGAGAAACTAATCATCCTGTCAACGATGATGAAGCTATCTCTTGTTTCTAGGTCAAGTTCCTCCAGATTCAACGATGATGAAGCTATCTCTTGTTTCTAGGTCAAGTTCCTCCAGATTCAACGATGATGAAGCTATCTCTTGTTTCTAGGTCAAGTTCCTCCAGATTAAACGATGATGAAGCTATCTCTTGTTTCTAGGTCAAGTTCCTCCAGATTCAACGATGATGAAGCTATCTCTTGTTTCTAGGTCAAGTTCCTCCAGATTCAACGATGATGAAGCTATCTCTTGTTTCTAGGTCAAGTTCCTCCAGATTCAACGATGATGAAGCTATCTCTTGTTTCTAGGTCAAGTTCCTCCAGATTCAACGATGATGAAGCTATCTCTTGTTTCTAGGTCAGGTTCCTCCAGATTCAACCAACATTTGCTGGTCTTCTTCAAACGATTTCTAAATCAACGGTCGCAATAAAAAAATTCAAAGAACTCGACAACACATTAAAGATGTGGATTTTCGAGTATTATGCCTCGAAGTATATTCCATAACCAACAGGTATCTGAAGAGCATTTGTCGAACCTTTTGGTTGTTATTGTAAAATATTGTAATGTTTTTTCAATTCAACGAATCTTTTTCAACTATATGTATATGTAATAAAAGTTTTGCTTTTGATTGTTCTCATATAACTTGAAAAAAAAACTTACATAACTTAGTCCGTTAATCTAATCTATATTTCAATTAATTTCTCGTTTTTTTTTAAAAACTGATTTTTGCTCTCTTCCGTTCAACTTTTGAAAAAATCATAATTTATTTATTCTAACAGTTGATAAACAGGGTTCTATTCATGATGACAGGAGTTTAAAAACAACAAATAACAATAAATGGCATGAAAGCAGAAAAAGCATGATTATTAGCTCTCGATTGAGTTCTGGATCATGGCTAACAGCTCTCAAGTAGCCGGTTTAATTCCTTTGCTTGCCGGCAAAACCTTGTTTTTTCTAACCATTCTTCATTCCTGCGCTTTACAGAGCACGCTTCGAACTCACATAACGGAGTTTAATCTCAGTTGGTCGATTAAATTAGTCATTGTTCCACTGTGGTGGACTTCATTGTCCGCTTCTAGAAAGAGCAGGAATTTCTTATTGCGTCCTGTAAAACAAAGACACTAAAAGCGGAAAAATGTCTGAACAAAGGATATAGTTGGAAAAGTGAGTTTTCTTGTTAAACTGGCAGTTGAAAATGAAAAATCCACTTGCCCAAGTTCAAAAAATAAGTCCGCTGAAAGGTAGGCTAAAATAAGAGCTGACGATTCCCTTCAATGCTTGTATAGGGAATTGTTATGAACTTCGGAATACGGGATTTGAGTAAAACGAAGTCTCAGTAACATAGGCTATTGCAAAAGCACGCCCTTCCGTCCGTTCCAATTATATCCTACTAATGCACGCAACTGCGCGGGAAAATTCTTAACTTCGCCCTATGCGCTTTATTTAGTTTTTTCTGCTTAGTCAAAAGTTTACGCTAACGAGGTCGTACGGCTTAGGCTAAAGAGATCGTATCAAAAAATATGTATACATAATAGTGCGTCAAACACTCTTTCTTTCTTTCCCGCGCAGTGGCGTGCATTAGTAATAAATGGGCGAGAGGGGCGTGCTTTGGACGAGAGAAGCGTGCGGTGAGAGGGGGACATGCTTTCGTCGGTAGTTTTTTTCTTCTAATTTCTGCGGATGAGTTAATTTAAGCCTGCTGCTGAGTCAGACAGTGATTATATTCCGTTCAATTTTTCTTTGTAATCGAAGACTTTGATAAATTAAGATGCAGTAAACTAAGGTTTCGGAAATTCCCTCTCGATTCATTCAGAGTTCATCGAGACCGATATTTCGAAACAAAGAGATATATTCTATTTGTAGGCGAGCACACTCAAGCTAGGCCACAGAGACTTTCGAAACAAAAAGAGGTAAAACTAACTAGACCTCAAGTGTGCTCTGGTTTAGAGACTTCTCGATGTTTTTGGACAAGGAGCCCGTTCATTCGAACATTTCATCAGATTCTTCTCAGTAGATATGAGAAGGCAGAATTTAGATCAAAGTGTCGGTGGTGAGCATAACAGAGATGGAGAGTGATGTTTGTACTTTTTTTTATATTGTGAGATTTTTTTAAAAAACGGTCTTGTTCTGTGAAAATTTTCATTATGTGAAAAAAAGACCATTATGTGAAAAAAAATTTTCCGCCTTTGGCGGGCGTCTGTACCTTTTTCTTGCACACTAAAAATCCCCTGATCAGGAACAGCTTTTTATCAAAGAATGGGAAAAGAAGATTTGAACTCTTTCTACCAACGAACATCAATGCTATCGAATGAGAACGGAAGCTTTTTCAAGGTCTTCTCTATTCACGTTGAACCTAGTTCGAGTTCGTTTTCTTTCGACTTGGGAATACCCAGTGAGTATCCTCTCAAAGACCTGAACCTGAGAGAAATAAAAATAAGTGCAAATAACTGAAAAATAAGCATTTCGCGGTAAGAAGTGTCGCGGGTACAAAATGTCGGCTTCAATGTCGCGGGTATAAAGTGTAGGGTGTAAAGTGTCGTGATTAGTTTTTTTATATCGAGTACTGGTACCGGTTTTTATTCATATAAAAAGCGTCCCATCGTTTGTGAATTGTGAGCTATTCCTAGTCCTCTTCATCGTCTTCACTCGAGCGGAACTGCTTAGCGATCCATCTTGTTTTGGTCTGAACCTCTTCTTGAGCGAGATTGAAGCACATTGCGAGCAGAGCCATACCTAAACAAGTCCGCCATGCTTTATTGAATTATTTATCATCGTTATAATTACTTTAGTCAGAGTTTCGTCAAGGACGTAATCGAGTTTCTAGTAGGCTGATGTTATCTCAATATGCAAAAAACTGCGGGGAAATTTTAATTTAGCACCCCCCCCCACCTGAGCGCAATTGCACTGGAAAGTGCTGTGATACTTTAGTCCCCCACTCTCTTAAACCCGGTCGTTATAGTATGCTGTTTTACGACTCATATGTTTCCATATGCCACTTTTTTCTCGAATTGTCATCTAATTGTATTTTTTTTACGAATGTTATTTTTTTATGAAATGCCCGCCCCCCCTACCCTTGGGCGGGGGGGGGGGTTAAAATTCAACTATTTATTTCACTGGAGAAATCAGGGGGTACTAAAAATAAAAAGTTCTGAGTATGTACTTTACAACCCCTTTTTTTGGTGGGTGGTTAAAATAAAATGTACTTTAGTCCCCAATTTCTGGCCCTTTACCTTTCGGACCCCCATTTTGGACAGATTTACTATGGAGTGGAGGCCTCTTGTATCACGGGGGGACCGAAGGTGAGTGGGGGCCTAAAGTAGACATTTCCCAAAAAACTGCAGGCCAAGATTTAAAAAAAATCTATAGATACGGAAACTATAAACTAGTACGCAAAAATTGAACAGGATGAATAAATCCCCTTCTCTGTACTCTCATTGGAAGGTGACCTTATTACGCGCTCTTGAATTGATTGATTATCACAGTTTTCTTGTGATTTGTTTCAACCTTTTTCTCTCTCCTACAACCGTTGTCTCTATTTTGTAGACTGCCCAATTTTTCCTTATAATTCAAACTTTTAGTTTTGACTTTCAAACATGCCTCCGAAGAGAACTCAAAGAAAAAAGAAATTTGAAGATCCGGAATCTTCTTTTGCATCAAATACGTCTGCCTCTTCTCCTGCTGTTCTGTCTTCTCCAGTCAGTGGATTGGTCGCTGAAGCACTTGCACTTGCGAATGCAGAAGCACCGGCAGGTTTCCCTGCTGCCCACTGGCAGGTGTACTCTCGTCTGATAATGCTTCTATCGACAACTCTGGAACAGTTCGCATCTCAAACTTGCTCTTGCAAGTCACGCTCTGTTGAAGCACCCTCTGCCGCAGTACTGTCGTCTCTTCCACAGCCTCAGTCACAGTCCTCCCCAAATTCGTCGCATGATGAGGAAGCTTTCCGTCGCGCACGCTCCCTCGTCATTGTTGGCCTAAAAGAGAGCCACTCTCCTTCTGCGGGGGAGCGCGTATCACATGATGAGGCAGTGGTACGGGAGTTATTAGACGATCTGAATGTTCAAGTGCGACCTGAAGCAGTCTTCAGAATGGGCACCGGTAACCGGCGCTTGCTCAAAGTGATGTTACCGGCGCGTTCTTTCTTGCTGTCTTCTCTGCGTGCTGCTCATTCTCTGCGTTCTCTGTCTTTATGGAAGGGCGTTTACATCCGTAAATCAATGACACCCGATGAACTGACGACCTGGAACACAAAAAGACTCCTGCTAAAACAACTACGTGAAGCGAACCCAGCCTCCGGCTGGGTGTTATACCGGGATGAGTTATGGCAAAAGCAAGAGATAGGAGGGCCGAGGCGAACACTACCGCCGGCTCTTCCACAAACCTCCTCCAGGCCTTCTCCCATTCAGGGAAACTGATTGATCAAGGAACTATGTCTCTTGACTCTCTTTCTGTTCTTTACTTCAATGCTCGCTCTTTAAAAAATAAGTTGAAGCATTTGCAACATTTACTTTCTTCTCATAAGCCAGATCTTCTCCTCTGCTCAGAAACTTGGCTTAATGATGACATAAGAGACTCTGAACTCACTGGTAGTCTTCCCTACACTGTACTACGGCATGACAGATCGAATAGAAGGGGTGGTGGTGTTTGTGCTCTCATTATAGATCATTTACCGTTCAGCCAAGTATCTACGCGTAGAAATTCTGCATTCAACATTTTTGCATTCGACCTGTTTTCCTCTATCTCTGTCTCTAAAACCCGTAAAATTATCTGTTATAGGCCTCCAGCATTATCTTCTCAACAAAACGAATCTTTTTTCGATTCGCTCACAGAATTAGTTGCTGTTCCCCAACCATCTGTAATAGTTGGGGACTTTAATTTGGAATTTGATTCGAGCACGCTGTCTTTCTCATCAAATTTTCTCAAGGACCTAAGTTTGGACTTCTCTATGACTCAGCACGTTAAAACTTGCACTTATGGGTCTAAAATCATTGATTTAGTCTTGTCTACACAGGATACAGTATCCAATTGCATTGTTGGCCCACCCTTTACGGCCACTTCTGACTCTATATCTTTTACTCTCTCTTTTCTCTCTCCACCTATTTCTCTTGAAGAAGTCTATGACTATCATAACTGTATGTTTGCATGATTTAAACAGGAAGTTGCCCGGCCGCGATTTAGCCAAAACCCCTTTTGGCGGGAAAAGGGTTAAATCGCGGCGTGCTCTTCATTCTACGCTTTTTCTGACAGGTTTTCGGTTGAGTGTTATTCGGAAAGTTATTTGGACAATGTTATTTGGACGGTTGAGTGTTATTTGGAAAACAAGGAGGTCGGTGCTACAACTGCAACCAGTTCGGCCACTACAGCAACAAGTGCAGAGCACCCAGGTACGGAGAATACTAATTCAGTGGCATTTTTAAGTACAAGGTTTTCTGTGGGCTTTTAGTCGCAAATTGGGGCTTCTCCCTTCATTTTGGAAATTATTCTCAATGGTTATAAACTTAATTTTGAACCATGTTCTTCACCCTTCCACCTTCCGTTATTAGGCAATAGACAGTCAGCAGTGGCCAACAAGGTTTTTGTGGAGAAACAAGTGAAGGAATAGTGGAAAATTGGAGCGGTGGAGGAACGGGAAAGAAAGGGCGCGTGGCTATCACCGCTGTCGGTAGTGGAAAACGGTAAGAAATTAAGATTGATTCATGACCTTTCACACTTCTACTCTTTTCTCGCTAAAACCTATTTCAAATTCGAAGATCTCAGAAATTTGTGGTTTTCTCTTCCTTTCAATGGTTATTTGGCAACTTTCGATTTTGCCACCGGTTATTATCATTTGGCCATCGCCAAGGAGGACAGGCATTACCTGTCGTTTGTGTGTGAGCTTGATGGAGTGGAAAGGTGTTTCCAGTTTGCGGCAGCTCCATTTGGACTGTCGCAAGCTCCATACGATTTCACAAAAATTGTTCCGCCCCATCGTGGCGGAGTGGAGAGGTTCAGGCATTACCTGTTCTCTGTATATAACCAAGGAGGGCAGGCATTACCTGTCGTTTGTGTGTGAGCTTGATGGAGTGGAAAGGTGTTTCCAGTTTGCAGCAGCTCCATTTGGACTGTTGCAAGCTCCATACGATTTCACAAAGTTGTTCCGCCCCATCGTGGCGGAGTGGAGAGGTTCAGGCATTACCTGTTCTCTGTATATAGCCAAGGAGGACAGGCATTACCTGTCGTTTGTGTGTGAGCTTGATGGATTGGAAAGGTGTTTTCAGTTTGCGGCAGCTCCATTTGGACTGTCGCAAGCTCCATACGTCTTCAAAAAGTTGTTCCGCCCCATCGTGGCAAAGTGGAGAGGTTCAGGCATTACCTGTTCTCTGTATTTAGACGACGGCATCCTGGTGACCGCCACAGAAGAGGAGTGCAGAAGGAACGTGGAGACGGTTGAGATGATCTGAGGAGAGCTGGAGTACATTTTGTGGAGGAGAGACTGAAACTCGCAAGGAGGGAGGACCTTCTACCCCACTTGCATCGGGTTCTTCTCGGAGCTGTGGCTCCTTCTTCGAGCAAGATCTATCGCTACTCGGCTATTCAACGGAGAGAATTTGCAACAGCGCTGGGATTGGATGAGTGTGCTCCACTCTCTCTTTGTTGCTTCCTGCTACACAAGATAGCACAGGGAGCGTCAAGAAGTTCGCTGGCCGTGGCGTTGGCCAGCTACACTTTCGAGACTGGAGAAACGGTGGAGAACTCGCCTTTCGGTCCCCTGGCTCAAGCAATGAAGAAAGAGAGAGGGAGGAGTATCCAGGTCAAGCACCACAAGAAAACATCGGTCAGTGACGTTCAGGCGATATGTGTATGGAGCACTCGGCTCGAAGCTGTAAAAGAAGATATTCGAATCGCCCTTATTTGTGCTCCATCGTTTTCGGCTTTATTGAGAGTGTCCGAGGTGACAGCACTCGCATGGGGGGATGTGAGGAAGAAGAAAGCAATGGAGGCACTCTACTCAAGATCACAGTAGTAAGAGCAAAAAAAAAAAAACGATCAGGAGGGGGAAGGAAGGTGCACTAGAGCGAAGTTGGACAACATGTCCACCGGGTTCGCACTATGGAGTGCACGCAAAATTCGCTCAGCGATTTACCCTTCTCTTCCTTTACGACCGGTAAGCCTATCTCCACGGGATATGTCAGACAAGAGCTGACTAGAGCGTGCAAGGGAGCAGGAGTTGCACGTATGACGCCGCATCAGCTCAGGGGAGGAGGAACGTCTGCATCGATTGAGAATGGAGCCTCTCTACAGGAGGTACAGAAGAGAGGAAGATGAAAGACAGCCAAGGGAAATGGAATCGTACATCGAAGACTCTCTAATAGCCCAGGGTGGGGCATTGTCACTTTGATCTTGTTCTCTTTCTCTCCTCTCTATCGTTTGCACTCTGTCAATCTCCGTATTTCTCTCTCTCCATTATTTCGCATATTTGTCCTTTCTCTTTATCTTGTTCAAGTATGTTGTTCATTTGATGTTTTCCGGTTCGTTGTTCTGTAGTATTTGTTGTTTTCCGGTTCGTTGTTCTGTAATTGTGTTAAACCTTCGGGTGTTGTTGTTTCACAAAAGTAGTGAGCATGCCTCACAGTTGTTCGGTCAGGATAAAGCACACTTCTAGCCTCACAGTTGTTCGGTCAGGATAAAGCACACTTCCTGTTTGGCCATGCAAACACGGGTTTTAGCGAAAACGAAAGAAACGCAGTGACTGTAGTTGTAGCTAAAAGGGTAATTATGATGAGTTCAATGACCACCTCAATAGCATCGACTGGTCAGTTACGTTTAATAACTGGGTTAGTGTCGATGATCTTGTCCATAAGCTCAATCTCGTTTTGACGCAAGCTATTTCTAGATATGTGCCTACTAAACGTCGAGGAACCCCGTTTGAATCGTATCCTGAGTATATACGTTCTATGTACCGTCACAAAAGATCTTTGTTCGAGAAAATTCATCACTCTAGAGTTCTATCAGAATACAAAAGAATTTCGCATAATTTGCTGTAATGAAATTCGAATCAAATAGAGAGAAGCGTAAATTACTTGACCCGAAAGCTTTGTATAAGTTTATGAATTCGCATCTAAAAGGCAAAGCGATTATTCCTTCTTTCTTAGACTTGTCTGGTAATAGTCATCACACAGATGAAGCGAAAGCTGAAGCTCTTTCTCTCTTCTTTTCTTCCGTATTCAGCACTGATAATGGGGACTTTCCCTCTGTTGATAATGTGATTGGAGACTCTCTCACTGATATCCTCATCATGCCTCAAGAAGTCGTTCGCCAGATGCGAAAGTTGAAATCAACTACTTCAAGAAGTGTTGATGGTATTCCTCAAATCGTGTATAAGTATTGCGCTTATTCTCTTTCAGAGCCTCTTAGTTATATTTATAACTTGTCAATTCAGCTAGGAACTTTTCCTTCTCTCTGGAAAGTGTCATATGTCACTCCGATATCTAAATGTGCTAACCCCAAATGTGTCGATGACTTCCGTCTCATTGCTATAACGCCTAGCCTGTCCAAAGTATTTGAGCGACTGGTTAGAGATAAGCTTCAGTGGTGGTCTGACTTGCACTCTATTATTCCTGCAGATCAATATGAGTTCGTACCTGGAAAGTCTGTCCAGTCACAATTGATTGTCACCACTCAAAAATGGAATAAAGCTCTCGATTCGAATGGATGCGTTGACTTTCTATACTACGATTTAACTAAGGCATTCGATTCAGTCTCGCATCCTAAATTAATTCATAGGCTGAATTGTCTTGGTATTCGTGGTAACCTATTGTCTTCGTTCGATTCTTATCTCGCTAACCGCTCTTTTTCTGTTCGCGTTAATTCTCATTTAGGAGCTTCCAGAGACGTGACTTCCGGAGTGCCGCAAGGGTCAGTTCTCGGACCCATACTCTTTCTGTTTTACATTCACGATCTTCCCAGCGCATTTCGAACACTGCCTTTGGTTGATATACAACTTTTCGCTGATGACATAAAACTATCAACAATTTTTGACGCGCAAAATCAAAGCGATGCCCATTCCCAACTCTATTTTGTTTCCTCATACATGTTAGATTACTGCAAGAAATGGCAGTTGGACATTGCGGAGAAAAAATGCAATGTACTCTATGTAGGAAAAAGAAACCCACAACTAAATTACTTCGTTTCTCCTTCTTCCTCATTCAAATCTTCTTCTTTCATTCGAGATCTTGGTGTTCTGATATATTCAGATCTCAGTTTCCGTTATCATTATTCTTCAGTTGTTAGAAGATCCTTAAATATTGTATATTGTATTTTTCGCATTTTGAAGTCCAAAATAGCTGCGATTTATATTAGATGCTTCAAGACATATGTTTTACCAATTTGTGAGTTTTGTTCTTCTGTGTGGTCTCCTTTTATTGAAAAATACATTGTCCAGATTGAAAAAGTGAGTCATGTGTTCACCAAGTTGTTACACTATCGTTGTGTTGATTTCCATTCTTCGTCTCCCTTTCCAAGTTATGAAGCTCGTCTCATTAATTTTTCGTTGCACAGTCTCTATTATAGAAGAGTATGTAATGATCTCGTTCTTGCTTTCAAATTCATTCGCTGTGAAATGACTGTGACTATAAGTAACCTTTTCACGTTTAAGCCTTGTAATGGTAGAGTAGCTCCATTCAATTTTCACATCCCTAAAGCGAACCGCTCTCAATATTACCACTCCTTCTGTGTTCGAACAGCCCGTTGGATGTGTAAGCTACCTCCTGAGTTAATGAACAGCCCTAATTCTAAAATCTTTAAAAAGCGTCTGTATTCTTTCCCAGTCTTAGAGTTTCTAGGATTGAGCGTATCCAATATCTAAATTTTCCCCATTGACTATTTGATTTCTCTTTTTGTTGCTTTCTTTATATTATTCCCCTCCCATACCACCTTAACTTATATTTGGAAAACTCGGGAAGAGATCGCAAGGCAGCTTCACCTCCACTTTCATCGGCAGCACATACCCTTGGGCCCTGTTCACGGCGTACCTGCAGTGTCCCTCCTCCACTGTGATCCGTCTCAGAATACAGACGATGCCGGGGCTTGGCAACCCCCGAGTGTACAATGTAACAGTGGTCCTTGGGTATTCCTCCGCTTCTATTCTCCTTCAACTGCTTATGAAGGAAGACAACCAAATCCCATCTTCAGCCCTCCTCTCTCGCATCCCCTTGCTTTCTCACTAAGTTATTGTTCTTTTTTAGAAGTTTTAATGCTGTTCTTGCCTCTTTACTGTGACCTCGTGATGTAATGTCTGTTTTTTTGTTGTTCTTCTCTCCCTTTGTGGGAAGTGCGTTCTTATTATTATTTGTTCTCTCGACTCATTTTAGTGTCACACCTAATGGTGTAAATGAATAAATAAATAAATAAACAACTGAGAACCAATACTTCGGTTAGTAGCAAGTTTTAAATATTTTTGTTCCACGGAAATAAAGTTTTGATGAAATTATCTTAAATTATAAGAATATGTTGTTTCGTATTGACCAACCGAATAATAGGTAAACAGAAGTGATGACGAGCTTTTCTTGAGCATCTTTGTCGTTGCCAACCGAAGCTCCCGGAAACTTGTCTCCAAAACCTTAACCTCCACTCTGCTTACCATCATGTTGATTATGGGACATTGAGCATGGAAATCAAATGGTTGAAGAGGACAGTTTTGTAGAAGCTCTTAAATATTTTTATTCAATCTGACCTACGAGACAACAAAGTTCTAACGAGAATACACTCAAGACGGAGAGAATGTTATCATTGTGATCACAGAGATGTAATCTATTAGCTCCAACGAATACGCTGCGAAATGTATTACAAGTGTAAATGTTTGTTTAGAGTGAGCCGATCCGTTTTTCGTCACAACCAAGAAAATTATGAAATGGATAGTAAAGAACCGATGGTGGTCAGGGAGATATAGCAGAAGTAGAAGCTTTCCAAGAAGGTCCAGCCCTCCCAGAGGCAGAAGAGAATCGAGCCAGCGATTAGGTACGCGAACATGGTCAGGATTACCTAGAAAACAAATTTTTTTGTTCAACTTACAAATCGATACCCGTTTCGGTGTTAGAAAACAAGAAAGCCTGAAGCGCCTTGACTACTTTTATCCTGATGGAGTTCAAAGTGATACGGGGTTTGAGAAATTACTTGTTTTTTGTAATCATGACAACTCTGACATCACTACTTTTTTAAATCATTAACTCTGACATGACCAGGAGTGGGCGAAAATTTTTTTTTCGAATTTTGTTTTTCGATTTTAAAAACCAAATAAAAATTTTCGAACTTTTTTCGATTTAAAAACCAAAAAAAATTTTTCGATCTTTTTTTCGATTTTAAAAACCAAAATTTTTTTTCGAATTTAAAAACCAAAAAAATTTTCGAACTTTTTTTTCGATTTTAAAAACCAAACAAAAATTCGATATTTTTCCGATTTTTAAAATCCAAAAAATTTTCGACTTTTTTTCGAATTTAAAAACCAAAAAAATGTTTTCGAACTTTTTTCGATTTTAAAAACCAAAAAAAAAAGGTTTGAATTTTTTTTCGATTTATAAACCAAAAAATTGTTTTTCTGAAACTTTTTTTTTCTCACTTTTAAAGTGTTATTTTGTGATGCTTCTCAAAGTTGTAATTCATTTATTCGTCTCAGATGATCATTGTCTCTAATTACCAGTTTACAACAATCAAACATCATTAAAATCACCGTTGAAAGCTAAAGACTCGTTCAACAAAAGAACAACAAGCAATTTATTAATCTCTGATACAAGAGCGAAAAAAAATTTATACAACTACCAAGTTCTTCTAATAACCTCTTTCAAATGAAAAGTTAACATCGAAGAAAAACCTAGACTTATTCAGGCCGTTCTCAAAAGTCTCTATGCTTGGTAAAAGGTTTATAATCAAAACCAGAACTCATTCCTCACACTATAAGTTATACAGGGCGGCTGAACACTAAAAGTATACCAATTAAACAAGCACAGCTACATATATATTCAGTCAACTTTGTAGCACGGACCTTTTACTCATCAATGAGGGCCGATGATGGTGAGGTTCTGATTCAAGAACAACAGCTTAGAAAAGTTGGACGGAGATAGACTTTTACGATAATCCGCCAGAATCCTTTTAGCTACGCTAAAAAGTCGCTCACAATCCGTAGAGCTCGCTGGATGAACCAGGTATTTCAGGGGTGCCACATGGATAAATTGAATCGAAACCCGCTGACAGGAATTTCGTAATTTTTAACAATAGCAGTCACATTGAAAAAAGATAAACTCTGAGAATACCGGAATTCGGTTCGATCGGGTCAATCAAATGTTAGCACGCAAGCGCTGGAACTCTGTTTGTAAAAGCACTGAAACATGTGCGAGGCAGGCAACACCAAAAACACCGCAAAAACTCTATTTTTGCCCTTTTTCGGTTTTTGTGGTTTGCTTTCGAAGAATTGATCGACAACTCGAAAAAAACTTTTGTTGGACCTTTTTTTCGAAAAATTTTTTGTTTTGATATTTTGGTTTTCCGAATTTTTGAAAAAAGATTTTTCGAAAATTGTCAAAAAACCAAAAACGAACAATGAACGGTCCTGGACATGACACAACGCTTTGATTTAATAGTGTTGAATAAATGCCATGATCTTGAGCTTGACAGTCAACTGATTCCCTACTGACCAGAGTGAGCGGTACAGTGGTCTTCTCCAGCTGAGCCTGCACATTTTCCATCACCTCCAGTTGTTCCATTTGCACACGTGCTGTCAGCAGATCCTCGACGTCATTTGCGACGCCTGCGAGCAGTGGTCCTGTCACAAGCCATAAAAATCTATTCCCCCTGGTTGTCAGTGATCCTATCACAAGTGATCAAAATCTATTTTCGCAATGATTCAAACGGTTTCATCGCACATCATTCACATGAATTTCCTTGAGATAATTATTAGTTAGGCCTTTTCTGCGATATAACGCTTGACTGATCAGTATTTCGAGGAAAGTCATGTCTATATTTCGAAGAGTGTCCACACAAACCTAGTGAGTCCTGAGAAGACTCGGCCTTGACGCGCCCTCGCGTCAAGCGAGAAACCAGGGAATTTGCGCGCCGGATCTTCGCTGCCTGGAATTTTTCTTGTTGAAGTATCAACAAATGCTCAATTATGCAGGTTGAAGTTTCAAAGACGCGACGCCATATTGAGAAAAGTTATGGTCAAATGGCTGCATGTAAAAAGTTTGCCTCGGGTGCTCGAAGAAAGCTGACCTTAATTTTTTAGATACTCGCATTGCATCTTGCTGTAGAATCATTCCAAGCATGAAGATTTATTTTTCGCCTAAAATAAAAAAATGTCCAGAATTCCAACCTTCAAATTTTTGAATTCAAAGTTCTTGCCACCAATATCATTGAATGCACATTCCGTGCTCTGCGGTCGGAAAGAACCTTGATGAAAATTCACAAACCTTCCGCTTCTTGTGCCACAAGATGATGCGGAACTTGAGGCGGATCGATTGAGCGTAGAGGAAGCGGAAGATCTTTGCCATCACATCGCCGATGTTGGTGAGAAAAAGAAGCATTAAGGGAATGCCCACGATTGCGTAGAGGATCGTGAGCGTCTTTCCGAAGTAGGTCTTGGCGGATGTGTTACCGTAACCTGTCGAAGGATTTGAATAGTAACTTAGTGCGAATAGAGGAACCAACCACGCTTATAGGATTACGTTTATAAAGTGGTAAGTGAGAGCTTGTTTCTTTGCTTTCGCATTCAGATGTTCAAACCAATAGCGATGACAAATTTACAAACCAATTGTTGTGATGACTGTGAGAGAGTACAGGAAAGCCCCGGTGAAGGTCCACTGCGCGGAGACACCGAATTCCTTCCCATCGTAGCCCTTCCGTATAGCCCACATGCACTTTTTCTGGAACTTCTTCACCTGCAACCCAAATTGAGGTAAAAGAGGTAAATTTTCACAAAACATTGTTTTATTGTTCCCTCATAATATTTCTTCGGTTCCCTGATATTCAAGTTTCCAGTGAAATATAGTTATATGAAGAAATCAGCTGAAGACACCGTCGATCGTTTCAGCGATCCAACAAGTTCAGTCTAAAGATGAGGACATTGAATGCGTTCCCTATGTAGCTCGGTGAGGTCTAAGATGATGTCGATCAAGTCATTGATCATGTAATCGATCATTAAATCGATACTGCAAATGTTTTCGATCATGAAATCGATAATGTCATTATGAGTTGGAATTGTTTGTTGGATAACCTGCGAGTGGACAGCTTGCATCCATTGCTCCTTGTTCAGTTTGTTCACCCGGAAGGTGGCATTCCAGGCGACATCTACTGCTTGGTGCCGAGCGGTCGTAACCTGACATGACCTCACCCTTATCTTCGTCGTCATCTTCTTATTGTGCTTCGCAATGCAAATCTCCGCTCGAGACAGTATACGGACTAAGCTGAGTTTAGAGACTTACTAAAACTGTTAGCATCGGCCTCTTGCTCGGTCAAAGAATTCATAACACGACCATCATTCGAGCAGAAGAACCATAATGAGAATCAAGCGAGTTCGACAATTTGCTTGACCTTTTAAATTGTTCCAAATCACTCTCATTTTTACCTTCGCCTTTGATTGATTTATTGCTTGATGATTAATTGATTTAGGTCTTCCGGCTCAAAGAGATTTAGGTCTCCCGGCTCGTTTTGCTCTCCTAATTTTCGGGGGAAAATTATGGTGACATAATGCTCTGCTCTCTGGCTCATTTGTAATGTGTGTAGCAGGTTTTAGAGCAAGATACTTTTAAACACTATCGTTTCATAACCCTTACGGTTTGCATGAGAAAATAGCAATTATTGGCAACTTTCATTCCGACCCGAACGAACCTCGCTCTGAACTTGCATCTCATGAGGTCCTTCTACAGCTCGGAAGACCACAGCTCCCAACAAAGCGTAGCCAACAACCTGAATGAGTATTTTTCGTGAGATATAAGACGATGCTGGGAATATTTTTCGCCAAAATGCTCAAAATGTTGTTCCTCAGCCAAAAACTTTATTTTGCCAAGATTTCGAGTATGCGAACTTGGGAGAAGGAAATTCCGATATTAGTCTTTTTTTAGTTGCCAAATTAGGGACGAAGAATCGGCCACTGTTTCGCAGTGCAAAATGATGAATGACTCTGTGGCCAAGTTTTGTTCCTGCCAAATCACGGAAAATTTTATTTTTTCCTTTGTGACAAGTTTTGGCACTGCCAAACTCGGCTCTTTTTTGAACACTTTTTGTCCGTTGAACACAGCTCCGCAACGACCACATATTAAACACTTCTATCGACGTACCCCAACCGAGTTTAGTGAACTCGGTTGAGGTACGTCGCTAGAAATGGTTGGTCTGTGGGCGTTGTAGCTGCTGGTATTGCCACTCGACCTTTTGGATGATATCAAAGCCTAGTATTGGCACTCCCCAAAGAGTTCCTGAGAGCGATCCTCCATCATCCCAGAAATGAGGCTAAAGAGTTGCAGGGGCTACAAAAAAAGCCCGATTTCGGCAGTGACAAAACAAGGACAAAAAACCCGGTTCTGGCAGTGACAAAACAAGGACAAAAAAACCCGATTTTGGCAGTGACAAAACAAGGACAAACAAAAACCGGATTCTGGCAGTGACAAAAGCGGTGACAAAACGAGTACAAAGTAGAAAGCTTGTTTTTTGACGGTTTTTCTTGGCAGGCCCGTCAAAACGCATGTTATTTGCTGCCATTTATCATGGCGCTTTTTCCGTTTCTTGCCATGGAAAAGCTTGGTTTTTCAAGCGAAATCTGCCCGAGGAACAACATTTTGAGCATTTTGGCGAAAATTATTCCCAGCATCGTCTTATATAGAGAGATGAAACAAAAACATACTTATAGAGAGAGAAAACATGCAATGGTTGCTTCGCATTCTGCCTTGTGAATAATAACTTGTTTTTCACTAGTTTTAAACTCAATTTCGTTCAGGTCAATTTTTCGGGCATTTTTGGGTATCTTTCTTATTGCAGTTTTTTTAATACTATCACTTAACACTGTACTTTTAACAGTTTGCGGAATGCATTTTTCGCAGCGCATATACATATGGGACATATTTATTATTTTCATTCCGATAATCCGGAAATGGTAACATTCAGTTTTGAAAATTGGATGGGTTTGTAGAAGATCCATTCAGAGAAAGTTTCCTCTGAAGAATTATTGTCTAGAGAACTTAAGCCATAGGTTCAGAGTTTTGTTAACTTGTGCTAACTTTCGGGTTCTTTTTTCATACAAATGTTGTTGTAAATAGAATTGATAGAAATGAAGTAATTGTTCTCAGATTAACTTGTTTTATTTTAAAACAGCTGGTCGGAAAAAAAGAGAGCACTGCGTTGAAATTTGTATGTAATCACTCAATTATGTTCTTATCTTCTAGGTTCTGTACGTGTAATTTTCTCAGTATACCTTTCGAAATCTAATCGAACATTAAATGTATAACTACTCGTTCTTCAGTGAAGTATGTTTCTGGTATATGTACTTTGGGTCTAAATTTCAGCTGCCATATGGATATATGTATTGACGCAAAAAATCTTCAAGTTTTGAACAATCTCTCTTTTCAGCTGCCACTCTCTTTCAACTCATCGTTTTTTTCTCGCGATGTTAATCTTCCTCTCTCTCCGTCTCTATCTCTCTTTTCGTCTTTCTTTTTTCTCTCTTTCTGTCTCTATCTCTCTCTAAAATTCTTTGCATCTTTTTTTCTCTCTTCTTCAATCTAGCTTCCCCTCTTCTCCCACTTTTTTATCGCATCTCTAAAATGTCCTATTCTCCCCTGCTCCCTTCTTTTATCGGTTCTCTCCTTGTTGGTGTCGGTTTGTCCCCAGAGATGAAGAGAGATTTCAGCACACGCGAAAGATGCCTCGGATCTCATGCAGATGGCAAGGGAAAGACCAAGTCTTTCGAGTCTCACCACCAGGGCAAAAGCTCACTGCCAGCGTAGTGAGAAAAAAAACTACGAAATGCGCTTTAAGCAGGTTCAAATTGTGGAACAGAACCATTTGTTTTTCCTATCCATCAGTTTTTCCATCAGTATTGATGTATGAATAAATAAATAATGAACCTCCAGTTTTGATAAAATGTAAAACGTTACAAATCTAGAAAATATTCGTCTTTCGAGGATTTTTTTTACAAGAAAAATGGATAGTACTAATGAATATTGTTAGATATCGATTAGCAGTCTTGACGCTTTTAATATTGATTAAGAGTATGAAGGACAATCCAACCAGAGCACATAGGCCGACATGCGAGAAGAAGAAAGCGATGATCTTCTTGACGAGGTTCACGACTCTCGTCACCTTAGAGCGGCGATGTCTTCTGCTCATTCTGACATCAAAAGGAGAATCCTGAAAATTTTGAATCTATGAGCTCTGTGTCAACTTTTTCATAACTAGCAAATAATACTAGAAGGAGAGATCATGTGAAACTAACTCATTAGAAAATTCAGAATCTTCGGTTACTCGATCACAGTATTAGTCCAAAATCAGTCAGAGAGAAGAGAAAAAAAACAGAATTAGGAACAAAGAAAGCGCGGAAAGGGTATAAAGCGGTAGAGAAAACGAGAAAGAGAGAGAGAGAGGAACAGAGACATAGAGAGACGCCACACATTCTCACATGTATGTGAATAATTCAAACTTCAATTTATACATAGTCCGGGTGAATGTTTTAAAAAAATTGGTTCAAAAAGTGTATTGAATTATGTATTTGAAACCTAATCAACAATGTACTGAGTTAGATATCACTTCAACATACATATATTTCGACTCACCAAGATTTGTTCCTTAGTACAGAAAACATTTAAATGATAGGTCTTCAGAAATTAACTGATATACAAATGGAAGATTTACAACTTCTAATACCCTAATTTTAATAGAGAAGTACAGAAAAATAAGAGAACCCTGCAAATTACTCTGTTCATTTACACGAAATAAGAAAGAGAGATGGAAGAAAAATGGAACTACTCTTGGAATTGTTAAGGGAGGAGAAGAATGAAGCGCAAGAAGAGGAATGAGTTTGGAGGGATAGGGAGGAACTTCTTACCATAGGTTTATTCAGTATCAATGGTAGAAGAGAAAAAGAGAGTTAGAGATAACAGAAAAAAAGAGGGAAATGAAGAGACTGCGTGGGAAAAGTCAGAAAAGATAATGAAAAATGAGGAAGAAACAGAGAAAAAAGGAGAAAGAGGGAGCGAATGAGAAAAATTTCATAGATTCCAATAAAAACAAGTGCACTTAATGAACCAAACTTAGAATTTTTCCTTGTCAACTCTATAATAGAAATATCAGCTGATTTTACCAAGACTTTTTCTCCCATAAAATTGATTATTTTTTCAGAAAATTCGATTTTTAGAATAGGATTTTTAAGAAATTTTCCGGAAAAAAACAAGAAGTTTGTTTCTCAATGACGAAAAAAATGACAAACTGAAGTGACTCGTGCGAAGAATAGGCAGAGAAAGAAATTGAGATGGATTTGAAGACAAATGGGTGGAGAGGGAAGCGCTATGTCAAGGCTCCTTTGTCTATATTCCGACTCTTATCGAGTTTGCAGACACGAGCGAATCCCGCTCACAAACCCGAAAAAAGAGAAGTTGTGAGAAAATCCGACGTGATTTCGCAACTAGACTCTTTTAGAGGGTTCCATGACTATTCACTCCCGGACAATTCACTCCCGACGACTGACACTTTCACAAAATAAAATTTTTGTGAAGCTCAATGTTTATCAAAAATAAAATGTAAAGTTTTTCTTTTCAAAATTTTAAAATTTTCTTTTCAAAATCATATCTTGTTCGCCATGACTGGAGTGGTCGACTTTCCATCCGCTCTCTACTCTATTCATTCCGTCTAGTGGACATGATGCAATTCGGCTTCAACGAGGAATTGGACACATTGAAGCTGTATCGTCCTAGTCCTTCACCGCCCTCCCACACGATGCTACCTCTGGAGTAGGACCGACCCATCACTCGAAAGTTCTTTCCAAAATCTATTTCGACCTTATATGTTGCCGACTTTTTTGACCTCATGTTTCCCCTCACATGGAAGACCCCCTTCGTCATACCTTACCACGCATTTTCCATGCGTAATAAACTCAAACTCAAAAACTAGCTTCGTGAAAGATATCAAGCTGTGAAGTTGTGTGCACGCTCGCTCCGGAGTGAATTGTCCGGGAGTGAATAGTCGTGATACCCTCTTAGAGCCGTTTTTAATGTTCTTTTATTATTTATGATTGAACTATCGCCATAGTTCAATCATTTGTCATCTTAAACAGCGATCATCTAGCGATAGTTCAATCATTTGTCATCTTAACCAGGCGTCACTGCCTGTGTAAAAACTGTGTAACTTAGCATTTAAAAATTTATTTTTTATGTTATAAAAGCATTTTTGGCGTATAGTTTTCTATTGTTATTCCAGAAAGGAGCTGAAGATTTCGTGAAAAACAAGTACCAAAATTCTTTTTCTCTGAACCTTCTTCTCTATAAAAATGTCAGATGTGACTTCTTTCATGAGAGAGATTTTAAAATGGTTTGTATAAAAGCAGTGCATGTTTAAGACTATCCGAAATACACAAATTAGAAAAATTGAGTATAAATTCAGGTGTACTCAACCTATTGGAATCATTTCTAGCTAGTCGTTGCTCTAGAATCATTTCTAGCTAGTCGTTGCTCTAGAATCATTTCTAGCTAGTCGTTGCTCTAGAATCATTTCTAGCTAGTCGTTGCTCTAGAACTACAGTCAATCAAGTTTTATCCTATCCCAGAGCGTAAAATAGCGGAGTTTCGCAAGGAAGCTGAATAGGTCCCCTGTTCTTCTCTATATTCATAAACGACATCATAGAATTTTCAATTCAATTCAATTCGACCGCTTTATTCTCGATGTCATGGGACATGAAGAGCCATTGATTCGAACAACTCCAGCTTCTTATCAAATTCTTGATGTTGAGAACGAGAACATAGTATGTAGACTGGAGTGTCGATTATGGTTTGGACGATACGGTCTCAAGATGTCAAATTCCTGCTAGAGACCAGAATCCTTCATTTTGGGCGATAGAAATGGAGAGCGAGAAGTTAGTCGACCGATCTCAGCCACGAAGAATTGAAGGACAAGAATGTATCGTGTATAGAACCATAGAATGTATCGACCCCGAAGTTCACTGCTTTCTCTATGCAGACGACATCAAGCTATTCTCAAACAGTAGTCAAAGTCTCCGACGAGCCCTAGATTCTATTTCCAGTTATGCACATGCCTGGGCGCTTATAACTTCCATCCCGAAATGCTTCTTAGTCCACTGTGGCGTGGCGACAATAACCCTAGCAACATCTAACACATTGATAATAAAATCGTTCATATTTCTTCAACTATCAAGGATCTAGGTGTCCATTTCGACGCCACACTCAAATTCTCCACCAACATATATCAAGTCATAATCAAATCCACCAGATGTATAATTATGATCCCGCGAGCATTCAAAACCAAGTCCATAACCGTTCTCCGCGTTTTCAAAACATACATTCTCCCTTTACTCGATTACGGTAGCGAAATTTGGTCGCCACAGTCTGTAGGACACATCAATGCGATAGAAAACGTCCAGCGAGCCTTCACACGCAGAATCCTCCATAGAGCTGCCACGACATTAATCTCTGAACGATGAGATCATCGGTGTGTCATGTCATTCAAATTAGGCGAAAATTTTGAAAAATGTTGGAAGAAAAAAGTGGTAACAAGAAGAAAAAATGTTGGGAACAAAGTTTCGGGGTACGAAATGTCGCGGTACGAAGTGTCGAGAATACAACAAAAAAACAAAAATTTTAATGAAATGTTCAACAAAAAAAAGTGAAATGATTTTTAAGTACGGAAACAAATTAGATTGCGATTAGTTAGTATTTTAAGATTCATTTGGAGAGCAAGACGACATGTGAAATCTCATTTTCTCGTACTTTAAGATGTTATTTCGCGTGCTCTCGCAAGATCATCTCACACCTCACTGATCCAACATTTTTTTGCCTAAAAAGTGCGAGAGCCATGATTTCATCGTGAAAAATTTCAGTTGTATTAACACTGACTCGATGATCTCATTCATCGAGCAATGATGTCATCTTTACAGATACATCGTCGATCACTAAACTTTTTTCGAGAGATTAATGTCGCGGCTGGGCATCCCAAGATAGATTACCCGTCTAAGCTGAACCTGCTTTCTGACCACTCTCGAATACAGAAGAAATATTGACGACCTGGCATTCATCCACAAATGCATAAACCAACACCTTCGAATAGATTATTCCACACTTTTCCAAGTATGTCCCTTTCCATACAGCAATAGAAACGCCCATCCATACTCGAATCGCTCTACCATTCAGAATTCTGGATAACAAAAGTAGTTGTGCATCCAGGGTTATTAACATATGGAACGGCCTACCCATTCGGATAGTGTTAATCAATTCCCCTGTTGTTTTCAAAAAAGAACTACATAAGCTGCGAGAAGAATTTATAGTGCCCTTTTCTAAAATACGTTACTGAAATAACTTCATATGAGGTTTTTTTACCATGACGCTTCTAATATTCTATAAATTTGTGAATCTGTTCCTTTATTTTTTTTGTTTCAATTGTTTTGCGAATATAGCTGAACTCACATCCGTGACAGTAATCCAAGTTCACCAATACATGTATGTACATATGTGCTATTCTATCCTTAAATTGGAATAAATGAATTATTGATGAATTAATTGAAGACGTGAATCAAAGAGACAAAAACAAAGTCACTCTTCAAGACAAAAAATCACTCTTCTTTTTGAATCGATAAAGCGTTCATAACGACCTTAAGCAAAACAATTATAAAGTATTCACAGTTTGAAAAAAAAGAAATGAAATTTTATGCGTTCACATGTCTAATGTCATTAATCAATCAAAGTTCCTGATTTTTGAGAACAAGGGGGATGGGCTCTAATATTTATATTAGCTAGAAATATAGGGATTGTTGTTCTTCAACTTTTCGTCCTGGAAATGCATTCACAAGTCAGCGAAGTCCTTAATGCACCAATTGCAATGTTCTTCGGCGATTTGCTCCTGGATAGCTCGACTTGTCTCCGGGAAGCGGCCTCCTTCCTCCCAGTCGAATGCATCCGTTAATTTGAATCCGCAGCGAGTATTGATCTGAGAATGTCAACCATAAAAAAGCTCACCAAAACTACAGTAATACACCAAAACGTGTAGATTTCTAACGAAACGGGGAAACAGGAATACCTGTTGAGATGTATTGCTTCAAAACTTTGTCATAAAAACAAAAATTAGAAATTCATTTTAAAAAAAGCCAATTTTCGCCACAATTCATTAAACATTGAAGGTTTCTTTCTTATTCTCTTTCAAGTTATGTTGGCTCAATAGTAGATTTTCTGACTTTCATACGGAAGCTCCCAATTTTGAGCTCCATTTTGGAAAGTTCCACTTAAACCAACGGGCTCAAGAAATTTAGGTGTTTGAACAAATCTAACCCTCCCACTCCTATCAAGAAACCAGCTGGGATTTCAAAAGCACCCCTGCTTCTACCAGATTGAGTTTGTTACTCATCTTAAAGGATTGCATACCCTGCCGTGAGGTGGGAATGAGCGCGAAAAAGATTATTATAGGTCTCTTAATTTTGATACTCACTTCAGTACCAATTAAAACACTTTAATATTGAAAGTATCTTCTTAACCTTTTGCAGCCAGTTCATGATTAGGTTGTAATCCGGCTTAGAGTGATAATCCAAGGACTTGATGTGGTCATGAATGAATATGAACTCCTGCGGGCAAGAGACGAACAACCGCGATCCAATCGCCGACTGAAGTACTCAAATCATTATTATTATTATTATTATTATTATTATTATTATTATTATTATTATTATTATTATTATTATTATTATTATTATTATTTTTATTTTTATTTTTATTTTTATTTTTATTATTATTATTATTATAATTAAACAAAAAAACGTCACAGCCCTTTCAAGAGAGCTGTAGTTTATAAATAGGAAGTGCGTGTTTATTACTGTTTGGAAAGCTCTCAGTCAGCTCTCAGTCAGTTTTAAATTCTCGTCAGAAAAGCAGGAAATTCCGGGTTTAACTTCAAGAAAATCTTCGAGAGAAATCTTCAAGAGAATTTAAAGAGGAGAAGATTTTCAATTGACTGAAGATTCCCACGTTATTCAGTTTTTAAACTGTTCATAGCGGTTTAAAATTAAAACAAGAAAAACAGTCCAGATTTTTCAATATGACTTAATGCCCTTAATGCGGCATAGTTATGAAATTTCGCACTACTTCACTTTTTATTCGTGTTTATGATATACGAATGAAGACTTAGTATGTAGACGAGCGGGATTTAGGATATGTTCAGGACGGTACTGTTCGCAGGCTCGGTTCTGAGTTAAACTACATAGAAGAAAGGGGGGGTTGGGGACTAGTACATATTCAGTTAGCACAAAGTCGAATGCGTGTCTCGAGAACTTCTTAGCTGTTAGTTCAGTGCTTTGCCGAAAAACCCGACAAAATTGAGAGAAAAATTATAACCGATGATGATCTTTTGGATTTATGTTCTTTATGATTCACATTGTGAAATGGCGATGAATTATATGAAACACCTCAACTTAAAAAAAGTTAAATTTCGATGTGACTAGCCTTGACGCGCTTTGCCTTAGCTTCGTCGCAGACACTCCACGGGAGAGATCCCTGCAAGGGTGGAAAGTATTTACATTCAAAGCCTCGACCGTCCCGAAGTTCTCATACTTTGAGCAAGACAGTAAGTTTTGAGCCAGAAGCAGTGCTTTTCATACACTATAAACATGGCTAAACAAGTATGAGTCTAATTGAAAAGTTGCAATTGAAGATTTTTATAATTCTTACCCCGTATTGATTTACCTGACGAATAAATTCACTTAAACTGTTTATTTTTTTCAAGTAATTGAGGTAGTTGTAATCTTGGCTTCGTAGCAAACGGTCGAAAACCCGAAAAGTTTTTTTTTCGGGTTTGCTTAGAGGTTCTACAAACTCAGACCTAATTCTCAAATCATTGCAGCAAGTACATCAAGTCGAAAATGAGCGCAAAACTCAGACTTGAAATTCCTTTAAGATCTTTTCGGCTGACCACAATCATCTCGACGAGCATGTACATCCATGAGAAGAGATCGTCTCTTCGGCTCTGCTCCTGTCTGTTGTGCACGTTCAGCGAGCAGTAGCGAGCTGTTCCAACAAATGGAGCACGCCGACTGCAAGATAGCTCACCATACTTTGAATGTATGATACATACATGTTATAAATTCGGAGAGAAAAAACAACCGCTCTTCAAACGTTAGATATTTGGAATGATGAAAAGGGAGCTATAAGTTTTTCTTTTCGTTCATTACTGACGCTTTCTTTTTCAATGCAAACTGAAAAAGCTGATTATCCTTTCTAGTATGTTGATTCGTTTAGATGACTATTTATTAAGACTTGGGAAAATTTACAGTAGGCGCGGCAGCCACGGCCGCGCGGGCTCCGCTGGCTGTTCATGACTACTATTTTGTTCATTGCTATTATGAAGCACTTATGAGGCACTATAGTGGGTGAGAATGCTCGACTGTGAGTAGTTTGGCGAGAGTTCGGATTCGCTGTGATGAGCCATTTTTGCAAAAATTTTATTTTTACATCAGAAAATTATTTTACATACAAAAATGCTTAGGCTTAGGAAAAAGTTTACTCTAACGAGGCCGTACGGCTTAGCTAACGAGGCCGTGTTTTAGGCCAGCCGAGGCCGCGAAGCTGTTAAGCCCGTGCATACTGCAAAATTTCTCAAGTTTTTTTTTTTTTCTCGAAGTTTTCATTATTGCCTAGTGAAAGAGCATTAAGTTCGTAGCACAATGTTAATGAATCATAAGACGGGTAACTTTTCTCCAAAAAGCGAGCAGAAGAAAAAAAACAGAAAGATTAATTCTTTTTTAGCTGTCGAACAATTTTTCTAACGCACCGTGGAGCTTTGATTATGCAGCCTCGATCAGCAGTCTTTACTAAGTACGGCCTGGCAAATCCAAAGTCGATAAGAATTATGACTCTATCGGTTGAAAGCGCAAAGTTTCCAGCTTTCACATCTCGATGCAAGTAGCCCATCGAATGCAAATCTTGAATACCCTGAGAACAAAAAAATTTCTAGACAAGTTTCTTCGCTTTACGAGTGGAATCTATGAGAAAGGGCCAGAGCATAGGTGAGTCATGAGTTTTGGGCGGCTATTTCAAGAAAAAAATGTCATGGTTTCGAATTGAACTGAATTAGCTTAATCATGTTGTTGTTGTTGTTGCCGGCAAGCATCCCGCATCGAAGACTTGGTTATGAACACTCTCTTTAATGAGAGAAGTTCTCGTGTTCTTCGGACAAGATGCGTCCGGAGAAGGGTTTTGATGTCCTTTGCAGTCCTGAGACTGTCATGCTGCACCTTAAGAAGGCGGACATCGTTGTAGCAACCTGTTCATGCTATAGGCCTTGTGAGTGGGTGGTCAAGCCGGCCTAGCATCGTTTTGGGTGGGAGTAGAGACGTCTCGCCTGTTGTTCACCGGACATAGGCAAGAGGTTATTTGACTGGCGCCTCGACTCGCCATTGAAAAGTATAGCGGAGTATCGGCTGATGTTTTGTTCGGTGGTATGCCCAGGCCGGTCCGGCATCGCCCTCCTTTGACGAGCTATACTACCCAGTTTTGGTCCGCGGCGGGATTTCTCCCGCTACCTCCCAGCACGAATTCTTCGTAGGGAGGCATCCCTCTATCCGCCACCTGAGGTCGCGCTCGATTCTGGACTGGATGATCCGGCTCCATCCGTGACATGCTCTTAAGGCTGTAGAGTCACGAATGGCCACTGTTGCCAGTGTGTTTCGAGTTAGCTTAATCATCAAGGGATAGCTTGTTATGGCTATCGCTGACATGGATGATGGGGAACTTGAGAGGGAAATTTGGAACTTTTTCTTGGACGCTTTCTCGATATGTCAAGTCAAGTATGAAGGTAGGCTAATGTATTGGGTCAGCGGGGAGTCTTCTAGGATCTTGACGAAGGCTTCGACTTCTTTGATCTCAGAATTATCATTGGCAATTCTGTTCCAGAGAGCAACGGTAGAAAAAAAATTGATTGTGTCTGTAGTTCTCTTCATTTAGTAGGCGCAGTGAGCTCGATATGGCAGAGGTTCTGAGATTAGCGCATGTCCTGAATGATACTTGACGCCTGCATACTTCACAATCTAAAGCACCTTTGACATGATGCAGTTTTACATGCCTTTGACATGTTTAACAATGTGAAAAAATGCTGCAGAAGATAATTTCAAAGACGAGTCTTGAATTATTGGAGGATCGATTGTCGTATAATGGCGGTGCAAGCAACTGTTGCGCAAAGGTTATCAAGTCGGACACTTATCCCGCAAAGATTTACTGAAACCAAGGGTTTAAGAATTTTTGGCATTGTTTGGGTTTAACCACCCCCTACGGTTCAATGAGGTCAGATGAGTTCAATGGCTCACCAGAGGTTCAATGGGCCAGATGGTGCACTGTGCATGCTCCTACTACCTTGCATATATAGGGTGCTATAGAATCACACGATAACACATCACGCAAATTGCCTCATCTTACTCTAGTTGTCTGCGCACTCTCAGGAGCAGGCACAGGCAATTGGCGTGATGTGTTATCGTGTGGTTCTATAGCACCCTATATACACTGCGCGTCATAACTATGCTAACACCCTATTTTTTGAAGATTTTTCGGAAAAATGAAAAAGACATTTTTCGGAAAAATGAAAAAGAAATATTTTAGTAAGTGATTGGCCCACCAAATGACTTTATGACACTGAACACACGATTTGGCATTGAATCAACAAGGTTATGAAGCGTCTGTGGACTGAGAGCCTGCCTGGAGTCCGCTATCGCGTCTTTGAGCTCTTGTACACTACAAAACTGTTTTCCATTTGCATAGATCTGACGCACAATGATGCCCCAGAGATTCTCAATAGGATTGCAGTCCTGACTGCAATCCTATTGAAAATCTCTGGGGCATCATTGTGCGTCAGATATATGCAAAGGGAAAACAGTTTTGTAGTGTACAAGAGCTCAAAGACGCGATAGCGGACTCCTGGCAGGCTCTCAGTCCACAGACGCTTCATAACCTAGTTGATTCAATGCCAAATCGTGTGTTCAGTGTCATAAAGTCATCTGGTGGGCCAATCGCTTACTAAAATAGAGCTTTTAAAAAAACGTTTCTGTGCTGTTATTGATGTGAAAATCCGGTGTTAGCATAATTATGACGTGGTCGGAAATCAATAAAAGATTGTGAAAAAACTTATTTGTCGATCAATTAACACCAAATTCGGAGACATTGACTCTGAAACAGTATTAAACTATTGATATATCTTACAGCTTGCAGTCTTTTTCCTTTTTCCGAAAAATCTTCAAAAAATAGGGTGTTAGCATAGTTATGACGCGCAGTGTATGTAAGTGTGCTCTCATGAAAAGTCAGACGAATGACCCATTGAACCACTGGTAGGGGGTTCAATGGTGGTTAAACGCAAAGAGTGCCGAATTTTTTTAGTTCCACTTATATGACTCTACCCACAAGTGCACGCTAGCACTCACCCTAGGAACATCTTGTGGTTAAAATTTGTAATTTTAAATATTCAGCACCGTTGAAAAACTAAAAAAACAAAAATGTTTTGAAGGAAGGAATACAGAATAATGAGGAGCTCTCTATTCTTTGCCATTCACTTCTAATGGAGCGTTAGAATTCAACTTTTCACTTTTCAAAGTAATTTTCTGCAAAGTGATCCCGTTGAACGCTCCAATGTCTCACCACGAATTACCTTGAAAGGAAAAATGGAATACGGCATTACTTTTATAATAACTTTTACTGTTGGACGTTTTTATGAATTTACAGAAAAATCGTCGCTTTGTCTTAGAATGCAATCTTTCTTTTTACCGTAGTCCATGTTTCTTTTCACGGTAATTCGTGGTGAGACATTGAAGCGTTCAACGGGATCACTTTGCAGAAAATTACTTCGCAAAGTGAAAAGTTGAATTCGCTTCTCATAATTTCAGAATGCCCCACTCGGAGAGCGGTTTTCTTTTCAATTCTTCAAGTTTTAAGGAACCTTACTAAAGCTATGTAAGTAATTCACCTCGGGGTCACGGGAACCCCGCCGCGAGTTGAAAACAGTCCCGGGGAAAACAGTCATAGTCTCGAATAATAACCTGTAAACATTGCATCCCGACGCGAATGGTTGTCGACCGGGAGAATCTTTGCTTAGGACAAGCTCGGCGAAGTCTGAAACTCATATGTAAGCATTCACAGGCAGAGAAATCCGAGCTCTCCAAATTAAAACCTTCAGAAAATCAGAGATCAGAATGCTCTTATTCTCTCTCTCTTTTAAATTCTTTCTAAAGGTTCCGACTCTCGTTTTCTCTCTATACTTATTTTCCGTTCTCTCTATTATTTTTCTTCTCTTAACCTCTCTTCAAAACTCTATTTGTCTCTCTATCCAATTCTCAGCATTTTTTCTCCATTAACTGTATGATTACTTATTAAGTGGGTAGTGCAGAAGACTCATTAGAATGAGATTGCATGGGCTATTAGATGACTCTTCTTTAAAGGACACGGCGAGAAACAGGCGACAAACGTGCGGTGACCATTGGAGACGTCGCAGAACTTCTGCCTGCATAGTTTAACAAAGGTCTCGCGCAACTGTTGAAAAAAGTCACGTTTGACGGCTATTCGAGCGAGAAAGTCTGGAATAATGAGATTGAGCTTCAGGTAAAGCGCAGAAAAAACGGGCAATTGCCGAAAAGCGTGCTTCAGAAAATGGTGTGGACGTCAGCGATGAGATGTTTTTCTACTTTATGAGCACTCACACGACTTTAAGATGGTCAGCGATGAGATTACGGTTTCGTTCTTAAGCCTTAAGGTCTCGTTAGCGTAAACTTGACCTATGCCTAGGCGAAAAAAAGTTGAAAAAACACTTGAAAGAAAGAAGTTTAAAAAAATTTCTCATCGCTGACGTCCACACGCTTTTTGGCAATTGCCGAAAAAGAGAGAGGTTCTCATTATTCTAGACTCCCCCGTTCTAAAAACGGTCCCTTTTTCACTTCTCAAGAGTACTGGTTATCTATGTCTGGCTCTATTTTGAAAGTATTGTTTGTTTATCAAGTTTGAAAGTAGGTTCCTCATCAGTTGTGAACAAGTTTTGAATAACCTCCTTGACCTTTACATGTACAAAGACTCTCACTGATAAATTTCTTCTTCTGTGCAGTTAATACGATTGACATCAGTTCAACGCAGCATCATGTTCTCAGAACGTATTTTGGGTGTATATGTTCAATTACATTTTGCCTAAACCAGACGTGGCTGGCTTTGAGCGGTAAAATTCTTATAATCACTTTAGTTCAAACCATTTTATGAACTTCAAAAACGAACTTTTACTAATTTCAAAAGACACAATTTTTAAGACGTCAATGAAAATTCTACCTAATTCAGTGAAACGTCTACCTTTTTTGAAAAAGACTTCAACGTATTTTGAAGAAAATGGCTACCTAATTCAGTGACACGTATACCTATTTTAATGAAACTTCTACCGAAAAAAGGAAAATTCAACCTTTTTTGTGACACGTCAAACTAATTTTGAATACAATTGCAACTGAAAATTTTGCTTTTACTCTTCTTTTCAGAGGAATAATTTATATCAAGGTATAGTTTTGTCGAACACAGAATCTCAATGGAGGAATCTCAATTCTTCACCTAGTGAAAAATTATTTTTACCAACACGCTCGCAACGATGACTTTTTACCAACACGCTCGCAACGATGACTTTTTACCAACACGCTCGCAACGATGACTTTTTACCAACACGCTCGCAACGATGACTTTTTACCAACACGCTCGCAACGATGACTTTTTACCAACACGCTCGCAACGATGACTTTTTACCAACACGCTCGCAACGATGACTTTTTACCAACACGCTCGCAACGATGACTTTTTACCAACACGCTCGCAACGATGACTTTTTACCAACACGCTCGCAACGATGACTTTTTACCAACACGCTCGCAACGATGACTTTTTACCAACACGCTCGCAACGATGACTTTTTACCAACACGCTCGCAACGATGACTTTTTACCAACACGCTCGCAACGATGACTTTTTACCAACACGCTCGCAATGATGACTTTTTACCAACACGCTCGCAACGATGACTTTTTACCAACACGCTCGCAACGATTACTTTTTACCAACACGCTCGCAACGATGACTTTTTACCAACACGCTCGCAACGATGACTTTTTACCAACACGCTCGCAACGATGACTTTTTACCAACACGCTCGCAACGATGACTTTTTACCAACACGCTCGCAACGATGACTTTTTACCAACACGCTCGCAACGATGACTTTTTACCAACACGCTCGCAACGATGACTTTTTACCAACACGCTCGCAACGATGATTTTTTACCAAGACGCTCGCAACGATGACTTTTTACCAACACGCTCGCAACGATGACTTTTTACCAACACGCTCGCAACGATGACTTTTTACCAACACGCTCGCAACGATGACTTTTTACCAACACGCTCGAAACGATGACTTTTTACCAACACGCTCGCAACGATGACTTTTTACCAACACGCTCGCAACGATGACTTTTTACCAACACGCTCGCAACGATGACTTTTTACCAACACGCTCGCAACGATGACTTTTTACCAACACGCTCGCAACGATGACTTTTTACCAACACGCTCGCAACGATGACTTTTTACCAACACGCTCGCAACGATGACTTTTTACCAACACGCTCGCAACGATGACTTTTTACCAACACGCTCGCAACGATGACTTTTTACCAACACGCTCGCAACGATGACTTTTTACCAACACGCTCGCAACGATGACTTTTTACCAACACGCTCGCAACGATGACTTTTTACCAACACGCTCGCAACGATGACTTTTTACCAACACGCTCGCAACGATGACTTTTTACCAACACGCTCGCAACGATGACTTTTTACCAACACGCTCGCAACGATGACTTTTTACCAACACGCTCGCAACGATGACTTTTTACCAACACGCTCGCAACGATGACTTTTTACCAACACGCTCGCAACGATGACAAATGTAAGCACCTATATTTCTCGATGTTTTTCTACTTTATGAGCGCTCACATGAATTTGTGATCGTCAGCTATGAGATTACGGTTTGGTTCCTAAGTCTTAAGGTCTCGTTAGCCTAAAAGCACCTATATTTCTCAGCAAAACATAGATTTTTTGATGATTTATTTACGTTGCAAGTGATTTTTTTTAAAAGTTGACGTGTCACAAAAAAGTAGACGTTTCATTTTTCTGATAGAAGTTTTATTAAAATAAGTAGACGTTTTCCTCAAAAAAGGTAGACGTTTCGTTCAAAAAATGGAATTTTAACTAAAATAGGTATACATTTCACTATAATAGATAGATAAGTGATTAAACTAAAGAATAAAAAAAGCTAGTCCAACGGGCGGGATCGAACCCAACCATCTCGTCTTAAACCGGGAGTCCGCGTTACCATTACACCAAGGCATTACATTGCTATTCCGTGCGATAGTGTTAAATGAAAGGCATATATGTTCTCTCAGTCACGCATGCTTATTAAGCGATTGCGTCATGAATGGAGCGTAACTCCATAATTCACGATTAAGACAGAAGAGAGATGGGAGGTGGATGATAAATATTCAAATTCTAAGTTACACAGTTTGAAGGCATTTACGCCTGGTTAAGATGTGGTGGTTGATTTAACTATCGCACAGAAAAAGCGATACCTTGTTCTCTTAGTAACGCATGCTTATTGAGCGATTTTGTCATGGATGGAGCGTAACTCCAGAATTCACGATTAAGACAGAAGAGAGATGGAAGATGGATGATAATAATAGTTAGACTTTTTGTCACTTACTCATGTAGAAAATTCTTTTAAACAGGTAGACGTGTTTCTTAAAACTGGTAGATGTTTCATTGAAATAGGTAGACGTGTCACTAGACTAGGTTGAAATTTTTTTCAGGTAGACGTGTGTCTTAAAAAGGTAGACTTTTTACTGAAATAGGAAGACGTTTCTTTTATATCCCAAAAGGACTGTTTTTTTTCTAAAATCTTATGCAGTGTTTTTTTGTTGCGAAAACATAATTAAACATAACGACATCTCGTTTTTTTCGAATTGCGTGAACGTCTTGTTCTAACCTAAAATTTGTTTATAGTTTTGTACTCTCTCGCCTCAAGAAAAAAAGACATCGCTGCTCACATGTCTCTTACCTTTTATTTCTCTCACTAATTGTACAAGTCTTAGGTTAGAACAAGACGTTCAAGCAATTCGAAAAAAACGGGATGTCGCTATGTTTCATTATGTTTTTGCAAATAAAAGCACTGCATTAGCGTATATTTTTATAGATGTTTAATGGGCACTAATGCAGTTTAAGTGCCAGCGCTCGTAGGCTTTAAACACTACGGTTTCGAAAAATTTCTTCATAGGTGATAATTTTGAGCATCAGGGACTCCGGCACTTGGCAGCTAATAGGAAAAAACCGTATAGCTGTACGTACTGTAAAATTTCACAAGTTATTTTTTTTCCTTCAAGAAAGCGTCGTTCAAATCCCGAAAAAATGCTCATTTTTCGACCACATCATAAAAAATTTTCATGAGTCCATGATATTCAAAATGATCACCTATGAAGAAAATTTTTGAAATTGTAGCGTTTAAAGTGTTATTAGCGCTGCCACTTAAACTGCAGTAGTGCCATGCATAACAAGAGTAAATTCCTTTGACGCGTCAAATCAAATCCAGAAAAAAATGTTCATTTTTCGACCGCATCATACAAGTTTTTCCTTTAATACTCTACGGAGAAAAAATTAGAAAGGGAGTTGTAGCTTTATAAAAAAGGTTCGTCCACAGTGTTATCATACATATATGATTCATAGGTTTCCCTCTATCACAAATTTCACTATTCTCCGTTCATAGAAGAACAAGAAACATGCTTCGTATCGAAGAGAGCCGCGGTTCTTCTTGCTGACACTTTCTAATTTGGCTGCGTAGTGCTGTCCCTCCTTGACCAACTCGTAGACTACTCCATATCCCCCTGATCCTATGCGACGAGTCACCTTCAAAAGTCTTCCTGCGATTTACAGCGTCATTAATGAAGACTAAGTAACGAAAAACTTAATTGATAAATTATGAAATATTTTAACAAATTTTTAAATAACTTTTTAGGTTTTTTTTTTTTGAACAATGTGTTTCACCACTTTGGAAAATTTTGAAAGTGTTTTCGCGTTAGATTAAACGGGATAACACTAATCTATAGAGGACTCCCGAATTTTTATTATTGATCGAGTGGTGTTGATTTGAGCAGAGAATGAGTTAAGTTCTCACTGTATAGTCGAGTATGACTGTGCCGAATTCGAGTTCAGGCCGTTCGATGGAAGATTCCGTTGTTGACGGCATTTTTACCTTGATAATACTACGGTTTCCTGTGCAAGTCTCCGACAATTTCTCGCGTTGTTTTGAAGTTGACTTGAAATATCTTACGATAGAGTAGAAAAGAAGATATCGATTTTTACGACAAAGTAGAAAAGAGTAGATCGGAATGTAAGTCATAAATTAGATCAAGAATTCAAAATCAGGCGAATTAAAATTAAGAATTGAAAACTAATCTCATTCAAATTCTCATGAGGATGTGATAATGCTTTTTACCTGATTAACTCGACCACACGGGAAAGTTGAAATACTAAACAATGACTTTCCGACCTTTTTTTTCTTGACACATCCAAACATAAAAATAACTTTTCACTTTAAACATCAATAAGAAAAAATATTAATGTTTAGCTAGGGTAATGTCGTATTATCTTCAAGTTCGTTTAAGGGACGGCTTGAATTACTTGATTCATTCGCTGGTTTGTAATTGGTTGGGTTCTGACGCACGAAGGTTTTTGAAGTAGACTTTCAATACCTTTTTTTTTTCGCATGAATCAAAAAGTTTATTTTTTAAAAAGTATTTGATGATGAACTTTTTCGCCAAAAAGATACTTGTTTTAGATTTTTTTATTGTGGAGCTTCTCAGATGAAGACGTATATGAAAACCAATATTGGCTGCGAGAAAATTTTTATTCTAGAATGTATAAAGGTTTCAACATATTGCAATCGGTTAACAAATATCGAGTAAACTTTCCCCGTCCTACCAAAACTTTTTGAACACCGAGATTAAGAATTGGTATATCTCTCATCCACTAATCCCATAGACATTCATGCATCTCTGGACGTAATTCGGCTGCAGTCGCATCTTGGTGGTCCTCCCGAAGGCGAGACATTCCGCCAGGCTGTTCACTTTCGTTCGGGCTTGGCGGTGCTCGGGAAAGTCGGTCTTTGTCTTTTTTGCAGCAGAGCAGCTCAAACAGCAACCGTTTGAAAGCGATTCTTTCTCATCTCATCCATAGTTTTCACTTGTTCCTCTTAGCAGACGATTTTCCATGTTAAAATATTGAATTTAACAAATTTTCTTTAATTTTAACAGTTAAAGTAAAATCACAATATTTTTTTCCAGCTTAATAGTTATCACTAGAAGAATTGTTCTCTTGTTCCACTAGTTGAAGTGTGGCGCTTGTGTATTGTTGAACATAAACATTTGTGCTGGTAGAATAGCATTGCAAAAAAACTTTTGTTATTAGTAGTGTCGCTACACAGACACTTTTGGATCTAATTCACTTCTTGGAATAAAATATTGAGAGCTTTTCGTTTCATGGGAAACTAGGACCTCACGAGCATGGTATAGTAATAGCATTCAACAAGTCAATTTGATCACAAGGTAATAGATAAAAGTGGGATTTCAAACATTAGTAGGCCGGTGTTTTGCACTGGCCTACTAATGTTTGAGATTCCACTTTTAGATTTTGCACTCAATCACAGCAAAGAGACAGTAAGAAGGATAAAAGTTAATAAAAATTTGATTTCGTTAACAAGTTCGAGGGAAGAGTTAGAAGCTCTCAGATTAAACTTATTTCCCCTCTTCACAAGTTATGGGATTTTTCTTGGTAGGTAGATCCTCAATCGGAACATCCGTCTCGCTGAGGATTGCAGCATGGATGATTATATACTGCGAGACATAGTACGCGCTCAAGACGAATACCTCCGAGTGCTTTAGCATGAACCCTTGTTGGGTTGCAAACAGAAGGGCATCGGAAGCGTAGAAAATAGTGAATCCAATTGCTCTCCATTGGAGGTTTGCAGCCAAGGGAGGATGCTTTGTGGTGCCGTAGAAGCACTGTGATCCAGAGAATAGTAAAGTTAGAGTGAGTATGAACACATAAGAGGCCAAGACCACTCCCATAAGGGGAAAAACTTGCATCATTGGCATAATGAACATGTAGCAGACAGCGCCAGCGATGGTGAACAGCGCCGCAGCTAAAGGCCAGAGTATGTAAGGGCCATCGGGTACAAATGAGCACATGTAAAAGACATGGCCCACTCCGAAAGCGATTGCCCCAGGAACTATTCCTTCCGGGGAGAGACCGAGGACGAAGTCACCGACCGCGCCGCCTATCAGAGCAAACACGAGGAGAACCCGCGTACGCGCCGCAATGCCGTCACCATCTATGGCTGCGGAAGCGATCAGAATTATCGTGGGCAGCGTCTTATAAGAAGCGAGTTCTATGTTATGGGAATTGGTGAAGGCAGAAGATTGGTGGTAGAAGTTTAGGATTGAGACGAAGTAGGCACAGAAGACAATTGGGGCAATCATCTTTCTATTTGATGTGACGATGAAACAAATGAGTGCACGTTATTTTCAGTTGAGTTGGTGAACTTCGCCGTTGTTATTTGGATGCAGAGATGCGAGAGCAGTAGAACCAGGGTCAGGTTTACTCTTCTGAATGGAAACTGTGTCCTCATTATTGTAATCGTATCACATTATAGGATCTAGCTAACACATCGTTATTATCAAATCATAGGAGAAGTACTCTCCTTCAGTCTTACCCTAACAAGCTGAAATTTGGTAGTAAAGAAAGTCAGATTGAAAAAAGGAACTTATTAAGAAGAACTGGTTTCACGGTTGGTTCTAAAGTTAGGTGTTGCTGGTACCAAAGTTGAAAGCTCTCACACTTTCCGGTTGTTAACTGTTCTACGCGTCCTATGAGCTTGCGCTTTTTTTCGCACGGCTTTCTACATGTAGAAAACTCCGATAAAATTTTCAAAAAACGAAACTATAAAATTTTCGATTTTTACGAAAACATACCAAAGAAGCAAGAGAATGGTGAATGAGAAGATGAGGTATTTAGCAGTCATCACTGGATAATCTGAAAAGGATAAACTTTGGAAAGAATAAAAAGTTTTGTTCAACCTTTATTAGAATGCCGTATGTTGTTTAGAGTTCATCCTTTTTTAGCCCGTCTAAACCGTGTCTTCAAAACCAAAATCTGGTACAGTTTATCTTCTGTGTTTTCATGTTTTCCTACAAAAAAAAAAGAACCTTGAACCGATTTTCAAATAGATAGTAGTTTATGTCTCACTCACTACATGGATCATAAAGCGTTTGAATTGCATTGGTTAACACATAGCAAGTATCGGGAAGATGTGTACTCAAATGTGAACATGATGGGCAATAAGTAAATAAGATTCAAGACTTTGTTCTCTAAATAAAAGGCACAAAGAGAAGCAGGTAGAGAAAACCGTGAGACAGAGAAAGAATGAGAGAGACAGAGAGAAAAAAGACCGTAAAAATAGATGAAGAGAAAACAAGAGACGATAGTTGAGAATAAGAAATAAAGGTGAAAAAAGCACGCAGAGAAAGAAGAAAAAAGTTAAGAAGCAGCAGATCGAATGTTTAGAGATTAAATAATTGGCTCGAACATTTCTTTCAGCTGTTTCCCTGTAAAAACACTTTTTTTTAAAAATTCAAAGTACCGTTAAAAAAATTAAAGGACTAAAAAAGAAACCGTCTTTTACTGTCTGTCTTGGACGAAATGAAGATGGTTTGGAAAAAGAGGTACATAACAAGAACGGAAGCATAGTAGCGAAACAGACTATTGTGAATAGCGTAGAAACAGTGAATTTGTATTTTTATCCGGAAATTCTCGTATTTCCTTTTCTGAAATATAATATTACAAAGTTGTTTTGCAGCATTTCACCAACACAGACATATCTTTATTAAATAAGTGATCAACTATAATTGCTACACCTAATTTCATCTTATCATTATTTTCCAACGTGTGTCTTGATGAAACGCCGTGAAAAAAAACCTTTTATATGTCAAGGTCTGAAAGGCTGATGTCATTAAAAAGGGTGTCTCTCAATCGGGAAAGAGAAGAGGCTTTGTACTTGCGATTTAATTGTCAAGGTCAATCTAACCTTTGTTACAAATGCGGTAACTTTCTATTAGTAAGGGTGTTCTAGAAAAGGAACGGGTATCAGGACAAAGCCAGCAGGTTGAGAAGTAGTGACAAAAACATAGTCAAAGTTCCCGTCACCGCCTGTCTCGAACAAGATTATGGTCATCTGTTGCTTTCGAAGGCTCTCGCTAGCTCAAACTCTATTTTTTCTTTTTCTCTCTTTCTTGAAAACTCATTTTAAAGGCTCTTCCTTCTCCCCCATATTTCCCTGTTCTTTTAGATTCCCATCTCTCTGGCAAGCTACTTTTCCATCTTGTCATTTTGAAAACTCCCCACTATCTTCAAGCTACCTTTTCCCCATTCTATACTCGTTCCCACGATCTTGTCGCTGTGGTAGTTAAACTAATTGCATGAGTTAAAAAAAATTTTTTGTTGGTAAATTATGAGCACTTTTCTCAAAAGATTGGCAATGAAAGTTTTCATTTCAGTAGTTTTGTTCTGTCAACAGTATTAACTAATTTCTGGAACAACTGTTCAGTTCAAAAATTATTCGTTCGATCAAATCATATTTTTAATAAAATAAAAAATTGATAATAGAAAGATTCGACGTGTATTTATCTTGAGTTCTCGAGACCGGTGATGGTTTCATTCAGTTATTTTGAATATATTCCGGAAGTGTAAACTCGTGAAAAGTTCGAGTTAGCGGCCCAACAACTCTATATCAGCTGAATGAGAACTTGACTTAACTCCCATTTCATTACTTGAAAAAAACTACCAACTTGATTTCAGATTTCGTGTTGAAATCCAATTCAAAACTCGAAAAAAATGAAACAAAACCGTTATGAATATAAAAGCAATAACACTATTCGTGTTATTGCTTTTACCGGTAACAAACCTATGTACTTTATTAATAAGTCAGAAGCAACGCTAGGATAATTCGTCTACAAGTGGTCTAGTTTTTGAGAAACATGACTTAGATTCCATAAATGGACGTGTTTCTGTCAATATAGCTAATAAAACCTGAATAAATAGTTTAAGCTGAGTACCTGAATAAATTATTTCGCTTGCTAAGCTGATACGTGCTAGCTATATTAATAGGCTGAGTGAACAGTCAAAATTCATTCCTCTAGTCAGAGCATTTTCATTTTACCATTATGATAGTTATCGAACAAAAAGTGAGAAAAGTAAAAAACTGAAACACTTACAAGTAAGCGAATTTGGCTCTTTTATACAGTTGTTTAATGGGAGTAATCCTTCAATAAAACCTCGGAAATCATGAATGATTATAGAAAAAAAACTATTTTGCGTGGGAAATTGGAACAGAACCATTGAAAAAAAAAGGATTTTATGAATAAAATTAAGCTGTAAAAGTAAAACATTCATTGCTTTATGATAGTTTTCTCAAACTCGTCACATGAGAACATTGGCAATTTGCGATTGGTGAGGACAGCTCTATTTACACAGCAAAAGATTTTTTGCAAGAAACCAATCAAAAAATTTCCGATTGAGTTTGAAACAGCTCTTCAAAACACCAGTTGCATAATTAAGAAGAGTATGGCAAGTTATCTAAAACAGTTTTTTCAGAGGAATCAAAGATAGCTTTTGATTTTGTAATGCTCATATCCTTAAAAAAGGTACATACCTAGCTAATTATATTTCGTCTGATAATAGTGTTTAAGCGGTACTTTTTTACTTCGTGTGGTAGGGCGCTCGTGGGCTTTAAAAGCTTCGGTTTCAATTTTTTTTTCATAGATGTTTTTTTTGAGCATCAGGGACTCTGGTTCTTGCAAAAAAATTTTTTTTCATTACTTTTACAAAAAAAATTATTGGTGGCTCAACTGCAGTTTCAGTCACCCCAAAGTCTTTTTAAAAAACTTTTTTACTTCGTGTGGTAAAGGAAATGTTGGGGAAAGGGAAGGGGGAAGGGGGTTTACCTAAGCAGGAAAGGGAGGGGGGCCCTAAAGGGGGAAGGGGGGAGGAAGAAGGCCCTACCTAAGCAAGGGGGTATAGGTCCTAGGGGGGAGGGGGGAAGAGAGTGGCCCTGAAGGGGAAGGGGGGCCCTAAGGAGAAATGGGGGGAGGGAGTTTTCATGAATAAAATCTCTTCATGAGAAAAAAATCTTTGGATGGCCAAAGTAGATTAAAGCTGAGCCATTTTTTCAAAATTTTTTTTTGTACAAAAAATGAGAAAAAAACGTTTGTAAAAAAAATTTTTTTGTTGCAAGAATCAGAGTCCCTGATGCTCAAAATGAACATCAATGAAAAAAAACTGAAACCGAAGCGTTTAAAGCCCACGAGCGCCCTACCACACGAAGTAAAAAGTGCCGCTTAAGCATCCTTATCGATAAAAAATGACTAATTCGTCACGGGGAACAAGAAGTTCTTTTAGTAGAACTCCTAGTCATCAAGTGATTGATCAATGAATATAAGAGACGGGAACATTCTCCGAGGAAAAGAGCAATACCATTTGATTTCCCAATGATTAGGAGAGTATGGAACACCGCTTTCATTTGGGAAGCTAATGCAATTGCTCTGTCGTTTGACGATTCATTCAATTCTTTGATATTTCCGAAACCATCCGTACATACTAATGAGGTACTTCTTATCAGAAAATCTTCAAATTTCTCATTTCACTTAATAATATTACAAAACAAAAAAAGGTTTAGCTCTTTTTATTCTATTTTTTACCCGTTTCTTTCACCAACTCCTATGGTTTTCGAAGCAGATTATTGAGGTTTTTTCTTTCTTTTTGTATTTTTTTGTTTTTTTCTCTCTCTTAATTTCTCACTCTCCCTGCCTTTGTCTCTATCATTGTGTTCGACTCTTTTTCTTACTTTTTACTATTCTTTTTCGCCTTTATCTCTGTCTTCATTGCAACTGTGCTCTCTATAGATGACTAGCTTTTTCATCTTCTCTTTACCTTATGTCCTTCTTCTCCCTATCATATCTGCCTCGATCAACCTCAGCATTACCGCATCAAAATTTCGAACCGAGTTCAAATCGACAAGGAAGAGAAACAAGATTGAGTGATATTAAACTTCTGCCCACAACCCTTCTTCTTGAATCTTTTCCATCTTTTTCTCTCTTTCTTCTTCCTGTTCTTGGCTAATTTTCTATCTTTCTTTCTACACACCAATATTTTTCTCCTTCAGTTTCTCTTAAAATTTATACGCTCAAACCCAGTCTCTCGCTTGAACTATGTATGTGTAATCTAGCACGCAATCTGCTATTCTTTGCAATTCTCTCCATTAACTCCCACTGTTTCAAGAAAACTCTCCCTGTCTGGTGTCTCTCTAGGTTCTAATGTGTAATATTGTATCTGTCCTTTAAAAATCATTAGAATCAACCCTTTTCATTCAGAATCGAGTTCCCCTTCTTAGTGATTTCTTACATGATTCATTTGACAAATGATCTTTCTGCTTCTCTGCTTTCTCTGTTCATCAGCATCTCTGCAACTTTGCTTCTCTGCATCTCTGATTCTCTGCTTCTTTCTCTAATTTCTCTTTTTATGTGATAACGCGATTTTTCCCTTTCTCTAACTGCATGATATGTTTATGCAAATCAGTCTCACCAAGGTCATTTTGTTTTCACCACCTGCTTGATAAATATCAACTGTCCGTTTTAAAAAAATTCCTTTTTTCTTATTCAACATTTCCTTTCTCTTCGGAATCTATTTCTCTAGATTTACTCTTTTTTCTTACTTCTCCACTTTTCACTCACTAGTTTTTTTCTTCTTCTTGTTTTCTCTAGTGCTCACATTACTTTGTCGTCTTCATTATTATAAATTACTTGCATTATACTTTACTTTTTTTCGCTAATATAATGTTACAAAAAATATCATTGCAGTTTCTCGCTAATGGGACGTGTTTATCTGAGCGAATTCTTCTAAAGTATTCTGGGGACTATTTGTAACATTTGAAAGTATAAAAATAGACTAGTCAGAAAGCTGTTGTTCATATCGTGAGAAAATCCTCTTCTCGCGGAATAAACGCGTCCGTGAAATGCAAAGATATGTATGCATCTGCTGTGCACACTTCCTTCACTTGCTATCCTACTCTATTTTGTATCCATCCATGCATTACCGCCTCCCTACTGTTGACTTTAGGTAAGCATACTCATTTGTCCGCTATTTCCCTTCTCTCAGCTCTTTCATTTCAAACACACATTCTCTCGTGTCTATTCAACAACTTCACACACTTTATTATCATCTTTCACTCTACAGATCTCGTTTACATGAGTTATTTTATATGCTCTCTGACCTTCTCTTTCTGTCTCTATGTATATTTCTCTCTCATTCCGTATCTCTCTATTTCTCACTCTCTATTTTTTCTCTATCTCTCTTTCTCTCTCTCTCTCTCTATTTCTCTCATCCTTTGTTTCCCGTAATCTCTTAGTTTTTTTGTTGTCAACTTGGGCGCTAACGATCTCACCTTTCAACACATTTCCTCCCCCAAATGCCGTTCAGTTGAACTCCTGTTTATTCAATTCTCCCTCGCTTCATGAGGTCTACGACGTCGAGCACATACACATAAATGAACTAAAGTCAAAAGAAAAAGGCTGTTGTCTTCGAAATTACTGTCACCTTTTCTAAGTAACGTGACTTTACTCGCTTCTCAGCTCAAAATCTCAGAAGATGCATTACTTTAGAACTCGATTGGATGGGAAGAGATGCACAAAGAAGGGACTGTATCAAATCAAGTTGAGAGAAAAGAAGTGAGAAAAAGATATGAGGGAACGAGAAAAAAATTCGAGGCCAAAAACAATACGATTTCGGTTCTGTACAAAAACTTCAAATTTTTCTGATTGTAACTGTTCAATACATGAGGTACATCACATGGGCCTCATCGAAATTAAAAAGAAGTAAGGAGTTGGGGTCAGGGGTCGAAATATCTTCATAGTAGTCATTCCTGGATGTCAAATGACAAATTCATGAGATTTATCGAGTTTTTCTCTCAGGTATTGTAGTGTTTATTCGGAGAAGGGTTGAAGTCTAGAAACACGAGGAAAGAAGCGACCATGTCGCGGCGAGTAAAAAGGAAGAGTGTTATATCTTGTGCCCAAATATTTGCTAGGGATTTGTGACTAAGCTCCGTAAATACTACTGAACAGAGTTTGTGAAATAAATTTTGAAATACTAAAAGTTCATACAAGCCTGTTCTAGTTCGTTTTCCCAAAAAAAACTTCTTCAATCTAATTAACTTTACACCTTCGCTTAATTTCAATGCCAAATAAAGTGGCATTACAAAAGCGCCTTGAGGCATTTGTAATTGAAGTTAATCAAGAGATTAAGTCGCCATATAATGAACTACATGCTTCATAAAGTTGACTTTTTGCTGAAAACTGGTTTACATTATGTCGACATGCTGTTGGCTTCTTTCTGCAACCTGTTTTTTTGTGATGTCGATGCAATAGGGATAGCTGAGAAAAATGAAAGTATTGACTGTTCCGAAAATTGTTAACAAGAAAGAATGAACAGGGATGACTATAGAATGTGCATATAACCTTTCTGGTGTTTCCAAGTCGCAGTTGAATGTTCAGAAAGAATATGTTTTTGATATGAACCAGGATGACCTTCGAAGAAACTGATAACTTATTCTTTTTCTAAGCAAACAGTTTTCGTGCGCCAACCCACTCCACCTCTCGCCTTCCCGCTTCTTCAACCTACCCCCTCAATCACAACCCTTGCCCTCTTCTTCTCTTCCCGCTCTTCTGATCTGAATCATCCCGACCCCCTCTTTTCCCCGGAATCTATTCTTCCCGATAGCACCTCCGTGTTGTAACGAACTGCATCGACACCCCTTACTTCTAAAGTAAAGTGTTTGGCGAGGCTGTAATTATACATGGGTATGAATACAGAAAATAATGTTGTTGCTCTGCTTATGTACTTCCTCGATGCCTATCCCGTAGCTTCTCTAGGTTACTCTCTTGTTCTTCTCTCTCTTTCTCTCTTTTTTCTCTCTCGTCCTCGTCCTCTCTATCTCTCTCTATTTCTCTCTTTTATCTCTCTTTCTCTCTCTTTCTCTACCTTTTTAGCTCATTCTCTCAATTAATCTTCTCTCTGATTTCTATAATTCTCTGCATGATCATTTTTATCCATCTCTAACTTCCCCTTTTTACCCTTCCCTTGTCTAGTATATACATATATACATACATATAAATCTTGCTCTTCTTCTCCCTGCTCTCTCTCTCTCTCTCTCTCTATTCTTTGTACTCAATGCATTTCCTCGACTTGAAACCCGATCTGGCTTTCTATTAGCCGGGATCACGCAAGTTGCTTCACTGCAGGTATTCGAAACTTGAAGTTTCACTTGAATTGTTAAACTTCCTTCCTCAACATTATTCGGGACACACCCATTTTTTTATTCAGCGACATCGACGTATGAGAATGTTCAGAAAGTGTGTACCCTTTTTGCATTGAAAACCCTTTTTCAAGATTCATCTGTCAGTGCGTGAAAATGATCGAATATGCGAGAAGAGTAGACTGCCACACTTTTTTTCGGGTTGTGTAAACACAAATTCAACGAGGAAGGCATGAGATGAGCACTTGAGAGCGACGAAATGGTGGCGGTTAAATTAGGTTATTCAGTCCGACTCTCACTCCATTCCTATTTCCGTGTCATTTGTGCACGCGCACATGCACGCACACGCACATGCGACGGAGTAGTACTTCAAGAGGGGGCTTGTATTTTGAGAGTGAACAAAGAGAACGTGATCGTCGCACGAGACATAGGAACTCTACTGTATTTCATGTATTACAGCTTGATTTTGGATAAACCGTTTTTCGGTTTAGAGTAATTCTATATTGGAATTTGTGATTGAAGCGTTCAGCCTTAAACATTGAATCCTTGGTCCATAATCAATTATCTTGAGCTTACCCATTGGTATGGTTAATTTTTGATCCTGAGGTACTACACCTTTCACCTAACAATAAGTCTAGGCCACAATGAAAGTATTTTTCTTCAATAAAACACGTCTGAATATACCTCGACGCAGATTTTTTCTAAATCTGGTTTTCATCCTCTTGTACTATAAAAGGGCGAGATGCTGATCAGCTGTACGTTGCTTTAGTGAGTTGAATCCTCTCATAGCGATTCTCTCTCTCTTTCTTCAGATTTTCTCTTTTTTCTGATCCTCAATTTATAACTCTTTCTTCAACCTACCTCTTTCTATTTCTATTTCTTTCTCTCTCTTTTCTCTGTCTGAGCTCTTTCTTTATTACCAAATAGCTCTTATCACCTCTGGTGTTTCTTCGATAAGACTGCTACGAGTCCATCCCCTTCTAGTTAGTTAAAGAAATCTTTTTTTACGGGGGCTTGGTGGCGGGCTTTGATTTTTTTGATACATGTAATCGATTTTATTACTAAAGATTGCAAATAGAAAAAAAACCGATTGAATTTATTCAATCATTTTTCATCCTAGTCAAGCGCCACTGCCTTAAAACTGTGTAACTTAGCATTTGAAGAATAAAAACTATTTTTATTACTTAGAAGTTAGTAATACATATTAACACATAAAACGTCCTATCCAGAGGTTTCAATCTAAAAAAAAACGTCTTCGACTTACCTCCGGTAATATCTTAGACAAGCATCTTCGAATGTTTAATTGAACCGCTCTTTCCTCACCATTTCCGCTTCGTTTTGTTGCACTCGTCATGGATCGCTTCTTGTCCTTGTTAGCTTGTTCAGCATCTGGGATTTTTTATCCTTTGTCATTCGACTCTGCCTTCGCTTCCTTTTATGATCAATTTCCCTACTCCTCCCTCTCTCTCTTCGGCTATCTTTCTATCTCTTTTTCTCTGTACCTAACTCTCTATCTATGTCTCTGCCTTTATTTCTCCCTCTCCCTTTCTCTCTCTATCTCTATTTCTCTATTTGTATCTCTGTCTCTCTTTCTTTCTTTGTATATCTTTCTCAATTAAGTTAATTCCCTACGTCTCTCTCTTTCTTTCTCATCTTCTCTATAACCTTCATTTTTTTCCTCTCGTTTTTTTCTCATATTTTTCTCGGTCTCTCTTCAAATCTCTTTTTTTTAAATTCTATCCCTTCTCTCTCTCTCTTTTTCTCTCTCTTTCTCTCTCTTTCTCTCTCTCTTTCTCTCTCTCTTTCTATCTCTCTCTCTCTCTCTCTCTCTCTCTCTCTCTCTCTCTCTCTCTCTCTCTTCTCTCTCTCTCTCTCTCTCTCTCTAACTCTTATACCTCGCAGTTCTTCACGTTTGATGAGTTACCCCGTTATTCCTTTTTTCTGCTGACAAAAGGCTGCGCTCAGCTGCTTTTGTACTTTCGCTCTTTATGTCCATGCGTGGAAAGTTCCTCGAGAGGTGAATTCCATTTCATCTTTCTAATCTACTTTGTCCTCTCTCACGCGTCTCAAAAGAGAACTCCTTCCTCCTCTCCCATCTGCTCTCATAAGCGTTCTCACAACCGTATTACATAGTATTAGTACCTGTCAGTGACCACATGAACTACTCAATCGGTAGCAAAAGTCTCTCTACCCTTCTCATCTAGTTATTCTTTTTTCTCAATTGGTCAATTCTTCTTCATATCATTTCATTCCTATCTTTTTTCTATTGAATTTTTGTCCGGTCTCTCTCCGTCTTTTACTATATCTTTGTTTATTCCATTACTTTTCTGCCTATTATCTCTTTTCAATTCAATAAATTAACTATTATTAAATTTCTGAAAATTTTTTGTTTTTTTTTCACATTCACTCTATCTGATCTTTTTTTTGGAGAAATTTTGTTGAAAAAAAAGAGAACGAATGCAGGTAAAACGAATTAATTTTTCTTCAAACTCAGAGAAAAAATACTGTTCACTGGAAAACAACTGTTTTCCTCAGAAGCGGAATGGTATGTGGATACCAATTTCCGGCATACTTTTCATTGAAAACGTGGTTTCTTTTATGATTTTTCTCGAAAATGGTACGTGCATACGTGCCCAGATCTCAAAAATACTCTGATAGAAGAGATGAAAGGACAGGAAGAAGTATTGAGAAAACGAACTCAAATAATCTTCACAGCTACTCGATATTATGTATAGTTGAACCACATCATGAAAGTTGTAGACACGATCTCAAATGAAGATTAATCGAAAAGACGCCTCGACTCGTGTGGCCTGGACTAACCCCTCTCCGCCTGGCCAACTGGCGGATAGAACCACTGCCGGAAGTGGACTCGTCGGGGGCCCAATTTTAGCCTCACTCAGAACGTCGTGATTCCGGCAATCACGGTAGTAGGGCTGAGTGAGTTTACACCTTCCCACCGACTTTGAGGTATTGGGGCTAGGGAAGGTCAAATGAAATAAGGAACATCAGCCTGTTTTTGAATTGTGTAAAATTCGAGCCCTCTACATGCGTACTTCGTCAGTTTCAATTTGCTATAGCTATCTTTTTTTCTGGTCGGTTCTCTTCTTCATTCAATTGAACGGTCACTGGCTTTGACCTGTGCAAATGATTATGTATTTGAAAAATTAATATTACTATGAATTAATATTACTATGAATTAGTATTACTATGAATTAATATTACTATGAATTAATATTACTATGACTCAGTGGAAACCCCGTTTTTATAGATGGAACTGAGCTGACATGAAGCGTAAATATTTGAACATTCATACGAGTTGTAAATAATCGATAAGAGCGTTTGGAGTAGTTAAGAATCTTCAGGGGTGAGAATCATACTACAATAAAAGAGAAACTATAAAGTTAATTAATGGATGGAAAATTGGAATAAAGGTGTAAATTCAAAAGAGGAACGAGAGAGGTTCATAAAACGAGCGGGTGTAAAACTTCTAACAACAATAAATAAAAAAACTCAAATTTAGCCTGAGTTTGCATTGTGCTTAGAAAATTTGCTACTTTGTTTTTTCTATTGTATCTTTCAATTCTTAAAATGTTTTAGATTTTCTTTATAAAAAACTACTTGTTCTTTTTTATTACTTTTCCTTCTGCTTACAGTCAATTTATCCTTCATTTCTTTCTTAATCTTTCCTTTTAAAAATAAGATTGAAATTTCAACTCGCTTAATCTCTCTCTCTCTCTTCTCTCTCTCTCTCTCTCTCTCTCTCTCTCTCTCTCTCTCTCTCTCAATAGTTTTCATCTGCATGACGCCCTCGTTTATCCTGTGTCATAGACCAATCCCTCGCTTATTTCTCTTCCTCTTCTGCAGAACTGACTCTATCGGCCTACGAAGTAAACTTTGCCTCGTGTTCTTCTTAGTCATACGTTATACTCATGCTTAAAAGGACAGTGGAGGCGTTGAGGAAAGAGGCGTGGGGGCCATTCTTAGGAAGGGAGCATACTTCCTCCCCTCCCCCCTTAGGGGTAAGGGGGCGAGGGAGTATACCTTTCCTGTTTTTGCTGTCCACTGATTAACTTTCTTCCCCTATTACACTCTTTATTCAACTCTTTCTTCCTCCTTCTCTCTTTCTGTCCCTCTTTCTTTCCTTGACAATGAGCTGTTAGGTATATCATTCCATGACATTTGCTCCTTCCAGTACAGTGACCATTATGAATGTTCTCAATGACATTTTTGTTTTTGCGTCGGTAAACATTCTGGTTTTCGTCTCAATGAAATTCTGGTTAATGTTTTTACTGACCCGTTGAGTACAAGAAGAACACAGCTCGCTGATATGGATTTTTTTCTCGAGCTATCAGCTGCAACAGTTGCAATTTTTTCCCAGTTCTTCATCCTTGATAACTAGTTTAACTCTTCCGGTATCCTCCGTTCCGATCCTCTCATTGTATTTTCGATTAGAAGTGTTCCAATCAGCGTGTCTTTTTCTACTTCCTACTTTCTATCTCTTCTCCAGTGATCTCTGCAAGCCCATGCTTCCAGTCTAGCCTAGCCTCCTTATCATAGAGCATCAATCTCGGCGTTCTTTATCATCACTTTAGCTCTCTCGGGAAAGTTCTCTCACATTTGTATGTTTTCTTGGTGACTCTTTCTGATGACTACACATAAATTTGGTCTCATCACACACTCTTTTTCTATCTGCTTCTATTATCTTTACGCGTAGGCCTCCTGCAGATTTTTTTTCAGTTTAAAAATTTAAATAAAACAGGATAAGAAGCATAAACCAAAAATAAGTTGAGAGAGATAGAGAGAGTGAGAGAGATAGAGAGAGAGAGATAGAGAGAGTTGAAAAAGGATGGAGAAAAGTAGAAATTTAAAAAAAACAGAGACAAAGAGCAAGAGAAAAAATTGTAAAAGAAAAGTAGCTAGAAAGATAAAAAGGAAAACTTAATATAAAAAAACGGTTTGTAAAAATGAGAGAGAGAGAGAGAGAGAGAGAGAGAGAGAGAGAGAGAGAGAGAGAGAGAGAGAGAGAGAGAGAGAGAGAGAGAGAGAGAGAGAGAGAAAGAGGAACGGTCACATTGTACTTAATTACTTTCTTGCCCGCTTACTAGTTCGGAATAAACTTTGCATGAGCATAAATGAAGCGACCTTTCAACTTGATTTTTCTGTTTACAATGAAACCAGATACATTTTTCAAGTTTGTCATACATATATTGTGAAAATATCCGGGATGAGAAGGATTAAAAAGAAGGTAAGAATTGATAAATGAAGTGTGTGGAGATAAGAGATTTGAGAAACTGGCCCAGTGGGAACAAACGAGATATACTGCACCCGAAACATTGATATGGTTTGCTTAACCTATAAAGTGATCAAGCATCTTTCTGAGTTACCTTTCAGATAATAACTTACTAGATCTTTTACTCAGTCATTCATCCAATCGTTATTTTCAAACCTTCTTCATTTTCCATCATTCATTTGTGAGTTATTTATTTCTAGATGCAAAAAACACAGGACCTGATATTTAAAATAGTGATTTGTTTGCCTTTCACTTTTTAACACGTTCTTACATTCACTACTCATCCATTGAAAAGTTTTCAAATGTTTGAAAACGTCAAGTCATATGAGTTTTCAAGTAATTTGCTATGTCTAATAGTATGTACACATTAATACATTTTTTGCTTGTGACTCGCCTAAAAATTTTCTGAAATTTTCCGAACAAGTTTGGTCCGCAACTCCTCTATTCAAATCTTTCATGTGCTCTTCAAACCTCAAAATAAACTCATGATACTTTTAGCAACTCAAAATTAGTTCTAACCGGAAAGAAAAAAAACAGCGAAAACGTTAAGAGAGATCAAACTTGCATAGAGTAGAGAAAAATTATATAAAATTGTAGAGAACAACAGAGAGAGAAAGATAAAGAAAAATAGAATCAAAAAAATAAGGAGAAAGAGCACGAGAAAGAGAAAAAAATATTTCTGAAGAAAGAAGGAAAATAGAGTTACAGAGAGAGATATATAGAGAGAGAAAGAGAGAGAGAAAACGGAAAGAGGAGTAAGTTTTTGAGATACATTTGAATGTATACATATCAAACAAACTTGAATAGGGAAATGCCTTCATGAACAAATGTTGTTCTATGCGTACATTGTATGCATCTTCCTCTAACGGAAATCGTACTACCTACTTTCATCCTTCCTCTCCCGTCTTTCGGTTGTCCAATTTTCGATAGTAACAATTTATGGTTAAATGCTACTTTAGCACGGGACAAAATGCACTGGGAAAGTTCTGTGCTACTTTAGAACCCCACCCTCTCTTAAACCCGGGCGATATAGTGTTTGGAACGGGTGGAGTTTTAAAAAGTTGCATAAAGGATACATCCATCATTATAGTGTTTGTGTAATAACTGGATTACTGTATGCGTGAGTGTTTTATTATTCTATTCTGGAATACCAACTTAATCATTATATTGTGTTTTTTTTGGGATAGTCTGAAAGTATTTGACTGAGTTGATTTCGTTTTAATCAGAAAACGTTTGTTGCAGTACGAGAAAAAAGAGGGAGAGTGAAAAAAGAGGACGAGTTGATCAACAATAATACCTCTATCGGTTTTGAAATTGAGTTGATTTGGTAAACCATCTTTGATCACTCTTTTCTCTCAAACTTTGATGGGAGAGCTCCCTCCATGTAGGGGAAGCATCTGTTTCATTAGTATACATACACACGTTAATAATAGGACAAGGCAATCTCAATTACTATTTTCAACTTAGCACAACCGCATGAAATGTCAATTTGTCCTCTGTAATTCAGAGCTTTATTCTGGGTAAAAAAAAACAGTTCGGTTCAACAAAAAAAAACATTCCCGTGCCGTGGAAGAATCTTCTTTTCCATTTTCATGTGATTGTTAAACAAACAAGTCCCTTAATCAGATCTTCTAAACCTGTGATCATTATTTAGTTCTATTTAAAATGCCCAGTCGAAAACTATGACTCTGCTTTTTTCATGTTGAGAGAGGTGACAATATGTTTCAAGATTCCATAACTGATTTATTTTTTTTGCTCATCAAAGTTCCAATCTAATTCGCACTCCTCGAAGATGCGCACTACCTAAACCCAGGAGGGTGAGTAATAACGGAGCGTCTCCCTCACCTTAAATAATTTCTTCGGTCACATACACACCCAGTTACCAGCCCCTGGTTCAAAAAAGTTAGGTTTGTATCTTTCTTCGGGGTTAGCTCAAAACTAAATGAAGCCCTGAAGCCAAGAGTGCTGCTATGAACTCATGTGCTCAAAAAAGAACTTTACTGTATTTTCGTCGCCTTGCTGCTTATCTTTTTTGTCGCATAGAAACGCGAGAAGAAACTTCAGAGTACCTTTGATTACACCTTCCTCAACGACAAAACTCAACTTGGCAAATAGGGCAGAACCAATAGAAGCAATTAAGGACGCATAACTAGCCATAGATAGAGCGAGAGCAGAGGTTGTGTCAGAGAGAACACGATTAGGGTTGCAGATTCAGGGTGAGAGAAAAACAGAGTCAAATAGAGAAGAAAGACGGAGAGAAAGAAAGAAAGAGAATTAAGGAGAGAAATTGAGAAAATGAGAGAGAAAGGAGAAAAAAGAGACTGAAATGAAAATGGAAGACTGCATGTGCTCAAGCTTTTGATCGCATTACCTGCAAACTAGGTATGTATATGTTTTCGACATTGAATTGTTTTCGGTGCCCTTCCTTTTGAAAAAAACCGAGTTCCCGATTGAAGCTAAACCGTTTTGCCAATTTTTAAAGAACTTAACATAATTAGCGGATTTTCATGAATGCTCTTTTATGCGCTTGAGCAGATCTCTATAGTCTGTTTTGGTAGAGCTAAGTCTATCAGGGTGGTCCGTGTATGTGAGATTACTGGTGGGTCGAATGAGTTAATGGAAGAATACACAGAGAAAGAGAAAAGTGAATAAAGAGGGAAATGGGGTACAGCTAGAGAGGGAGAAGAAGAAGAGTGAGGCAATGTTAAAGAGAGGTAAAAAGACAAAGGGAAAGAGAGACAGAGAGTAAGAGAAGGTAAGGAAGAGAAGGAAAAGAGAGAGCGGTGCAGGTTGGAATAGGAAATACTTAGTGGGGGTGTATATCTATCTAATGGACCTCCCCCGCTTCTATGTTGTTATTCCCTCGGTCATCCCCCCCCCTCTTCTATGTTGTTATTCCCTCGGTCATCCCCCCCCCCTCTTCTATGTTGTTATTCCCTCGGTCATCCCCCCCCTCTTCTATGTTGTTATTCCCTCGGTCATTCCCCCCCCCTCTTCCTGTCCTTTCCACAGCTTCCGTTACATGCATGATATTTTAACTTTTTCTTCTTCTTTATCTCCTCTTTCTTTCTCTTCACTTTTTTCTCTTTTTTTCTATTTCTCTTTTCTATTCACTTTCTCATTTTCTCTCTTTTTCTTCTTCTCTTTTCTCTCTGTTTCTAATTCTTCTTCTTTCACTTTCTCCCACTCTTTTAATTTTCAATCTTTTCCATATCTCAATGAGGTATGATATTTCTTCTTCTCAGTTTTAGATCTTAATTCAGAGACCAGATGTTTAACGGAAATAAGAAAACGCCTCATGAAGTATATGAGTGTCATATTTTTTTTATATAACCTCAAGTATTCATACTAAAATACTTTAACCTATTATGCTAATATTCACAGGTAATTTTTCCGCTTATTACATAGAAAACAAACTAAAATCGAGGTTTACCCTTTTTTTCTCGAATTTTCAAATGAACTATTTTAGTTTAAACCATTTTTTTGAAGAATATATTTCATAAAAATTTTACGTAAATTCTCAGCTGATCTCCTCCTTCCCCTTCCCCTTCCCACACCCCATTTTTTGAGGGAGACAATAGTTGAGAATTAGATGCCCATGAAATTTAAAAAAGTCTTTTTGACTAGTTTGTGACCAACCGAAAAAGAGCTGCTCTTCGATTTTAGCTCAGTACAGACAAGATGTTTTAAAATAAAAGGTTGAAAAAAGGACCATGTCACGTGCCGCCCCAAAAAACCTTCCTCCACCCTTCGCTATGCAAACTTAAACATAGCACAAATGAATTTGTGAAGAAATACGAAATTGGGCTCGCTCCTTTGAAAGCCCTTTTACACGCATGTTTTTAATTAGCTGCTGAACAACTTCGAGTACATACACAACCAACTATTATCGTTATAGTTTTTAGAGTTTGAGTAGTTTCGAACCGTCCAGTGAATATTGGTCTCACGGAATGTTAGTAATCAATGCAATGAGGAAGGTTCGTACCCTTACATTAAGAATATCGCAGCCATTCTTTAAATTGGATGACATGAATATTAAAGGGTGATATTTGAACAAATCTGGGGTTTCTCAGAATGTGTGAATATTACAGCATAATATGACTGTGGTCCAAGTTTTGTTAATTGGGGGAGGGGGTCCAAGTCTTGTTCATTGCAGCATGTGATTATCATTGCTAAATGTGATCACTTTTGCAGCTAATTATGTATTTTATCTACATCTTTCCATGCGAAAAAAAAAACACACATTACAATTTCAACGAGTATAAGAACGAAAAAACTAATATCAATACAAGGCGGTTTTAATAAATATTTTTTTATAACAGCATTTGAAATTTCTAAGAAAGTTTTGATCACAAAAACAGTGATAAAGTCACGAGAGTCGATGATACATTACATTTAATTTGTGGCTTAAACGACTTTAGGTTTTTAGTCATAATAAGTTTCCGAGGTAGCTTGCTAAACATGTGAGATACTCGCAGCCCATATGAGTTATATCTGGCTACGTTCTTAGTGCGCTCAACTATAATTCTATTGATGTTCGTTCGTGTTGGAATGGTTTCTCTGAAAAACCTATTTCTGTCAATTATTGAGAATCCATTGAAAATCTTGAAAACTACAACTAGATCGGAAAATATTCTTCTTTCAGAAAGAGGTAGAAGTCCAAGACGAGCGAGTCGATTGGGGTAAGTGGGAATAGATCTTGTTTTATATTCCTTAACGAAACACCGATGATAGACGATGCGAGTGGACTTCATTAGCACTTTCTCTATATTATTACAATCTTTGACGTAGTATGGATTCCATAATCTAATTGTGGCATCACATAGGTTTTGAAACACTTCACCAGTATGCCTGGATCATTAACAGTCACTGTGCGAAGCATAGCATACATTGCTTTCGTTGCTTTCTTCACTCGGTCTATTACAGGAACACTTCTACGTGAAGAAGGAGCTATTTGTATGCCTAGATCGCGTATTTGGGGCACTGATATACTTGATACATTATTTATTGTGTAAGAAGAAGATAGTGATCGAGTCCCAATATGGATATCAACAGACTTAGTTGGAGAAAGAGATAATTGGTTAACAATGCACCAGGCGGACACAGAATCACTAATCATTCGACGACTCCGTTCTGATTTATTGGTAGTTTTTCGTCTACTTTCTGATAGAGCGGATTGTCAGACGTGCAAAAAAGAGCTGAAGTTAAGAACTGAAACCAATCTCCGCACTTCAGACCGAACCTCCAAATTAACTCTGATGAACTTTAAACGATACAATGATCCACATTCTTTCTTTTCTAGAGCAATTGCTTTATGGAATAAAGTTACAGATAATTTCAAAGAGATTCAAGATATCGAGGCATTCGGCAAGGCTCTAGAAGAAATCGACCTATCGAATGTCATAGTTTTACCGAACTTTCTGTTGTCAACAGCAAGAGTGGACACCAACGAAAATTGACCGTCTTATTCCTCATTATTCCCCTTCCTATTTCATGATTCCATATAAGCGATGGCCTTACAAGCTATCCTATGGTAATAAAGAACTACACAATCTAACGCTGATTGCAGCTCTCTATTACGTTCACGGTACGAATTCTTTTTAAAAGAGACATAATTTTTGAGATCGTCTAATTATGACTATTAGAGCATTTGATGACTATTGCAGCATGACTATGGCAGCAAAGACTATTGTAGTTTGTCGTGAAGACTACAGCACTATTAGAACATGTCCTGAATGTTGCTAAAAGTAAAGAAGTTAACTTCGCATTAGACGAGACAAGTGCAGCCCATAATGACTATGTGTTCATAGAAGATGCTTTCAAAAACATCTTTTCGTTTCTTGCAACTTCTTACTTTCTCGCTTTCTCTCTATCTCTATCTCTTTCTATTTCTGTCTCTATCTCTTTCTCTTTCCCTCTCTATTTCTGTCTCTATTTCTTTCTCTCTCTATTTCTTTCTGTTTCTCTCTCACCCGTTCTTTCTCTCCTTCTTGCGTTCGTAGCTTGACCAAAAGAAAATGGGCGTGTCATTCGACCTCGACTATTCTTCTCTACCTACTCGCTCTCTTCAGTACCACTCTCCCACCGGGAATTGATTCGATGTCTCCAATTCTGTCTGACTCCTCTCTCTATCTCTCTTTTCTCTTCCTGTATCTTTTCTCTTTTGGTTTATAATTTTTCTCTTTTCCCTACTTTTATATCTTTTCTTCAAAATCACTTTTCGGTATCCAATCTTTTTCTGTGTTACTATATCTCTCTCGTTCGTTCTCTAGAACTGTTCTTGTATCAAAGTTTTACTCCCTTAAGATATCAGCGTTCAGCGCAGCGCGCCCCTCCAGGAGCAACTCGTTAGTAACTCACGTTTCTGGATACTATTTTCAGCCTATTCAACGTCACACCGGTCACCATGGCTGCAATACCGTGAATACCCGAGTAATTGACGATTTTTACTAACCTCATTTCATAGGAAGTGAAAGTTCATGAGCGCTCGCTATAAACCTGTTAATGTGGTCGTTATATCCAAAATAACTTCCACTTGTTCAGGTAACCAAGATCCCAAAACCGGGTACCCGTAAAATCGGGTTCTTCCATCCTTCGGGTATTCGAGCTTCACTGCAGCTACTACAACAAAAGGCTCACGAGGTCGACAAATCACGACATCCTGGACCTGTCTCAGTCTTTGAGGACCTAGTTTGTCTGGCAGAATGAGTCCCCGAGGAGAAGAAACCTCTTCTCCCTCTCCCTCCTCGCCCTCCCTCAACGCGTCTCCCTATACAGTCCTCGGGATTCCTAAAGACTCGGACGAACAGACAATCAAGAAAGCGTCAGTTCATTTCTAGTCTTGAAATCCTTTTTAAAATTTTTTATAGGCTTTTATGATTTTTTTGTTGCATATTTTGCGTTAATAATTGGTTGATTTTGTTGTTTGTTCGTTCCGATTAACTTGTTCAATTCTAAAATGCTTTTAATTACTGTTTTTTCTTGTTAAAATTTTTCTCAACTTTTCTTCTGAATTTTTTTCTCCTTTGATTCAAAAACCTAGTTTTCCTTTTCTGCGGTCGTTTTCTTTCCTCTATTTCCTAAAAACCTTTTCTCTCTTTAGCTCTCTATTTCTGAGAACTTGTGTAATACTCTACTCATTCACTACTCTCTTAACTCTTTTCTCTCCATCTTGTATGTGATCCGTTTCTTTTCATCTCCTTCTCACATCTATACAACTTAGCCATGTGCGCTCTTACTCCAAGCTGTCAACTCATCTCTCCGATGCTTTATCTGCGAAACTCGAGCTGTGATTTGTGGATACCCGGATTCTTTTTAGCCAGAAGTTTGTAGTGTGTGGCTAGAAAGCTAGAAAGACGGATGAATGGAAGCAAGAATTTGAATACGAGGCAGCTTTTTCGTTTCAGAGGTAGAGAGAGAAATACAGAAAGATAGAGATAGAGAGAAAGAGAGAGACAGAGAGAAGTTAAGAAAGATAGAGAGAGAGAGAGAGAGAAAGAGATAGAAAAAGCAAAGAGAAAGCTCGAGAGTACTCTAGCTCGTAGCAGACACTTAGCTGGAGGCAAAGTACGCTAAGAAAGCACTTAGAGTGGAGAAGCAGAGATAAGTCAAACGGATATTGAGTTAGGCCCGAGTCCTGGAAGATGGCATAGTATAGTTCGGAAGCTCCGACTATAGTTTCTGAGCATCATAACTTGTCGCGTAAGAGAAGATTTGTGAATCCGCGAAAGAACACTCTGCATCTAACATGAATGGCTGACATGCGTAAGTGTCTGGATACACTATAAATCAGAAATGTTCTCTTTTACACAGTTTGAAGGCAGTGACGCCTTGTTGATATGCAATATGATTGAACATGTTTAAATATGACGGAAAACAACAGATATTTTCACTTATATACAATTTACTCAGTTCAAGATCATCTTTTCCAAGTTCAGCAAATCAACGATTTTATTCTCCGGAAACCATTTTTCTTCAGTTGAGAGTTAGGTAAAATCTTTCTCATGTGTTTATTGCATCTAAGATCACAATGGTTACTAATACGTTAGGTTAATCAGCATCTAGATTTTCAATGCACAGTTCTATGTTCTCTACACTCTTCTTCCCTTTTTCTTCTCTTTCTCTTTTTTCTCTCTCTCTTTCTCTCTATCTCTCTCTCTCTGTGTGTGTGTTTCAAAACTTCCTTACTTCTCTACCCGCCTATCCAATCCTCACTCACACTATTCTCCTTTTTCTGAAAGGATCAGTGATCCGCTGAATCAGGGCTCTTCAATCTGCGTCGTATAACACGAGCCTTCTGCTTCTCACGAATTCTATCGTGCTCATTGTTCTATCGCTCACTTCACGCTGTCTACAGTTTCATTGCTTTCCTTTTCTTCTAAGCTCTCGTCTATCTAACCTACATCTTTCGACTCTTTGTTCCCTTCTGTTTTCTGGTGTCGAGTGGCTCTCATAGCTCTCTCTAATTTTATTTTCCTCTCTACTTTCTCTTTATTTCTATTTCTTTTACTTTCCCTCTCCTTCTCTCTCAGTTTAGTTTTCTCTCTCTCTCTCTCTCTCTCTCTCTCTCTCTCTCTCTATCTATCTCTCTCTCTCTATCTCTCTCTATATCTCTCTCTCTACTTTCCATATCTCTCTCTTTCCCTAAGAACTCTCTAACTCACTCCTTGTTCTACTATCATTTCCAACTTCTCTCTTTAACGTTCTCGCTACTATCTCTTAAGCACAACACCCCCTCTCGGTGCCGAAGCTTAATTGCAACCCCGTAAAAACGTCGCATGTTAGCCTTAAAGATCGGTCGAAGACGAACGAATATTGACAGACAAAGACTGTTTGATGTTCTTCTTTCTCTCATTTCTCTCTGCTTGTTTCTTTTTTCTTTGATTCTTTAGACTCTTATGTTGTTTCACAAGTACTCTCTCTCCATCTCTCTTTCTCTTTCTCTCTCTTTCTCTCTCTGTGTTAGTATCTCGCTCTTTCTCTATTTCACGTTGTCTTTTCCTTCTTTGTTTTTTCCTCTGTTGTCTCAAACGAACAGATTATTCTTCCAATAGAAACGAGGCTACCTGGTTTACTTTTTTAGCAGAATTATGTTTTCTTTCCAAATTCCAGTAAGAAAAGAAAATCTTTTGGTTCTCCGCGTTCTAGTCGAGACCAAAGATACTTTTCTCCTGAATTTTAATCGTTAGAACGATGAGGAACTTGTGAGCAAAATGATAAGTTCGTAGTTTACTGGGAGAGGGACACATTTATTCCACACAGATGTTACCCAATTGATCATAATGAATATTGAGAGAGATCCACGAAACGAAACTCATCAAACCTTACTTTTCTCATCCTCGTTTTGTTTCTCATTTTTCATTGTTCATGTCTTCTCCCTTCTTTCTCGCCGCTCCCGCGGAAGTTACTTTTTGTTCAAACAAAAAATGCTTTTTGTCATTGTACAACTTTCAAAACTTTTTCAAAGAAGCTCGTTTTTTGTTGCTGAAAATGTGCTGATTTTTCACTAAAACATTGAATTCTTCCTTCTTCTTTTATTAATCTAGAATTAATCATGGTTTCATGACCTCTCTGGCCAAATTTTACATGACAAAATCTGTTCTTTTCTATCATTTAAATTTTTAAAGATTTCTTCTGTAATTTTTACCTCGTTAGGAGTGAACACTTTTTTCTTTCTTGCAATTTGTTTTTCCCTTTTTCTTTTTTCTTTCTCCTCCTCTCTCTGTATTTGTTTCTGACTCGGTTTTAAGCTGTTTCTGAACATCTTTTTCATACCCCAAGGGTGGCTCTCTGGGAGGTCCATTTGTAAGACCACTGGAATGGACTGAAAAACTGTTAAAGATGAGAAAAACCGCTTCTAATCTAAACAACTTCTCATTTCTACGCTTCTTATGAATATGTGCTTCAGGCCTGCATTATTCTGCTCTCCATTCAACATTTGACCCTTTCTACCTCTTTCTCTGCTCCAATTCCTTCCAAACCCTCCCCATACCTCAATTTTCCCGTCCTCACATACCCATCATGGAAACAGCGAATAAAATTTGTAACAAGAACCACATCTATTTTTCATGCAGTTGGCCCAGCTTCTTCAAACCTTGCTATAACATTCATATTACTACCAGAACCTTATCTCTCAAGATTGTTAGAGCTTTTCAGCTCTTGCAAGACTCCTCTTCTTTGCCCGAATCATTTTTAGTGTCTTCTTATTTTTCTTTAATTTTTCAGGCTTTACGCTGCCTCATATTTTTTGTTCTTCTGTTCCTCTTGAAAAGCCTTACCGGATCTGTTTTTAATTAAGCATTTTGTTTTCTCTTACTTTTCTCGGTCAATAAACACAGCAAAAAAATTCATTCGAAGAACATACAACGGGATTGATGGAAATCCAGAGATTCACAGTGGAAAAGGAACCAAAAAGCCAATTGGAATGCAAGTTTTGATAGAAATTATGAAAAAACAAAAGAAGTCAATAAATAAGCAGTCAACAAACGTCTTGAAAATTCAACTATAAAATATATACAATTCATTAGAAAAATGATATTGAATACCCTTCATATTATTGATGCTAATTAATGCTTCACTATATCAATGAAAAATTGAACATAAAAGGTGTCTTATTGAGTCTTACATTGATTTTAACGCTCCATGTAGTTAAATAATATAAACGGCTCTGTTCAATGTTCATCCTTTTTATTCTTCTTGCTTTCTTTCTCTCTTAACTTCTTTTTGTTTCAAACACACATTTTCTCCTTCTTCATATAATTCTCTTTCACTTAAAAAAAATCATGATTCCTTTCTTTCCAAATTTTAAAGGCCCATTTCTGAACTTGATGCTTCCATGAGAATTTAAAAGAGGGAATACCACTGAGTTGACCTGAAGTTAACACAAATCCCTTAGAACATTTAAACTATTCTATCCTCATACAAGTGGAATATTAGCATACCTAGTTTTTTCTTCTCTTCGTATTGCTTTGTCTTTCCCATAGCTAAACTGAATCTGTCTCTTTCTTTCCAACTCATTTTTACATTTTCTCCCTTTTTTTCTTTCCTTCCTTTTCTCGCTCTATTTTCAAGGGTTATACAGCTTTTTTGAACATCTTTTCACACCCTGTAAGAACAATGCCCTCTCCAGTCAGAAGCTTCGTTCTATAAACGATGAAAACAAATGAGAATGGTAGAGAAAGAAAAGATGAAGTAAAGAAAGAGGAAACAGAGAAGTCGATAAAGATCGCTTTGAGCGTTTTTTGATTCATCTTTTCTTGAGGAAGAACTAGGTCATAACACTGCACCATTGTGATTTCTCTCACTTGAAGACGCTCTTCTCTATCCTTTTCTTTCTCTTCCTCTGCTCTCTCTCTCTCTCTCTCTCTTTCTCTCTCTCTCTCTCTCTCTCTTTCTCTCTCTCAAACAAAAGTCTTCGATTACTTTTACTCCATACTCTCTCAAACATTCTCTTCCCAATCTGTATCTATGTTTATGTACATTGGCCTTTCTTCTAGTCTTTCTTCCATTTTCTTTCGAATCTTTTTTGAGGATGATTTTCTCTCTGACCAGGGGTTAAATATTCATGTCAGACCTTCTGTTGGCGGGCCTCTGTTTTTCAAATTCATAAGGTGGACCCTTATGTAAAACAACAAAAAATTTCGTGGGCCTCTGTTTTTTTCCATCATAAGGGGTAGGGGAACCGTTGAGTAAAATTTTTTCCGCTTTTGGCGGGCGTTTTTGTAGCACACTAAAAACCCCTTTCTCTGACTCTCTCTCTCAATTCCTCTTTCTTTTTCTCTTCCTCTCTCTGACTTTTCCGTTCAACCACGAGTTACGCATAAAAGTAGTCCTTCGAAGGTCTGCAGTTATGAGACGCGAAAAGAGAAAGGAGAGAGAAAAGGAGTAGCATTTCTGAACTAGTTGTATTCTGCGGGTGAGTGCTAGATTGGGAGTTGCATAGAGAACCCATTCAATGACTGCTCTGATGTATTGTCATGGTCTATAAGTAGTATGTAGGAGGTGTAGGAGTGGCTAAGGATGACTGTGACCCCTTGACATTGGGGTATAGTTAGAACTACGAAGTACTTTGGCGCGAAAGTTATTATTTTAACCTTAAAACACCGCATTATGAATAAGATATGAGAAGAATAATAGGAAAACTTTGTTAGTAAATTGCAGTGTTAGAGGCTTTTACTACTTAGAGTTCATCGTAAACACTGACCGGGCAGATTATACATAACACAAAGCTTTTGTCCTTGCTTGTTCACCAGACTAGTTCAAGTTCGATTTATGAGATTGTTGATTCTTAAAAGGTAAACGAAAAGTGTTGAGATGGAATACTAAAGAAGAAGCTTCAGAAAAAAACAACTGAACATCAGGATCTGCACCGAGCTATGTTACAAAATGAGACGAGTTCATTAGCGTACAGACCAAAACCGGACAGAAGACAGTTTTTGATATGCTTCTAGAATATCTCAATTTTGAGTGCTTTGTCAAAATACAATTGGAACTGATAAAAATGTCAAGTTTTGATTTCACGACCAATTTTTTCGCCAGGTTGCAACACGAACATTTAAAATTGTCTCAACAACACTTCACTCCACACTTTTCAAACTGTGGGATTGTATTACTGTTTTTCATACGAATCCTTTCACTTATTACTTAGTGTACTTGAGTAAATCAAAATATGTGAGGATTTTCAAATGCTCAGTTACACAGTTTTAAGGCAGTGACGCCTGGTAGAGAAGACAAATTGATCAAACCATCGCACGGAAAAAAGCTAGTCACCGGGGGGACTCGAACCCATGCAACCATCTCTCCTCTATCCGGGAGCGAGCGTGTTAACCATTACACCACGGTGACACATTGCTATTCCGCGCGATAGTGCTTATTATTAAAGGAATCATCCATCTTCGACCTCTCTTCTGTCTTAATTGTGAAATCTGGAGTTATGCTCCATTCACGACGCTTTCGCTTCATGAGCATGCGTGACTAAGAGAACGAGGCAATTGAGCCTTTAATAATAAGCACTATCGCGCGGAATAGCAATGTGTCACCGTGGTGTAATGGTTAACACGCTCGCTCCCGGATAGAGGAGAGATGGTTGCATGGGTTCGAGTCCCCCCGGTGACTAGCTTTTTTCCGTGCGATGGTTTGATCAATATGTGAGGATTTGTAATGGAGCGTTAGAATATCACTTTTCACTTTGCTAACTGATTTTCTGCTATCTGGTTTTTTTGAACGCTCCAATGTCTCACCACGAAAACATGGACTACGGTAAAAAGAAAGAACCTAAAATGTGTACAATTAGTGAGAGAAATATAACGTTCGAGACATGAGCAGCGATGTCTTTTTTTCTTGCAGCGAGAGAGTTCAAACGGGATATCGTTATGTTTCAAAAAAAACAGATAGCAGAAAATCAGTTAGCAGAAAAAAAATCAGTTAGCAAAGGGAAAAGTGATATTCTAACGCTCCATAAGGGTTTCAGGTAGCTTATCTTCGTAAATTCGACCTAAATTTGTTCAAGATCAAAGAAAGGCAAATGTTGTCGTTATGTACCTTTAGATGACGAGAGAGACTCTATCGTGATCCAATAGACATACAAATGTACATATACGTGCAAACATAGACTCTTCCTAGTTCCTTCTGACCCGGAGCTCGTTTTTAAAGCTTCATTCACTGTTGGTCTTCCGTTTGATTCTCTCTTTACCTTAGTTTCATTCTTCCTATCTCTCTTCCACACTTTCTTTAATTTTCCATGTACAACCTTCCCAATTTCTATTATTCCCAAAATGTTCTCTTCACCACTTTTCTCGACTGATACGTAATTGTTTGTGTTTTATGGTGGGTAAAGAAATGAAAGGGAAGAATCTAGGTAAGGATCCGAATACGAAGGTCTCAGCATCTAAGAAAGAGACAGGGGAAGAAAGTAGGGAGTAAGAGGGACAGATAAATAGAGAACCGGAAATTACCACTCATGCGACGCTCTTTGCACTAATTTTGCCACTTAGGATTATGGCTTTTTGTTGTTTTTTTTGTACTGAGGATCAGATTTGGACACACTCCTATTCTCTCTATGAGTCTTTCATTATTTCGATTACTCCACCAGTTTAGGGATCAATCCACTACCAGGCTTCCTCGAAAAAAAAGTCGAAAAACGAAGAAAAAACGAGCGAAAAAAGCAAAAAATAGAAGGAAAAAGTCGAAAAAAACTTTTTCGAAATTTTCGACTTTGTTTTTTCGACACGGTCGAAAAACTTTTTGTTTTCGAAAAAATGTTGAAAAACACGGAAAAAACCAAAAAAAACGAAAAACGAAAAATGTGCAACCCTGATCACTACATGAGAAATGTGACAACAAGAAAATAAGGTTAAAATCAAAACACTTTTTATGCTGTATTTATTATAACGTAAATTTTGAAAGCACTTTTAAGTTTCTAGACTCAAACAAATTGAAAAAGCACTGAATAGAAAAGTAAATTTTTCAAAAAGTAGAATAGCCTTAAAAAGGTAGCTGAGATCGAAAGTACACAAAATCCTATTGTTTCAATGATTGTTTTCATTAAGCTTATTCTTTAAACGTTTTAATTTTAACCTTATTTTCTTGTTGTCATGTTTTTCATGCAGTGATCTGAATTACATCGACTTGAAAAAATCTGTTCCATCTTTTACCGATTACTTTTTTTCTCTCTCTCTCTCCTTTTCTTCTTCTTCTAGTCTATCTCATTCTATCTGTTTCTTTTTCCTAAACATAGCTCAATGTATGCCTCTCCAACCCTTTTCTATTCATGATCTTCCGTCTTCTTTGATTTCTCCAAATACATCAGATGAGTTTGGTGTGTGAGCGGCGTTTCGATTGTTCGCCAAGGACGTTGGTCCGTATACGGCTTGTTCTGAGGGGTCTTTGTGGAAGATTCGAGGGTGTGAGAGAACGAGGAAAGGTCTGATGAGAAAATGAGAGAAAAAGTCGTAAAAAAAGGAAGAAGAAGAGACAGAGCAATGAGGTGAGGAGAAAAAAAGAGAGAGGGAGAAAGGAGATGGTGAGAAAGAGAGATAGAGAGAGAAAGAGAGAGAGAGAGAAGTGACATATAGGGAGAGAGAGAAAAGAAAAAGAGGAGAAAAGAGAGAAGTCAACAAGAAGAGTCAGCAAGAAGCTCATGAATGACTCTATGTTTTCGTGCCTAACATGGTACCGATTGCGCCGCTTCCTATATCCAGGAAGTGGCGCAATCACTAAAAGTCTCCTAGCGAATCGTGAAGCCGGACATAGCAACAACACTCATTCCGGGTAGAGAAAGACAAACAAGGAGAAGAAGAGAGAGTTCCGACTGCGCGACGTAGGTGGGCTTTCATCAGACTGCATTGTTGATTGAGCATGCAGGATAAATAAAGTCGAGATAGAGAAGCGGAGATAGGAAGAGAGAGAAAGAGAAAGTTAAAGAAAGTCCGAGAGTGAGATAGAGATAGATAGAGAAAGATAGAGAGAAAAAGATTGCTAGTGAGAGAGATATAGTGAGGAAGAGAGGGAAAAAGTAGAGAGTTGAAGATAAGGAGTAAAAAATATATTCACTTTCAGTTGTGCATGGAACCCAAAGTCATTTTATCACCTGTTCGGTGTTGGTCGGTCCCTGAGCTGTTCACCCGGGTCTTGTAATTAATACATTTTAAAGAGGCTCACAGCCATCTCTTTTTTTCTCTTTCTCAACCTATTTCTTTCTCCTCCTCTCTCCTTCTTTCTACTTCTCTCTTCGTCATTCTCCCTCTCTCTCCTTAATTCTCCTTCTCTCTTTCTCTCTCTTTCCTTTCACCTTCCTCGCTGTGGAAAGTATGGAAGATATGTAAATAAATATATAAAAGTCAGTTTAATGCAAACAAACAAATTTTTAAGTGAGTTCCTGCATTTTTTTTTGCGCTCTGCACTTTTTCATGAATTCTCGACAAACAGTGGGAACATAATCATGACAGGTGACCGAGAAAAATAAGTGCTGAAAGCACTAAGTGACAGAAGTTTTTACTGTCAGTATTTGCCAGAAAAACAAGGGGCTCAAAATGAAATACTCGAGGTTTTTGCCAGTTCTGACTTCAAGCAACCACGTTCAAGTCGTAAGAAGTTACCCAGATTCCAATGAAATTTACTAGTTGAGTTTTTTTTTTTTTACAGAACAAACTTTTTGCCCTATCATGAAAAAACTTGTGTCGTGCCATCTATAGCGCAGATACAGGTTTATGTTCTGCCATCTGAAGCGTTTGCGTTTTTTCTTGTATTGTTCTCCCATTTTCTCAAGTATTCAATAACCTTTCATTTTCGTAAGTGATGACCTCAACAAGTCATCCTGTGGAGATAAAGACATATATTTTTTTTTTCGAGAGCTCTCAAATAGGAGCCATTGATGACTTGAAAATTTCTGCAGATATCGGAAACTCGCCTTGCAATGGCATCCAGACAAGCATACAGAGGAAAAGGACAAGCAGAAGGCCGAGAAGAAGTTTAAAAGGATCGCGCAAGCCTACGAAACGCTGAGTGATAGTAAGACCCTTATTCATACTGTGTGTCTTGATGGTTGCATGAATTTGAGGAACAATTTTCTATCAATGCAGTGAGACTTTATGCGCCGTCGTTCCCTTCGATCCGAGTTACATTACTGAGTAATTGTTCCGACGAGAAGGTCGGTTATGAGTCAGACGATACGACCTATATAATTCATGTCTTGCCAGAGACTGGCTTTGTCACATTTTGTTGCGAAGAAGAACGGAGATCGACTCGGATGTCTGAGGATGGCAAAGAAAGGAATAAGACCCTCAAGTCATTACAGTATTGTCTGTATGTTCGTCACTATTATTCGGATGAGACCTTTTGAATGAGACAAATGAAACTGTAGTCGGTAAATAATATCATTGTGGATCAAGGGAGACCTACAGTGAATGTCTGTTAGACCCTTTTTCATATCCAGTCAATTGTTAGAATCAGTAAGGAACGCAGACTATTGTCTGAACGGCTAAAAGAATAACTAAATGGTCTTTCCCGATTAATTTGTGAAAGCAAGTTAACAATTTATTGAAGCGATTTGCATTTTTCACTCAGGAATCTGTTTACAAACATTTTGGTATCTTTTCCTTTTTTAATATAATTTTTGCAGCAGAAGTTGTTGTTAGCATGGAAGTTAGATTGTTCCTAAGGGACACCTAGTGAGAGGCAGAGTGGTCATGAAGTTGGGCAAGTATGTATTGGTAGGGGGTATGAGGGTATTTATACATGGACAGAGCTAGCCTTTTGTATGCAGTCTTATCCTTTTGGATCATTATTCATAGCTTTTCTCACGTTTATGACTGTTTCTTAGCTCTCTCTCTCTCTCTGTTTCAATGTATATCTTTCTTTTTTCTCGCATTCTTTCCCCCCTGTTTCTCGCCGTCTGTCTCCAGGGGATTAAAGTCGTCTTAAAAAGGAAGAGTTTTTTTGTAAAAAAGGAAGAGGAAGAGGCACACTAAGCGACCACCTCAAGAAATAACAGCAGCAAGTGTATTTTTCCCGTGAATTTGCATGGAAAAAGTATAGTACATTTTTATTATTTCCACAATAACTTCATCATCTTAGTCCAAAACTCAGCCTAGAGTTTCAAAGCTCATTGAGCGACTTGTTTCCATGAAAACAATTGTGATGTATTGGTGTGCGAGTGATTGCATAAGAGTTTACAATTAAAATTAAGTTTTCGCCAAAAAAATAAAACTGAAGAAAAACATTAAAACATAACTTGAAGAAAATAAGGCGAGCTAAAGTTGAAAGAAACAGCTTTCTCGAAAACTTTTCTTTTTTTTAATTACTAAAAAATTCTTTTTCAGAGACTCGAAAGCGAGAAGTTGATCGCCAGGAAAGCGCACCGAAAAGGAGAGGAAGGTTACTTTCTCTGGTTATTTCTTACAGCTAATCCGTTTCATAATGCTATAGCTTCATCTCCAGAATAGTTTAATTTTATGTAGGCACTGAAGTTGTCAGAAATCATAGAAATTATATATTCTACCTAGGTCGCTAAAATTCTGCAAATTCAAGTCCAGTTTAAAAAACTGGGCTGTGTTTCACTCACAGTGAAATTTTAATTTTAGGGCTCAGTTTGAACTAATAATTCGATGAACCTTCGAAAAATCAGCTCCAAGATTTTATAAAAAGGAAGATTTTATATTATCAGTTGAAAGTCTAATTTCAAAGAATAAATCAACAGCCATTCAAGTATATTAACATAGCCTATTGTCATGTTCGAATGTCAATTGTCACTCATTCAGATACTCTCATCCGGATGACCTCTTCCGCTCGCCATTTGACGTGTTCCGAGACTTTTTTGGTGGACACGACCCATTCGCGGTGAGTGAAGAAGTCTTGCTTTCTGAACGAGTAAGTAAACAAAAAATTGAGCTTCATTCTTCAAATTATTATAGAAATTTCATTATTAAGCATCTTACATTTTTGAAGAAATTTTTCGTTCACAACCCATTAGAAGACGATAGATCACAAGCTGTTAGCATTTTCAAAAAAACATGAAATACTCTTATGATACTAATTTTGATACCCTTCCGAACGAAAACCTCGTCCAAGAAAAATTTTAAAAACCGGGAAGACCATATGTATAACGGTGTTCCTTTGAACTCCGGTATCTTAGAAAAGATGAAACGGATTTTTAAACGAAAAAATACCTTCTAGGACATTTTCTTCGACGATACCTTCGCTTTTCCATCAGAATCATTCATGGCAGCCAGTCAGTTCTAAACAGTTAATCTTGTTCACAAATGATTATGTATTATAAAAAAAATTATAGAAGCCACTCGAAATAATACTTCATTGCACTTTTGATCACATATGCTCATAAAATCTGTCTAATTTTCTGAGGCTTTGTGTGTGTTTACGAGTTCGGAACCGTTAAAAAGTGGGCTGTTGGTCAATCTATGTATGAATTATATCAAACATACAAAATGATAGTTTAAGTTTTGACATCATAAGTTCTAAGTAGCTAAAGCACTTCTACAACACTAAAAAAAGTCAAGCTCTCACCATGAAGAAAACTAAATCCACGTGGCAAGCAGATCACAATCTTTTCAGAACATCATCATCGGCGTGCCTGTAATCGAGTTCATATCTTTTTCGATGATAGGAGAAGACCCAAAGATGAAAATGAATGGTACGCTTTGACCATGATTCGCTCCACCATTCGGGTCACAAAACAATTACTCAGTAGACTCTGAATCTGAATTACTCAGAAGACTCTGAATTACTCAGTAGAACCGTACGCAGAGTAAAATTTTATGGAGCAAAAAACCAACATGATAGCTACGGTAAAAACAGAGAAAGCTGCGTTTTGAATTGCAAAAAAAACCTTTTGTCCTTTCCCAGTATTGTCAGGAAGACCAGACCTGCTGGGAACATTTAAAAAAAGGTGGAAGAGGATGAGAGAGAAAAAACAGAAAGATGAATAAAGAGAGATAGAGCATGAGATAGAAAGACAGAGAGATAGTGAGATAGAGATAAAGAGAGCAATAGAGAGAAACAGAGAGAGAATGAAAGAGAGATGAAGAGAAAGAGAGATATAAAGGGCGAGCAAGAAAGAGAAAGTTGCACAGAGAGAAAGAAATAGAAATATAAAGGAGAGAGTTTAGTGCATAGAAATGTAATTTGATGATTATAAAGATAAAACGTATTGAAGGGAGACTGTGCTGTGCGTACTAGTTTGGCTTATTCATTTATTATCCAACCAGTTTCTATACGTCGCCCTCTCTATATATCTCTTTCTTCCTTTGTCTCTGCGCCTCTCAATTTCTCTCTAACTTTCTCTCACTTTCTGAATACTTTTAACTTTCTGTGGTTGCCTTGAATCATATCATTGCTGTTCCCCGCAATTTTTATCGTCAAAAGTCTTGTCTTGAGCAAAGATCGTAAGTGAATGGGACTTATAAGTACTCAAGACAAGCACACCCCTACCCCCATTTCCAGGGATCTGTGGTCTAAGCGGAACTTGTCTATATTTGCTTTCTTTGACTGTATATCGAATTGTGTTAGAGTTGGGAAATTGCGCCTAATTTTAGCATTCTGAGATTCAGTAGCAGATATTTTGAAGGAGTTTACAATTATATGAAAGTTAGTTATTGATCTGGCAAAGATTGATCTCAGCCTACAGTCATGATATTCAAGCATTGGCCACGGATCTGTAAAAAAGAACACAAGAAGAATTCAACGAGAAAACTGATTGTTATGGGACTGTGGGTTAAACTTTTCGTGTTTAACTTCATTTCTTTAAAAGAAATTTTGAAAAAAGCAAACCTGGCAGAATGCTGTTTGACACCCTTTCTCAGTTTTTCTTCAGTATTAGACTACCCTTTGAGAATTCTTTGTCAGTGTAAGACTGCGTTTTTAAAATTGATAGACCTTTTGAAATTGGTTTGTTCTAGTGAGTTCTCAACTGTGATTCGATTCTCCTCGGCCACTTCGCCCGGCAAGAATGTCACATCAACTAAGACGACCACCACGACGAAAGTCGTCGATGGAAAGAAGATCGTAACCAAAAAGACGGAGGATTCGGACAAAGTTTCTAGTTTTTTTTTCTTTCGAAACAGTTGAGGAAGAACAAAAAACATTTAAACATCCGAAAAGGATAATTTTAAATTTTCAAAATTAGAATTTCGCATGTTCCGATAAGAGCCTTGAAATCCTTAACTTGACAAGGATTATTGTAAGTAAACGAATACCAATTGATTGATTATCACTCAGGAGACGATCGAAGTAACCGAAAATGGTCTACTGAAGTCGCGCGTCGTCAACGCAATCCCAGACCCTCTGAATAACTCGTTCAACTCAACCTCGCAACTTTCGCCCGTCCCGAAAGCCTCGCCACCGCTTATCTCCAAGACTCCACTCATTTCCAAGACTTCTCCATTGCTAACGCGAGCGCCAAAATTAGTCTCACCGATCACAACTACAGTAGCATGAAGACGATGGAATGGCGAGACTTTGAATAGAAAATCACCTGACGATGGTTGTGGGCACATGTCACCATGTATCACAGATGACGGGTGGGCGCATCTATGCAAGGGTGGGGAACTTAGCAGAGTCGGAGAAACAATCATAATGAGTCAGGTGCTACACAATTCTAAGTTGGACCTGGAGAGATATTTAGTTCATTTACCCCTAGATCTTTCGAAAATCTATGCATTCACTGTAATCTCCAAAATTAATTGGTGTATTATCATATAAAGATTCGAATTAGGAAAAAAATATTGTGGAAGCAATACGACAATAGTCGCTGACGCACAGGGAACCTCTTAAACATAAGCATTTTCCGAAAAGAAAACTGCCCACTCACAAATATTTTTCCGACCGAAATACTTTTCCGAGCCTAAAATAATGTTTTAACATGAATGTTGTAATACATATACATATAGCATAGATCTAGCCAATTTAGGGGGGGGGGGTGTTTGAGAGTTTATTTTGTAAAAATAGCTCGTTCTGTGCTTTCTAGTCAAGTTAATGTTTTACTAAAATTCGCGGTTCATATTTTTGGAAGTATTTATCTTTTTTTGTTTAAAATTTTCTAAATTTTCTAGGATTCAATACAACTGCGAAACTCTCGTTATTTCTAAATAGTTTAGCTTAGTTAGCTGCTAGAGAACATACAGTTATTAGCTTTCGTTCAATTCAAAATGTGAAATTTCGAAAAGCCTTTCTCGCTTTTTCTCATCTTTCGCTTCACTCGTTCTTTCTATGTTGGAGTAGTACTTCATCTTCTTGGTCTTATAAAACTTCAGAGTTCAGTATGGAGTTATTATTTAACTCCGATGAAAAGAACATATTTTGCTATAAATCTTATCGGTAACCGTTCAATAATCAGACTAAGCTCTGACAAGATAGAGAATCACTAAGACGAAAATTTTTTCTTCCTAACATTCTTTTCTCTGTGAAAAAAGTTAGAAAAAATGTTCATGTCGCGAACTTCTAATGTTCGGATTTCGGAAGACTCGGAGCCATTCATTCTGATTCCTTTGCTTCCAGGGGTTTCGGACTTTAGTTTCTTATAAGCAGCATTTAATAAGAAAAATTCAATTATGATTCGATCATCACTCAAATCTTTTTCCATTGTAATATTAGATTTCTTTACTTCTAATTTTAAACTGGGTACAATGTATATTTATGAGATATAGCAAGAACCCGTTCTTTTTGCTGCTGAAAACACTGCCAATTGTTTCCAACAATGTAAACATTGCATGTATTTTAGAAATAAAATTTCATAATTTGAACTGATTTTCTCGAATTATGCTCCTATGAAAATAAAGATTATGAAATTTGATCAGTGAAGAATTTTGCTTTTCACAAAGAATAAACAAAAAACAAACGAAAGAGTCTCAGAAATCCGAGTTCCTGGAAGAAAAATAGAAGTAAATTTCTCCACGCCATTCGTCCCCAATAACTCGATCGCGAACAGGAGTGAGCGAAAACAAAAACGAAAAAATTTTTATTTCAAAAAAATTTTCGAACTGTTTTCGATTTTAAAAACAAAAAATCAACAAAAAAAACTAATGTTTTTATCTCTTTTTTTCTCATTTTCTTTTTTCTCATTTTAAGGGTTATTTTATGATGATTCTGAAAGTTGTAACTCATTCATTTTATTCCTTTGCACTTGGTTGATATACAATGGATAACTGACACAGGGTGATTCATTTCAATGCGATAAGATAATAAATGTGTACATTAACCGTAATTATTGCATTTAAATTACAATTGATCGAGAATTTCAAGGTGAGAGTTCATAACTATTATTTAGTAATCACTACTCGAATACTATGTGAGTCTTAGTTTATAAGTGGGTACAATTACATCAATTGGTAAAATTAGAAGAGCATTTTTGAATTGTGATGAAGATGGAATTGAAAGAAGAGATGAGGGCAGAAAATTCCAAATGTCAATACGGCGAGAATCACACGTATTTATGACCTTTGGGCATGTTGAAGGGCAATATAAGTCTAAGAGAGTGGGAGATTTTTTGGATGTAGGGAGAAGACCTGATCATAAAGAGATGTGTCAACGTTATTGTGGAAGGCTTTATGAATGAAAGATAGGTCAAGTATGGTGCGCTTATACTCCAAGGTTATAAGGGCTAATAATTTAAACGGGCAGAATAATTTTGAGAGACTTGGCCAGCTCTGGCGAGAATGCGTCTGGTAAAGATTCTTTGGACCCGCTATATGTCATCAATGAGACCAACATAGACAGGTCACCGGAGTTCGCATTAATATTCCAGAAGCGGTAGAACGTAGGTTTTGTATGCGTGAAGCAAGACCGGGATGGAGGAGGTTTTTAATGACCTTAGAAGAATGTTAATAGCTGTTCTGGCTTTTTGAATCATGGTAGTAAGTAATGTGATGCTTGAATGAGAGAGAAGATTCGAAATGAATTCCAAGGTTAGAGAGCTGCCTAGAAGATCTTCCGAGAACAGCAGACATTTGGACGATAAGGCGTCGTGCACTGATCTTGACTCTCAGCCTGTTATTCTACCCACGATTCAAATGCTCACTGATCTATCTAGCAAGGGCGGTCAAGCCCGCGCTCGAGAAACCAGGAAAACTAGAGCACAATCGAAGAAAGCTGACACCGTTCCGGAGCCCATGCAAGAGAAGAAACCACAGCCAGGTCTATCTACTGATGGAGGAAACCCAGCAGTGGCCCCCACGACAGCAACGAAAGGGAAACTGTCAGCCAACAAGAATCGCCCTTTGTTAGATTCAAATAAACAAGGCTTACCTGCGGTTACACGTAAATAGGATAAGATTTTACGCGCTCAAACGTCTGACACGATATCTAGTCTAATTTCCTCTCATGTAACTGCTCTCCTGATATACGTCCGCTCTGTTGCTCACAAGATTAATATCATTGAGTCTCTCGCTGAGCAAAATAATAGCTCTAACTGAGACATGGGCAACATCTTCAACTATTCATGATTCTATGCTGTCCATGAATCATAACTTCTCTGTTTATCGTACTGATAGAAATAGCTCTAACCAAGGTGGCGGCGTGGCTCTACTGATAGATAAATCATTACAATCAAGCCTGCATTCGTCAACTAGTCATTCCATCTACTGCCAACTTCTATCGATCAAATTATACAAGAATAACCAGTTCTTTTTCATACATTGCATATATCGTAGCCCGAGTTGCGCGGTCGACGATTTCGAAAGCGCTCTTACTGTATTAGAAACAACTTTCATACAATATGGAGATGATGAACATATATTATTTGGGGATTTTAATACCCCAGAGATAGACTGGTCTAGAGCGTCCTACAGCTGCCCTCTTCCGACCAGACATTCTTCGCGCTCTCTCTTTCGGTTTACTCAACAATTCTCTCTGATACAGCATGTGTCAGAGCCCACCAGATTAGAAAATGTCTTAGACCTAGTATTTTCTTTCAAATCCAGCTCAATAGGTAGCTGTATTGTTGCGGTCCCTCCACCAATGTGCGATCATAATCTGATTCTAATGAAAATCGAACAATACCGACCCCAAAGGTCAGACAGTACTCAAACCTACTGTTTTAATAAGGGGGACTATCCCTTAGCTAATTTTATGATAGCTAATACGGATTGGTATACCATCTTCGCGCAGTTCAGCACCGTAGATGAGGTCTATACAGTATTCACCAGAAAAATTCATGAAATCATAGCAGACTGTATCCCTAGCAAAAAGCTTTCGAATAAATACGGGAAGCTACCACCTAAGATAGCTGCAATCAGAAGAAAAGCGAATAGACTATACAAAAATAGAGGGTCTATCGGAATCAGTCCTTTCTTGAAGGAAATGCAGAAACTAAGAAAAGCTCTTGACTCACATCGACGGAACATGAAAAAGTCTTTACTTGAGAGCCGTAATTTGAAAAAGCTATTTGCATTTACAAATGCGAATATCAAAGACAACCCCCAAATCGGTCCATTGACAAAAAATGGCCTAACCGTTACTACCGATACAGGTAAGGCTCAAACCATGGCTCATCATTTTTCTTCCCTTTACTCGCTTAATCAGTCGAATGCTTGTCCTAAGATTTCTTCTTCTTTGCATTCCTTCTCATTCTTCCAAATAGAACCGCATTTGGTGTTTCACTTCCTAAATAAACTCCCTTTGAAATCAAATACCTCTCCTCATCTTATACCGTACGTTTTCTTGAAAAACTGTTCTCGCACTATCTGTGTACCATTGTCAATAATGTTTCAGCGATTCTTATTGTACGGCGAAGTTCCTAAAATATGGCGTACAGCGATAGTCCGACCAGTCTACAAGCGTAAAGGGAAACGTACAGATCCGCTCAATTATAGACCAATAAGTCTCACTGCTTCCCCATCTAAAATAATGGAGCGTATCGTTTGCAAAAGAATACTAGAATTTCTGGATGAGAATAAGTTGATCAGCAATCATCAGTTCGGATTTAGAGCTCAACATTCTTGCGAACTATCACTTCTAGAATCAATGACGGAATGGCACTTTAAACTGGACAAGAATGAATACATTAGCTGTGTCTTAATTGACTTCACTAGTGCATTCGATAGCGTCCCTCTTTCCTACCTAATGAGAAAAGTTGAGTCCATTGGGCTTTCAGGAAGTCTCTTAAGTTTCATTTCAAACTTCCTGCATCAACGAGAACAGTCAGTCCGAATCAATAATAGTGACTCTCTACCTTACCCCACTCCATCCGGGGTTCCCCAGGGAAGCTGTTTGGGCCCCTTACTATTTCTCATCTACATAAATGATTTACCATTGAGCCTACCAGTAGGAAGCAGGGTGACTATGTTCGCTGATGATGTCAAAATTAGTACGATTAGCGATGTGAAGCTACTTCAAGTCGCAATAAACTCTGTTGCCAAGTGGGCCTACTCATGGGGACTGACTATTTCCACTACCAAAACAGTAGTCACACTTTTAGGAAAAACTCACCCCAAGAGTAAATTCTACCTGAACGGTAAACAAATCACAGAGAATAAACTAGTAAGGGACCTTGGTGTAGAATACGATAATTCATTGAACTTCTCTACACACATAGAAAATATTTTTTTTGCAACAGAGCAAAATCCAGGTGCGCTTACATCCTAAGAACCTTCAAATCGAAAAACCCCGTTCTTTATAAAAAGCTTTACGTTCGTCCTCAACTGGAATACTGCTCCGTGATCTGGTCACCTCGGCAGAAATATTATAAAGAACTCGTAGAAAAGGTTCAACGAAACTTCACAAAACAAGTCTGCAGAAGAGCCGGAATGCCCGATATGACATACGAAGAGAGAAAAAAAAATTTCCAATTGCAGTCCCTCGAAGAACGGAGGGACCAAACCGATCTAGTGATGACCTTCAAAATCTTGACCGGAAGAACCCCCATTTCTCCATTCAAGATGTTCTCCCCACAAGACCACAGATACCCCACTAGGTCACACAAGTTCAGTCTGACTCAACCCAGTTTCAAACATGTTAAGCTCTCTAATAACTTCTCAACCAGAGTAGTTCCGGTCTGGAACAAACTCCCGGAGACTGTATTTTCGATTAATACAGTCAAATCATTTAAAACAGCTATCGGTAAGCTATAAAACGATCCTCATATTCTCGATTCCAGACCCACTTACCTCTTTTTCCTCGACTTACCTCTTTTTCTCACTTTGAAAAGTGTCAGGCCTTGGTGTTGATACGAATCACTCCTCTATTTGATCCCCTACCTGCCCCTTCCGAAATCACCCTTGCGATAAAGTATTATTATTATTAAAGCGGCCGTGCGGCTCGGGAACGAGATCGTTATAAAGATAATTTATGTTCTCAAAAAAACTTTTTTGTTCTGTTTATTTATTTGATGGAAATCGAAGGAAAAAAATTGAATTTTAAGTGACTTGAAAATAATACTTTTCAAATCTCATTTGAAACCAAATCCTTGTATTCACTCAATTCTTCAACCAGTTATACTCGCTCAAAAATTTTGCTAGATCTAAATCAGTGCCTGGAGTTGAGTTTCATGAAACTTGTTGATGAGAACACTTTGATGATATTACCGTAGTACGGGTGAGACGCTAATACCTCAGGATCTTCCAACTGCTCGAACCTGGGTACCTGTTCCAGATGGCATCTACCAGGGGGAGAGCATGAGAACCGCAAAGTTGTTCTTTTGTATTAAAAATAACAAAAGTCGTTGTGTTTATGATTTCTTTTTCAGTCTGTAAGCGTTTCAAACTAACTTCACACAGTTTCATAGTCTCAATGCGACCTTGGCGAATAAACCTCTACTGAAAAATCCATTTTCTTGGCCTCAGTTGCGATAAGCGGTTGCTATCTTCCAATCTTTCATGTGTCGACTTCAATTAAGCCGTGTTTCGTAACATTTATAGATCCCTTATCCGTGCCAAGCTCAGAGAGACACAGACTTTTATATTCAGCACCTGCTTGATTTCATAGGGCAATTTCATGGACATCGATAGTTTAGTTCAAAAACAAAAGCATTGACACCGGAAACTCTGCCTTTCAGTATAGACTGTTGGAACTCGTTACTTTCAGTTTGAAATGTTATAATATCAGATTATGGTTCTATGATTAGTACTTTTGCTTTATTTTAGTGCTGACAAGGCTGTTTTTTCCTTTTCTTTGAACGGAGACAAGAACCATGAAACATGATGATAGAAAGGAACAGGTGGGAAGTAGACAGGATTCTGCGATTGAATGAATCATTCAAGCCAACTTGGTTTCCGCGTGGCCCTTCCCATTGTAGCTTCTGATTTAGCACTTAATCGGCGAAATTGTGAAATGTTATTTTCATGGGCGATGTCTTTCATCCTCTTCACATAGCTATTCCCTGTCTCCTTGTCTTCCTCTCTCTATTTCTGTATATCTAAACATCCACCTCTCTCTCTCTTTTTCTCTCACTCTCTTTCAATCTTTCTTCAACTGTGCCTTCTATCCTCGTCTTCTCTCTAAGTAACCAGACCATGCTCTACAAAACTGCAGTAGGCTTTAAGTGATCCGTTTTCGTCCATCGGAGCAATAGCTTTGTTTCTGATGCTTAGTGTACGATCGGAAATATGTTGTGCGTGGAGACAAGAATAGAAGAGACTTCCATTTTGCAGCAATGAGAGATTTTGAGTATTGCGAAATGATGGTTCCCATTCTGAAATTTAAAATAGAAAACTATATGACTTGATCTTCCTGCAAACACTGATTTTCGAGTTCACTGCAATTTCGAAAAAGAAAAAGAAAACAGGAAGAAAAACAACGAAAATTAGAAATGAAGTGAGTAAAATAGGAAAAAACTTAGAAATGAACATTGAAGGGTAAAGCAGTCTGAATTCGGTCTGAATTCTATGAGTAAAAAACAAAAGGAAATGCAATTACATTTGGAGCGTACTAATAGTTTTGAATCGAAATTAAAAAATTTAACGTTTGCTTCCTTTTCAAGATTGAAGACCGAAGTTTAGAACTGAAAACAACTCTGAATCACAAACAGTATTACTTGATTAAAGTTTATTTCGTTGTAAAATAGAGGGGGAAAGTCTCTCACAGCACACGCTCACATGCCCATTCTTCCCATAGCTGGCGGGTTACCTTAGCTTACAAATTTGTCTCACCATCTCAACCAAATTGAGCGCTATATGAATATGATTTTCTTCGTCGTCCACTTTCACAACTTTTGAGTGATCGATTCTCGTTACTTTCGGGTCAAATTCTGCATAGGTTGATAATAGTTGATATTAAAAGAGAGAGAAACAAAAAGACAAGAAGAGATAGAAAGAAACGTAGAGAAAGAGAGAGAGAGAGAGTTCACAAAAAACCGAGAGAAAAATCATGACAATGGAAGCATTTGAAAGGAAAGTGTGATTCATGATTCCGACAAGACAGCTTTCCCAACAACAGAAGAAGATTCCTCATTTCATCTGAGGACTACAACCGTCGTGCGTGCTCGTTGCTCATGCAGAATCCATGTATTTGTGTTTCATATTCATGCCGAAACGTTACAAGCATCAAATTATCATCAAAGCAGAGAGACATACAAGGGATTAAACATGCGCATTGGCTCTAACCGAGTAATTAGGATATTCAAATGAGTTTTCGCACTCGCAAGCACTTTTAATTTTTTATGTATACATCTATTCCATGACTTATGAGTTCATCGAGAAAGGCACGTGTACTATTGAAAGTAGAAATTTCCTTTACAAGGCGGTAAACATTATAATCTCTTGGCAACTCAGTTCCAATCTGTGCACTTTACGAATCTTCATGAAAGCTCGCTATGTTTGATAAACACTTTTATCACGGTTTAACTATGAAATGTGGCTTGGCTTAGGACCGTTTGAATGAAACCTTCAATTAAGTTTCTGCCGTTTTCGATAATTTTTCCCAAAACCGCATTTTTTCGATATTGCATGTAAGAGAATGAAAAAAAAAACAACTGAATAGCATATAGTCGGATAGAGAAAGGGAGGAAAGAGATAAGTGAGAGATACAGAGAGACATAAAGATATTTAAAAACATTTAATGACTTATAAATATTTATTGACCCGAAAATCTTGTTAAAAAAGAGAGAGAGATACATATGCACTCATGTTTACAACACTAGAGACCACCTCACAACTGAATCTTTTTATAATGCTTACGATGTTCCTAATAGTGCCATTTTCTAACTGTCTTAAAACTTAGCAATTATCAATAACATAAGAGTTTTCAGGTACTATGCTGAGATCTTTTTGAGTGCTGTCATGAAACCTTAAGGGCACTATCGTTGGACCTTTTTCAGTACTAGAAAAGACACAGAAACAAGAGAGAATGCTAAATTTATGAGTTCAAGAAAAAATTCGCTAACTTCTCATTTTTCTAGGATCCCACTGTAATATGAGTTTTTTCTTCAGTTTTTTGACAAGCGCACATGAATTAAGTCTCCCTATCTCCATCTCCCCTTGAGTAAAGAAATGGAGAGATAGAAGAGATATTGAGGAAGATTCAGAAAGAGTGAAAGAGAAGGGATCTACTTTTTAGATAGACAAAACATGATGAAACATATTCGAGTGTTCAGCTTAAAGATAAATGAAGATGAAATGATTCATCGTTTTGGTACTCATATACGCTTTGATACTCATAATAATCTGTCTGACTGTATATCTCTCGTTTTGGGTCTCCATCTCTCTCCTTCTCTTTATCTTTTCACTCCCTCCGCTGACTTTCTTTGTTTCACAAAAAATGGTCTTCTCGAAGTCTTCGGAAACGGTATCTGGGTTCTCTTACCAACATATGCGCTGGCGGAGTAACAACAGAACTACAACTAATCTCCAACTCTAGCAATGCGAAAAAGAAAAGGCATATTCTCAGTTCAAATACTTCCGAAAACCTTTGAAAAAAGAAAATTTTAATTTCGCAATTGTTTCCGAAACAACTGAGTTGAGTACTTTTGAATCATCACAAGCTAATGAATCTCCGGTTTCTCAAGTTACAAGGATGAATATTTCAAAAGAAACTTCTCATCCTTAGCTTTCAAATGAGTATTACAGTAGTAAAACTAAGACTGTTTATTTTCCCGATTTCCTATCCCCTGATAACTCATTCACGAGAAAGTCTTGTTTTCGAATGATCTTACTCTAATTCGCTCAACTTCACACACTCTTTTCTCTTTAGAAGGATTGGAATGAAACGAAGAGAGCGAGAGAAAAAGAGATATAAAAAAGAGGGAAAGTGTGAGAACGTGATGAACAAGCACCAGATTTCTCAGTATCCCTCACCGACTCTCTTCTGTGCTCTCTGATCCCTCTCCATCTCTGCCAGCCTTCTCTCGGTTTCTCTGTTCCCCTCAGGCCTTCGGGTCTCTTTCTCTCTCCCCATTCATGACTCCGCCTCTCATTTCTCGACGAGTATAAAAGCAACGACGTGAACTAACTCGTTGTCTGCTGGCGCTATTCACCAACTGCCCAATTCGGAGTTCCGAGTTCCAGAAGAGGGGGGGGGAGGCGGTGTGCCATTCTGGTCTCTAATTCTTCCCCTTGAATTTCCTCCCTTTGTGAATTTTTTTCGTGAATGAGTCTCCTCCGACCTCCAAGTCACGATGATGTCTCGAAGGCTTATTTTAAACCCTCCAATCCATCGACTAATCCGAGATGGATTTTCATGGTATTGCAGGATTCTCCCCCTCTAAGCAGTTCTGATCTCACTCAGAGCCTTCAAGATCCCATAGAGAGAAGCCTTCGTTTCTAGTACCAATACCAAGTCATCATTTGAAGCTTTCCATCGCTGAATGAGATGATACCGATAACCCAAACAATGTATTAGGATGTCCAACCCGCTTATGATCGCTCATCATTGCCCACTTAGTTAGCAGTCGCTCAGAGCCCCAAGACGACGACAAACCGGGCTACATCCATGGTGACCCCGTTCGATGCAACCACGAATACTTCCCGCAGTTTCACAGGATCTCAGCGAAATGGAGGCTTATTACGCGGCCATTAACAGACGGGATCTCCTTGATGTCTACCGAAGAAGACAAAGCCTGAAACGATGAAGACGATGAGTACACGAAGCACGCACAACTTCCCCTCCTTGAAGCAGAAGACTGAAGCACATGCAGATAGCATCAGGTGCTCAAGACGACAGCATTCATTGCGATTTCGGATAACTAACCAAAGTAGTTTGTTTTGACCGCTCTTGAACTTTTCATATGGTGTTTATTCATTCACCATGTTTTGGTTGTATTCCTGATATTTGATGATGTGCTGGTCTTAATTGGCTGATTGGGTAACAGCACCCAAGATTCCCGATGCACCGACCAACGTAAGCCGTGAGGCAGCATCATATGGGAAAGAACCGCTCTAGGCCCAATCAGCCACACCCGTTCACTCTGTTCGCTCAGTCCTTTATCTTCTCTGAAAGTAGTGAGTTGTTAATCTTGTTTATTAGCTCTCATTCAAACCCATGGAGCAATTAGCTTGTTTCTCGTTTTTTTGTATCCGTATTTGTCAAAAATCTCCTGTGAGATCGACTATTTAAGCTTTCTTGGTATTTTTTAATCATGGAATTTCGAGTGCTAATACACCTGTCATAGCTGACATAGCATTAACTTGTGTGTGATCGGTACTGAGTCCCGATAGAGGCTCAGGTGACAGCTAGACAGTGCCCACTCCGCTGACCTTTCTGACGATCTGACAATCGTAACACTCAAAAAAATCTTGTTTTTATCCTTGCTTTCCATGCGTTACATCATAGTTAGGATCTAAGAGCTCATGTCTAGAAGTCCTTTTTACACATTGAATGAGGTCCTACTCTGTATACAGTGCCTTTGAATCTTGTTTAGACCTCTCTGTTGTCTTTTTTTTTGTTGCATTGCGCTCATTACCGGTGTTTCGTTCGATTCAACTATGCTCGTTGGTTAATCGAATTGTTATACATAGGTTGTCGCTGCTTTTTCTTTGGTCATTACCTCGTGGATACGAAAATCTTTCAAAAAGTTAAATAAACATGTCCGAAAAAAACGTTACATAGAAAACAAAGTATTCCTGAGAGAAAACTTCAAGTTGACAAAATACAAAAATGAATGAAAACTACAAGTTAACAACTTACCGAAAAAAATCAACAAATTCAATTAAAATTCTCCGTCACTGGTCTTACATTTTGACCGCTTGTGTCAATCCCCGTTGTTGAAATTGTGACTGAATTCGAGACAGGGTCGATTAGTTTGTTATTGTAGCTTGTATTTTGCAACGTAAGTGAAGTTTACACGAGCACATAATATGTAGATATTTTGTTTTTTAGGGTAGTTTGCTGAGTTCTGTGGGAATTCATGGCAACCAAATTCATGGCAACCAAAAAACTCGTGTGTTTTTTTTTCAATGTTAGCTGAACAGCCGAAAAACTATTACGGTAACCAGCCCCAATTCAGAATGCCATTAACCGCGGGGAAAGGAAGATGATTTATGGTTTTGTCCACGATTTCCTGAAATCGGTCCACAACTGCTGTCGGAGTATTCCCTTCTCCTCTCTACGGCTTCAAATAAAGAGGACAACCACGAAACTTAGTGAAAAAGGAACAGATCGGGAGTAGAAAGGATTTCGCGATTGAATGACTCATTCAAGCCAGCTTAGTTTCTGTGTGGCCCTTCTCTTTGTTGCTTACTGTTTCAGCAGGTGTACTTCTACTCGGTTTGCAGAATGATGAAATGCTATTGGCATGGGCAATCTTTTGTTTCTATTCACATGGCCGCTCTCTATCTCTCTCTCTTTTCTATCTTTCTGTCTCTTTCTATCCCTCTTTGTTTTTCTCTCTCCCTCTCTTACTGTTCATTTATAGATATACCTAACTCACTCTTTCTCTCTCTCAAAGACAAAGTTTCTCCATTTTGTCTTCTATCCTCGTCTTCTCTCTAAGAAACCAAACCAATACTTTACCCTGCAAAACTTGCAGTAAGCTTGAAGTGATCTCTCTCCACCCATCAGAGCGGTAAAATTCTGAAAGTTTTTAAGCTTAGTGCACTACTTCGAAATATCGCTTGGTGCCTGGAATACACTTTTCAACAGCAGAAGCAGATTATTTTTTAATCACTCGGTTAACTTAATGCATTGTGGACCTAACAACTTGCTTAACCGATGCCATATCAACTTGGTACTTCTTCCGTCTGTCGATGCAGTTAGGGACCTCGGAATACTTTTCGATTTAGTTTGCTCTTTGAATAATCCCATTGAAGTGACTGTTTTAAAAGTTACTAGAGCGATAAATGTGATTTTTTTCGTGCCTACAAGTCCTACATAATCCCTCTCCTCGAATACGGGAGTGAAATATTGTCCTCAACAGCCATCGGCAAGATCAATGACCTCGAGAAAGTACAGAGAGCTTTCACAAGAAGAGTCTTCATTCGCGCCGGACTACCCGCTGCCGACTACGTTACTCGATTGAAGACCCTATCCCTCTCAACCCTTGAATATCGCTGCGGAATCGCTGATGCTTGTATTGTTCACAAGATTCTCGACAATAACGTTTCCATGGACAATGTTAATCTACTCAAAGTCCTTCCCACTCCCTACGTTAAACGTAACTCACATCTCTTGAGAACTTTCATACGTTTCAAGATTAATAATCGACATAGCACACGTTGCATCAATTTATGGAACTCGCTTCCAGCTCAAATTGCATTGTTGCTCTACTCACTCGCTTTCAAAAATGCACTAATAGCGCTTCCTCGGGAAACTATAATCTCGAATTCTAGCTTGCGTTGTTTTTAAGCTAATTTTATTTTTATACCTATGGTTTACACGAATCCATGGACCAAACTCATGTGTGCTAAAGGAATGAAGATTGATAACTAGACATCATGAAATAAGACAATGAAAGAGAGAGAGAGAGAGAGAGAGAGAGAGAGAGAGAGAGAGAGAGAGAGAGAGAGAGAGTCAAAGAGAAAGGGATATAGAGAGAAAGAAAGAGACACAAAGAGAAATAGAGAGCAAAAGAGAAATAAAGAGTGAGAATAAAGAAATAAAGAGAAATTGAGAAAGAGAGAAAGAGTTAAAGAAAAGAAATATGGAGAGCAAGAAAAAGGTAGAAAGAAAAATAGAGAGAGATAAAGAGTGAGAAAGAGAGATTTAGAGAGCAAGGGGTTTGGAGAGAAAGAAAGAGATACAAAGAGAAAAAGATTAAAAAAGAGAGAGATATAGAGAAAGATAAAGAGTGAGAAAGAGAGAGTAAGAGAGAAAGGGATATGAAGAGCAAGAAAGAGATACAAAGAGAAATAACGAGAGATATAGAGAGAGATAAAGAGTGATAAAGTGAGAAAGAAAGAGAAGCTTATATATGTATGTATATCTCATGATTCATGAGTTTCACAAGGAGGCATGCACTCAGCAGACTGCCGGAATCTTGTTTACATATAAACAATGAATGTTGTTTTCCAACTATTGTAAATGAGTGTATGCCCTACTCTTCACTGTTCAAAAGCAACAGATTCTTATGCCAAACAGACGGGCGTATTGTTCGCAAAAACATGTACAAAAATTGTATGTGGTGGCGAAAACCGAACCCAAGACCTTCGCTTTCCGGACAATGCTCTTACCCAGTGAGCAACACACGCGCACAATATAATGCGCATTTTAATAGTCCAAGAACACTATCATGAGACCTTAGAGTTTAAACATAAGACCTTTTGGTTACTATGATGACACCGCTTGAGTAAGTACTATCATGAGATCTTCAGGTACTTCATGAGACTTTTAAAGTACCATCATGAGTATTTCAGATTTTTTTAGTTGAAATTTTTTATTATTGTTAAAATTGTTGAGTACTTGAATACAACAGTTGTCCTATTAAGATGTATGAGTTTCGCTTGTAAATGGATGACTACGATCCTTCAAAATTTTTTTATTTTTTATATATTATAATTCAGCTTATATCCTCATCTAATCTCATCGAGTACAATGAGAAAAAGGAGTGAAAAACAAGAGGATACAGGTAAAGTGAAGGAGCAGTGCGTGTGTATGAGAGAGAGACAGAGAGAGAGTTATGGAGCGTTAAAATTCAAAAAAAGACTTCTCTGGTGAAAGATAAGCGGCGGCCAATTCCGTACCTGCTTCAGTCTCACCACGAAATGCCGTGAAATGGCAATGAATTACGATGTTTTCTTATTGCTCAGTCTTGTTTAAAAGTGAACGCTGCGTTTAAAAAGTAGCACCATAAAAAACGCAATACTCCATCGCCATTTCACTCTGATTCGTGGTTAGACTAAAGAAGGTACGATATTGGCGGCCCGCATATCTTTCACCACAAAAGTACAATTTTGAACTATAACGCTCCATGAAATAGAAACATTGTGAAATAAAGGCTATCTTCTTTCTAAAGAGTAGGGTACAACAACCGATGGACCGACCTAAATGGAGATTCAATGAGTCAAAACATATCACAATATCTTCAAGCTATACAGCTGAACAATGCAACTTTAGGATGACTTTATCGCTTTGATGATACTCATGCTTTTCTCTATCTCTCTTTCCTACCAATTATTTATTTTCTCTTTTTCTAAATGTATATCTTTCGCTTCGAAAGATCTCCTTCTTTCTCCGTCTCTGTTTCTGATGCTTTTTCAGTCTCTACTTTAAGTTTATTTGTTTCACGGTGAATTATCTTTCCCATGGTCTTCAAATATGGTTTCTGTGTTCTCCCACCAGCTGTTGTCCATTCATTCGTTCAGCAGGTTGAAAGTCCTTCAGAAGAGACAGATGAGTTAGCATATCCTAGGGACTCTTTATGGGTTACGCAAGTGAGCTAAAGAACTCATGAATGCCTTTGCAAGAAGCAGAGATTTCAGAAGAATGTGAGCAGTTGACTTCAATCATTCAGAACTCGCTCTCTATGTACATATCTCCTTTCTCTTCTCTCTCTTGCGAGGTTCTCGGAAACTGCATAGTTTTGTTCTATGTGAGTCATCTCTTCCCTTATATTCTCAGAACAACCTTTAATATAGATTTGTTATCGCTTTCTCGTTCATGTTGTTATGAATAAAGCATGTACTGAACTATACGTTGGTGAAGCATCGAAAACATTAGAAGACCCAGTCTCTATCAGAAGAAGTCAAAAGAAATGCAAACAAGAAAAGGCATATTCACAGATTTGAAAGCTTTCGAAATCCTGCGTAAGAAGACCTAAAAACATAAACATTTTAATGTTGTTATTGCTTTCGAACACAAAGATTTACAGTAAATTTCAAATCCTCACCTTTTTTGTAAACTTCAAACTTAAATTGGAAATTTATATTTATTCTGTGGAGCACGTATGGCAGATGACATCATCGAGGGTTTCATCTGCGTTCTTGGTCCAACCAAGTCTCATCTTGCTATGTCTTGCTATCGTGCTCCGCGTAATGATGAGCTCTCTGTCAACTCGGCCTTCCGGGAGACATATAAGTATTCGACCGTACCTTCTCTGATCTCGAGTCAGCTTATGACAAAAGGCCGCTGATACGGTAAGGAAATAAATTACAAGGTCGTGTTCAAATTCAATTGCGCAGTTCCATGCCCACCAATAGATTTTTAGATTCATTTTTTTAAGTCACAAGAAAATCAGTACAGGGTCTTTCATACTTATAAACGGATTTTTTAAGCACGAAAGAGTTAACAAGAAACTTTGGCGACATCTAATCCTCAGCTCTCAAATGAATAGTAGAATTAATACTGTTTTTTCTCCGCCAGTTTTTTTAATCACCTGATAACTATATTTATGTTAACTCCTACTGTCGGGATGTACAACACTTGACCGCAGTGAATAAACCATGAGCGTAGTGTAACGTTTTATTCGTGCATATTATGTCGCAGTGAATAAACCATGAGGTTAAAAACAACTCGTACTGTACAGTTGAAACACAATAACATTCACTCCTTGGTGACATTAAATAATTGAAACACACATAACATACAAGGCACATTTATTGTTCACTTTTCCGCATTATCATCTGATAGTTCAACAGTCTGCTTCATTCATATAGTCTTATTGCTACATATCTAGGAAAGTAGTTAAAACAAACATTGCCTCTATTCATATTGACAACACACCTCATGGTGTCTTTAATACATTCTTGACATACGGTGCGATTCCTTGTTGAGAAATCCTCCTTTGCCTACGTTTTGCTTACTTCAATGATGCTCCTTTAAATTCTCTAGACGTCTTTTTCTTCTGAGCTGAAGTATGGTGAGCTCGTCCGGCCAGCTCCTTCACAAGCTTGGTAGCACTCTTTTCGTAAATGATCCGTCGATATTGGGTTGCCTATATATACTTCAACAATGGAAACGAGGGCGAGCATTTCCTAACTAAGATGAGCTATATGTCCATATGTCATAGGAAACCTGGTTCAGAGTTATCGCTCCCATGGCTGACCGACAGATTATGAAATTGGAAAACACTTGGATATAGGACTGGAATGTGCAACTGTGGCGTTGTCCTAGTAGATCGATTGGTATCTCAACTTTCTATTCCAGTAATTAGTTCCGTCCGAATGTTGAATTCATCACGAAACGACGAGAAGCAGTATTGGAACCAAAGAATGATAGACGCCATGAAATCTGGTGATCGATAAATGAGATAATGTATTATACATATTTGATCTCAAACCGCTCTTCTTCGTACATTTAACTCGTCCACTAACTTCAGCCCTACCTTTTCCACTTTATCAATTTTTGGTCGTCTAACTCCAATTCTAATAGAGCCTTCCTTTGATGACACATCCTCTTAGTAACGCTACTACCTCGGCATATTATTCGAAATGCCACGAGCCCACATATCGGTCCTTCAACCGTCTCAGTCAGCCTATTTCTTCAAGCACAGTCTAGGTAACGCTTCTTTTGTCCACGTATTGTCACTCTTGTAATTCGCGACGTAGTCGCTTTCACCGTCCCCAAGATACGACTATAAGCCTCGTCTTCTTGCTCAACTCCAGCCGCGAATGGATACCATTGTAACTCTTATCCCGCAGCCATTGTAACTCCGATCCCGAATTTCAACGCTTCTTCGTACATTTTCTGTAAGCTAAACTGCCTAAGACATCGGAATCGGGTGCTCTCCGCGATTGCTTCTGGCGCGACTTTCTAACGTACTTCATTCAACCTCTGTGGAAGCCATCTCTCCATACTCTAGCGTTCTCCTCCATCTTGATTTGGGTGGGTGGGTGGGACTCATACTACCACTTAAAGCATCTTGCTTTAACGCACGATAAACGTAGAATGAGTTACTTCCCTCTTTTAACTCCCCGTATGCTACGCATACGCAACGCACCTACAGTACACTCCCTAAGGCGCGTATTCAAACACCAATTATATTGACTCCTACTGTCGTAAACTCCATCCGTCGTCTCATATAACCTTTGTTTGAATACACCCGCCTTCGGGATGTACAACACTTGACCGCAGTGAATAAACCATGAGCGTAGACAAAGGTAGAGACCGCGCACTAGTACTTCTTTCTGCTCTTAGTCCAAGAAAGTTCATGAACGGAATGTGAATTCAGACGCTGCCCTTGTTTCACAACATGTTTTCAGAATATAAGCGCCTGTTACTATTCTATTCGCCCTTTTCCCGTAACAAAATGCATCTTAAGGGAAACTTGTTTCTCCCTTTCGAAACCTACTGTAATGGGCTACATTTGCCACAGGTACTTTCAATATCACATTTGATCTGCACTCTGTTCCGCAAGTAAACTTTTTTTTTCTTCATTTTTATTTGCAGTGGGCGTTTCAGAAACCAATGTGTGAACACTACTCATTCCTACCATCTTCTTGAGCGACACTTCTCACCATTAACACATGTGCGAACATGTCTGCCATCGGCAACCGTCTCTTTGGTGCCCATCATATGAATATCTGCTTCTTAGTGCTCCAGTCATCTTTTTTTTTCACTCGACTTTGTAAATCTGCTTCCATGTTCAACTCTCTTACAACCGCCCTCATATTCAATACCGAATTCAGCTTGTGCAACAATAGCACTGGCAATTCGGTGACAGTCTACCCTTTCACTTTCGTCCGTAATCATGACTACCATCACTGGGCTGTCTTATGTTATCTCCATTATAGTACTCTTCTTTCTGACCTTCTTCCAATGGTTTTCACTGGAAACCGAAATGCCTCAAATTCTCGTTTAGCCTGGGAAATTCCTTCTTCTTCTGACATATTGCACTACTTCTCTGCAGTCAACTCGTCTTCAGAAGACGATCTCTTACGCTACATTCGATGCGTCGAATCAGTTCGTTATTTCAGCGAACAACTCCCCTGCTAGAAAATTACTGATCGGTTTACGTTCGAATCTATTCCCTACCCAGCGTCACAACTCCACTTTTTCTTGTTCCGGAGTTTCAACAATTTCTTTCTCCTGTCTGCCTGTTCTAGCTTCACTCCTGACCGATTCGTGATGTCTTAACATCAAACTCGCTTTTCCTCTTATCTCTACATGACATGCATGTATTGCACCAAGAACTTCTTATATTTATGTTGAATTCCGGCCGTGACTCCCCAGCCACGTTATCCATAACTGATTTTCCTCTCAATCCATTACTGATAAATTTTCCAATTTTCCGAAAAATCTGACACTCTTATTAGGAATCCGCTGTATCGGCTGTCACTTGAACTTGTTCTTCCGCAACACTTGTACATGCTTGTTCCAGGTCTAACCTAGTGTCCGGAAACGGCACAGACAACCACAGGTGATATTGTTTCACAGAGGTCTTCTCGAAAGAAAACATGCTTGCTCTATTGGGTACGATGAAGGGGCCGTGATGAGGGCGATGGACACAAGCCTTTTACCCCTGCTTGTTTCAGGTCTTACTCTTGTGCCTGCTTGTTCCAGGTCTTACTCTTGTGCCTGCTTGTTCCAGGTCTTACTCTTGTGCCTGCTTGTTCCAGTTCTTACTCTTGTGCCTGCTTGTTCCAGGTCATACTCTTGTGCCTGCTTGTTCCAGGTCTTACTCTTGTGCCTGCTTGTTCCAGGTCTTACCCTTGTGCCTGTACGTTACCGGTCTCACCCTTGTGCCTGTACGTTACCGGTCTCACCCTTGCGCCTTCTTGTAATACGGTTTACCTCGTCTGCCCTGAGGCCTTCGATCACACTTCTTCCTCAAACAATACCACCATTCAAATATACCCGAACTCCTGGTACTCTTTAATCCAAAATCCTGCAAAGCTAGAAACGAATGCTGGTATCACGGAGTAATCACTCCCGCACCTCCTCCTGCATCCTACTTGAGCGACACTCTCCGGCCCAATGACGCGAACACGTACAAAAACTTCACTAACAAAATTCCGTGCGATAATGCAAACAACTTACTCGGGAGTGTTCAACAACTTTTCTTTTCATTCTCATCTTTTTATACATAGTTCTGTCCACTTTCTACTATCATAGAAATTCTCATTCGCTACATTTGAACAACTTTCCCGTTCAGACTTTTCAAGTCAAAAATTTTTTCACATTTCCTCACGCAATACATATCCTCCAAAACTCTAATCATCTTCTCTCCACAAGTAAATTGAATTTTAAGACTGGAATACGGCTATGGAGTTTTGATATCAAAACTATGTGTAGTTGGAGACTACGCCTTTTACTCAATATTGACCCTTCGCTCACGGCTCGCTCCGTTGTTCTTCGACTGCCTAGCATGCGCGCTCACACAGTCTAGCTACGCAGCTAAGTTGTCTCGGTCCACATTATGTAATAGCACGAACGAAACTCACATCCGTGACGATCATACACTACTATGTACGATTATCCCGACAAACGAAACTGAGACAAGCAATGAGCGAATAACGCGAACATATCCGAGCACTTAACTGACAATGAGAAGGATAAACTGCGTGCCTAGACGCAAAACTCGACCTTCACAATATCACTCCTTTTAAAACCCGACCACCACAATTTAACCCAAAACTTTCACAACAATAACGATTTTTACGAGATTTTCACTTTCACAACAATAACGAGATTCCGCTTACACTGCGCAACTCGAAGCGTAATTCAAAGACAAACAATCGGCAAAACAGACGGCAGAACCTAACACTCTTCTTGACGCTTCACGTCAAATCTGCGACAACAATCAATCCAAAAAAACCACTCAACACACATACTACCACTTAAAGCATCTTGCTTTAACGCACGATAAACGTAGAATGAGTTACTTCCCTCTTTTAACTCCCCGTATGCTACGCATACGCAACGCACCTACAGTACACCCCCTAAGGCGCGTATTCAAACACCAATTCATGAGACGGTGTTGTTTTCACATGCTTGTACTCTAGTTCTCTCTATTTTATGTTCTCTTTTTCTTTTTGAAAAGAGCGGAATGAAAAGAAGAGAACGGAAGAAAAACACATACAGTACCGCCCAAAATGTTATAATATATAGGGTTATTGAAAATAACTTTTTTCAAAGATAAAATTCAAAGCTCAAATTTTCACAGAAGTTTTTTTGGGTGTCTGTACCGTACCGGACGTCGTTTTGAGTGATTTATTATTTATCTCCAGGAAATACACCGAAATTGGTATATCTTCCATTTTTCAGTTTTTCTCCATGATTTTTTTTAGTTGATTTTTTTTGTTTACCGAACTTCATTCATAAAAATTTTGTTTCAAGTCATGGTTCGAACTGTTGGACATCGAAATACAAGTAAAAGAATGCAAGAAGCTGTTGTTGCTGGGGCGAAACAGGGCCGGTCACAGAGCGAGCTCGCTCAGCAGTTCGGGGTAACTCAGAGCGCTATCTCCCATATCCTCCGGCGTTTTCGAACCCATGTAAACGCATTTTCTACAACTGAATAACTTTGGAACACAAAAAAATTGCAGGGACGAGTCATCGTGAAGACAAGTTCGGGGAGACCCCACGTAACTTCGAGGTACATGGACCGAAGCATCCTGCGCGCATCTCGCGAAGATCCGAAACGCACTGCTACAGACATTCAAGCTATCATATCAACGCCCGCGACTCCTGCTCCTTCAATAACTACCATCAAACGCCGTTTGCAAGCCGCTGGACTGAATGGAAGGCGGCCTGCAAAGAAGCCTTTCATCAGCGAAAAAAATCGTAAAGTTCGAGTTCATTGGGCTAAGGATCACCTCAGTTGGAGACGCCGTGAGTGGTCTCAGATTGTTTGGAGCGATGAATCCAAGTTTAATATGTTCTGCAGTGACGGTCTGAGGTGGGTAAGACGTCCAGCGGGCAAGCGTTTCCTGCCGCAATACCAGTCGCTCACACTCAAACATGGCGGTGGTTCTGTGATGGTCTGGGGCTGTTTTTCCGCCAGCGGCATGGGTCCAATTAAACGTATTGTCGGAAATCTCGATCGTTACGGCTATGAGAACATAATGGAAAGCACTATGCGCCCTTGGGCCCTCTCCAAATTCGGCCGTGGGTTCACCTTTCAACAAGATAACGACCCGAAACATCGATCTCAGCACGTTCAGAACTGGTTTCGCCGTCGGCATGTGGATGTTTTGGACTGGCCGAGCCAGTCTCCCGATTTGAACATCATCGAAAATTTATGGGAACATTTGCAACGAAAATTGACGGGAAGAACATGCAGAAATGCTGATGAAAAGTTTAAGCAGCTAGAGGAGGAATGGAAGGCGATTTCGCAGGCAACCATTGACTCTTTGATTGATTCTATGCCTCGTAGATGTCAGGCAGTCATTGACTCGAAAGGATATGCCACCAAATACTAGAATATTTGTTTTATTACTTCGAAAAAACTGAACATCTCTATAAGCACTTTTTACTATTTCCATTTTTTTAACGAATAAACCTAATAAAGCATTTTCCAAACTTGTTCTATTACTCGAAACATGTGAATTTGGCTTGTAAAAAATATCTGAAAATTTGATCTTCATTCGTTTTTTTTTGAAAAAAGTTATGTTCAATAATTCAATATATTATAACATTTTGGGCGGTACTGTACGTAAAGAAGGATAACCGAAACATAAAGAGCAAGCACCAGATTTCTCAGCGTCCCTCACATACTCTCCTTGCACTTTGCCTCTCTTATCCCTCTTCATCTCTGCCCACCTTCTCTCGGTTTCATTTCATTTCTTTATTCCAAGCACATGAGATATCATGAAAACACAAACGAGAACAAAGTTAAATGCATGGACTTTCTTCTAAGTGGCGGTGTTTAGGGGTTGCGGTATAGATGAAAAAGGGGGGAGGGTGATATACTTAAAATCGACAATTATATTAGTCATGAACGAAAGGTTTAGGTAATATCTTTTCAGTAGGCAGAGATAATAATTGATTTTTGAAACTAGCAGTATTAGGTGTACTGACGATCTCAAAAGGTAATGAATTCCATACTGATAGCTGGCGAGAAACACATGTAGAAATAGAACATTTGCTAATATTATGAGGTGTTTTTAGCCTGAGCTCATGAGAATGGCGAGAAAATCTCTGTACTGCAGACAACTGAAACAAGTTCATAGTTTCAAGTTCACATTTTTTGTGGACACATTTATGAATAAATAAAAGGTCAGATATAGCACGACGATATTCAAGAGTTTCTAGGCCTAACATGGAGATTCTTTGTGAATAGGGAAGTCTGGAATGGCCAGATCTTGCTAGGATTCTTTTCGTAAACGACCGCTGAACTTTTTCAATAGATTTTACTAAGCCGGGGGATGAGGGATTCCATAACTCACTAGCGTATTCAAGAACAGGTCTGACATAAATTTTAAAAGCTGAAGTTAAAAGAGGCGGACATGGTGACTTGAAGGCTTTTAACACCATGTTAACAAGAGCAGAGCCTTTTTTACATTTGTCTTCAACATGATTACGATAAGAGAAACGATCACATATGATTACACCAAGATCTTTGGCAACTCTACCAACTACTAGAGGTTGACTGTTCATGTAATAGACGCTGCGAGAATTGGATGATCCGAGATGAAGTACATTACACTTAGATATGGATAGGGACAAATTCCACTCTAGGCACCAATCGGTTATACGATTCAAAGCTAGTTGGATATAATTACAAGAGGTAGCGCGTCCCATTATCTTTATATCATCGGCGAATAAGCAAAATTTGATAGAATCGGGGATAGCTTCTTTAACAGAGTCGATGTACAACAAGAATAACAACGGGCCTAAAGATGATCCTTGAGGTATACCTGATATTAAGGGAATTGGGTCAGATAGACTATTATCGATCATAACTGTTTGTGAGCGGCCAACAAGAGAATCAGTTAACCATTTAACGATTGGAGAAGAGATACCAAAAGATGCTATCCTATTTAGAAGTAATCTATGATCAACAGAATCAAATGCTTTACTGATATCAAGGAATATTATCTCGATAGGGATGCTTTGGGATAACGAGTCAACAATGAACGAATGAGATTCAACTAAAGAGGTCACAGTAGACCTCCTAGCTCTAAAACCAGCCTGGTAGGGCGATAAAAGGTTCTCTTTTTCTAAATAGCAAGATACTTCCTTAACAATAATTTTCTCCATAACTTTTGATAAGGAACAGCATAGAGAAATAGGTCTGTAATTGGTAACTAGATTCCGGGAATTGCTCTTGTGTACTGGTTTTACTATAGATCTCTTCCATAGTAGGGGAACAGAGCCAGTAAGAAGGCTATTATTGAATAGGATACATAATGGTTTAATCAGGGCAAAGCGACATTTTTTCAATACAATATTAGGAATAGAATCAGGGGACGTGTTACACTTAGATTCAAGAGAAGATAATGCTCGTATTACCATATCTTCGGTTATATAATCAAAATTGAACGGCTCAGTAACGATTGGTAATTTAATTTCAGGTAATGGACATTGAAGAGGTACAGAAAATACGGACGAGAAATAGCGAGAGAACTCATCAGCTTTCTCTGATGGGGAAAATTTTTCATTTAAATCACTATCGATCAAAGCGGGAATAGCATTATTGGCTGTACTCAAACGGCTCCTACAAGCCGCGAAAAATGATTTCTGATTACCTCGTAATATCAGTTGAGATTCTCTTTTAATTTCGAATTCTTTGAGCTTTTGATCAAACTCGGACGTTTTTCTAATACAGTAATCCGAATACGGGGCATTTCGAGAAATTCGTTGTAATTTAACGAACATCTTACGTAGATTTGAAGGATAGCGGGATAAATCGTCTCTAGGATCTACAGTTGGGACAAACTTATCAATTAGAGAGTTAATGAAAGAGACAAGATAATTATTAGCTGATTCGACATCTAACAAGCCAAATATTTGAGTCCAATCTTGCATAGCTATTTCATACTCAATAGCAGGCCAATTTGCTTTAGAAAACAGCTTAATAGAATGGGAAGATTTTGAAATAGTTGCAGATAATGATAAACTAAATGAAACTCCGTGATGGTCACTACCATTGAATCGACCGATTACATTACAGTCAGACACAATATTCACATTGGAAAATACTAAATCGAGAATATTATCATTTCTAGTTGGAGAACATACATATTGGGTGAAGAAATTATCATTCATATATTCAAGAAACATTTCATGTTGACCGTTTCTGTTGGATATTTGCTTACACCAGTCGATATACGGAAAATTGAAGTCACCAGTAATCATTACAGGGATCTTATCAGAAGCATTTGGATTATTCAGCTCACATTCAAAGTAGTTCAATAACTTTTCTAAAGAAGCAGTGGGAGAACAAGGAGATCGATAGACACAAATACATCTTAACTTTCCTGATCTGGATGAACTTTGAAGAACATTAATAGAAACGCATTCAATACCATCTTCTGAAAAACTAGAAACAAAGGAACAGGGAACTCGAGGCGAAATCAAAAATGCTGTTCCACCACCTTTAGAGGCACTGTTTCTATCACAACGGAACAACTGATAATTAGACATACCGGTTATTAACGAGTCACTTTCTTGGTCACTCAACCAAGTCTCACTTATAGCTATCATATCATAAATATTTGAAGCGAGCAAGTAAGAAAGGTTGTACAACTTATTTCGAATTGAACGAGCATTTATTGAAAAGCACTTGATATTGGTGAGGTCATGACTAATGATAGGGACACCGCCACTGACCTATCTTCTCTGCGTCACGTTGTTCCTCTCTGGAGCTCGAGGAGTCGCCATCGGAGTCACCATCTGCGGATCCGTGATCCTCGGAGTCGCCGTTTCTTGTTGCCAAGTCGTCTGGGAGTAGTGCCGAATAGGAATCAAGGAAGTTCCGATGACCTTCCACTTTTGTCCTCCGGGGATGCCGTTCCGCTCTCGCGCCACTTTCTTCACTTCTCGTTCCAATTCAAGTCCGTCGCGAGTCAAGTCTTCTCTTATGTAGCAATGTGGATGCGGAGAAAGGCAAGACGGGCGACGACTTCGAATTTTCCTCAGTAGTTCAGTTCTTAATGTTGGTGACTGGAGGAAGATTTTGAGAACTCGACGCTTCTTCACGGGGTCGCCGAATCGTTTGAACCTTGCACTTGCAAGTTCTGGGCAGCCGAGGTCGAGGGAAAGGGCCTTGAGAAAGGATTGGTCCGAACTGTCCGTGGCTTCGTCACTGGGCTGCTCAGGAAGTCCAACACAAACTAGGTTCTGTGCTTTCTCTTCGATGAGGTTCTTGTCGACAGTGATTGCACGCACAGCAGCTTGGTAGGCGAGCATATGAGGTGGGATGGAGAGAAGGGAAGGGATTGTGGGGGTCTGGGGCTGAGGAGTCGAGAAGGGGGGAGAAGTATGAAGAGTTGAAAGACGAGAGACGAGGTCTTCGACGATTTTCTCCAGTCTTGAGATTTTGTTCATCATATCTTCAAATTTCTTCTCATATTCTGGGCAACGCGTGCACTGGGGAGGGGAAAGGGGGGTGCGCTTGCCAGGCATTTTCGGAAGCAACCGCTCTATACCGAGCCAACTAGGAAGAATTTCTCTGTGTAGTTGAACCCTTCGGGTCTTTATCTTCATTCATGACTCTGCCTCTCGCTTCTCGGCGAGTATATAAGTAAAGGCGAAAACTCACTCGTCGTCTGCTGGCTCCCAACCCGGAGTTCCGAGTTCCAGAAGAGGGGGGGGCGCTGTGTCACTCTGGCATCGCCTTCTTCACTCTGAGTCTCATCCCCTTCCTTCCAGAAGAGGGGGGCGCTGTGTCACTCTGGCATCGCCTTCTTCACTCTGAGTCTCATCCCCTTCCGTCCAGAAGAGGGGGGCGCTGTATCGCTCTAGCATCGCCTTCTTCACTCTGAGTCTCATCCCCTTCCTTCCAGAAGAGGGGGGCGCTGTGTCACTCTGGCATCGCCTTCTTCACTCTGAGTCTCATCCCCTTCCTTCCAGAAGAGGGGGGCGCTGTGTCACTCTGGCATAGCCTTCTTCACTCTGAGTCTCATCCCCTTCCGTCCAGAAGAGGGAGGCACTGTATCACTCTGGCATCGCCTTCTTCACTCTGAGTCTCATCCCCTTCCTTCCAGAAGAGGGGGGCGCTGTGTCACTCTGGCATCGCCTTCTTCACTCTGAGTCTCATCCCCTTCCGTCCAGAAGAGGGGGGCGCTGTATCACTCTGGCATCGCCTTCTTCACTCTGAGTCTCATCCTCTTCCGTCCAGAAGAGGGGGGCGCTGTATCACTCTGGCATCGCCTTCTTCACTCTGAGTCTCATCCCCTTCCTTCCAGAAGAGGGGGCGCTGTGTCACTCTGGCATCGCCTTCTTCACTCTGAGTCTCATCCCCTTCCTTCCAGAAGAGGGGGGCGCTGTGTCACTCTGGCATCGCCTTCTTCACTCTGAGTCTCATCCCCTTCCTTCCAGAAGAGGGGGCGCTGTGTCACTCTGGCATCGCCTTCTCCACTCTGAGTCTCATCCCCTTCCTTCCAGAAGAGGGGGGCGCTGTGTCACTCTGGCATCGCCTTCTTCACTCTGAGTCTCACCCCCTTCCTTCCAGAAGAGGGGGGCGCTGTTTCACTCTGGCATCGCCTTCTTCACTCTGAGTCTCATCCCCTTCCTTCCAGAAGAGGGGGGCGCTGTTTCACTCTGGCATCGCCTTCTTCACTGTGAGTCTCATCCCCTTCCTTCCAGAAGAGGGGGGCGCTGTGTCACTCTGGCATCGCCTTCTTCACTCTGAGTCTCATCCCCTTCCGTCCAGAAGAGGGGGGCGCTGTATCACTCTGGCATCGCCTTCTTCACTCTGAGTCTCATCCTCTTCCGTCCAGAAGAGGGGGGCGCTGTATCACTCTGGCATCGCCTTCTTCACTCTGAGTCTCATCCCCTTCCTTCCAGAAGAGGGGGCGCTGTGTCACTCTGGCATCGCCTTCTTCACTCTGAGTCTCATCCCCTTCCTTCCAGAAGAGGGGGGCGCTGTGTCACTCTGGCATCGCCTTCTTCACTCTGAGTCTCATCCCCTTCCTTCCAGAAGAGGGGGCGCTGTGTCACTCTGGCATCGCCTTCTTCACTCTGAGTCTCATCCCCTTCCTTCCAGAAGAGGGGGGCGCTGTGTCACTCTGGCATCGCCTTCTTCACTCTGAGTCTCATCCCCTTCCGTCCAGAAGAGGGAGGCACTGTATCACTCTGGCATCGCCTTCTTCACTCTGAGTCTCATCCCCTTCCTTCCAGAAGAGGGGGGCGCTGTGTCACTCTGGCATCGCCTTCTTCACTCTGAGTCTCATCCCCTTCCGTCCAGAAGAGGGGGGCGCTGTATCACTCTGGCATCGCCTTCTTCACTCTGAGTCTCATCCTCTTCCGTCCAGAAGAGGGGGGCGCTGTATCACTCTGGCATCGCCTTCTTCACTCTGAGTCTCATCCCCTTCCTTCCAGAAGAGGGGGCGCTGTGTCACTCTGGCATCGCCTTCTTCACTCTGAGTCTCATCCCCTTCCTTCCAGAAGAGGGGGGCGCTGTGTCACTCTGGCATCGCCTTCTTCACTCTGAGTCTCATCCCCTTCCTTCCAGAAGAGGGGGCGCTGTGTCACTCTGGCATCGCCTTCTTCACTCTGAGTCTCATCCCCTTCCTTCCAGAAGAGGGGGGCGCTGTGTCACTCTGGCATCGCCTTCTTCACTCTGAGTCTCACCCCCTTCCTTCCAGAAGAGGGGGGCGCTGTTTCACTCTGGCATCGCCTTCTTCACTCTGAGTCTCATCCCCTTCCTTCCAGAAGAGGGGGGCGCTGTTTCACTCTGGCATCGCCTTCTTCACTCCGAGTCTCCTCATCCCCTTCCTCAAATATTTTCGTGAATCAGTCTTCTCCTATCTTCGATTCACGATGACGGTTCTTAGGTGGTTTTTCAAACCTTTCAATCCGTTTGTTTTTGTTACCCTCAAGGCAGTTATGATTTCAATCAGAGCCTTTAAGATCCCACCGAGCCTACGTTTCTAGTACCAAGACGAAGTCACCATGTGGAGCTTTCTATTGCTGGATGAAAATAAAACGAGTACTCAAGCCTTGCGTTAAAATGTCCGACCCGCTTTTCCTTGCTCACAATTGCCCACTTTGTCAGCAGTCGCTAGGAGCTCCAACACAACTAAAAACCGGCCTACATCCATGGTTACCCCGTCCGATGCGCCCGCGAATACTTCCCGCAGATCCACAGGATCTCAGCGAAACGAAGGCTTATTACGCGGCCATTCACAGACGGTATCTCCTTGATGTCTACCGGACAAGACAAAGCCTGGAACGATGAAGACGATGAGTACACGAAGCGCGCACAAATTCCTTTCCTTGACGCAGAAGACTGACGCAAATGCAGATAGCATCAAGTGCCCAAGACGACGCCATTCATTGCGATTTCGGATAACTAACCAAAGTAGTTTGTTTTGACCGCTCTTGAACTTTTCATATGGTGTTTATTCATTCACCATGTTTTGGTTGTATTCCTGATATTTGATGATGTGCTGGTCTTAATTGGCTGATTGGGTAACAGCACCGAAGATTCCCGGTGCACCGACCGCCCTAAGCCGTAAGGCAGCATCATATGGGAAAGAAACGCTCTAGGCCCAATCAGCCACACCCGTTCACTCTGTTTGTTCAGTCCTTTTTCTTCTATGATCCGAATAAGTGAGTTGTTGATCTTGTTTAAGAGCCCTCATTCGAAACCCATTTCTCGTTTTTTGTATCCTTATTTGTCGAAAATATCCTGTGAGATCGACTATTTAAACTTTCTTGGTATTTTTTTTAAATCATGGAATTTCTAGTGCTAATACACCTGTAATTGATAATAATAAATTGATAATTGATAACCCAACGACTTCGGACCAACACAACGACTTCGGACCAACACAACTACTTCGGACCAACACAACGACTTCGGACCAACACAACGACTTCGGACCAACACATAGCTGACATATCATTAACTTGTGTGTGATCGGTACTGAGTCCCGATAGAGGCTCAGGTGACAGCTAGACAGTGTCCACTCCGGTGACCATTCTGACGATTTGACAATCGTAACACTCAAAAAGTAGTAGAAGCAACCACGAACAAATCTATGAAAATGATGAATTTGATCCTGCGAACATTTAAGACTTCCTCACTCACTTTTCTTACTCGTGTTTACAAGACTTATATTTTGCCACTACTCGAATACGGAGCAGAACTTTGGTCGCCTCGTGATATTGGTAGCACTAAAAAACTCGAACGTATACAAAGAAATTTTACTCGCCGTATATTATATAGATCTGGCTACTCACAACTCGATTATCCTACTCGTCTTAGAATCCTTTCGCTCCATACTCTAGAATATAGAAGAGCTATAGCTGACCTCTGTTTTATTCATAAGTGTATCTATGGTCACTTTGATTTAAACTTTTCTTCTCTTTTTATAGTTAGCCCACTCACTACTGCCATAGGATTTCTCATTCTTTAACGATAATTTTACCGTTCCCACTCTATAACGCTCACAATACTTGTGCATCGCGAATGATTGATGTTTGGAATAGCCTACCGAATGAAATAGTCTCTAAATTTTCAAGTCAAGCCTTCAAAAATTCTCTATTACTTCTCCCCTTAACTAAAATAGTGCCTAATTCTCGTATAAGGCTATGAAACAATGTAACCTCAATGATTATCATCATAATTTTCAACTCTTTGCCTTATTATAAATTGAACTCACATCCGTGACAATCATCCACTTTGTATTGTTACCCTGACATGCAAAAAGGAAATAAAGAATGAATGAATGAAAAAAATCTTGTTGTTATCCTCGCTTCCCATGTCGTACATCATAGTTAGGATTTAGGAGCTCACGTGTAGAAGTCCTTTTTTTTACATTAAAAGAGGTCTTTCTCTGTATACAATGCCTTTGAATCTTGTTTAGACCTCTCTGTTGCTTTTTGTTGCATTGCGCTCATTACCGGGGTTTCATTCCATTTAAATATTCTCGATTCAACAACGAAGTGCTCGTTGGTTAATTGAATTGTTATACTTAGGTTGTAGCTGCTTTTTCTGGTCATTACCTCGTGGATACGAAAATCTTTCAAAAAAGTTAAATGAACATGTCAGAAAAAAACGTTACATAAAAAACACAGTCTTCCTGAGAGAAAACTTAAAGTTGACAAAAAACAAAAATGAAAGAAAACTACATGTTAACAACTTACCGAAAAAATACCAACGAATTCAATTAAAACTCTCCGTCTCTGGTCTTACATTTTGACCGCTTGTATCATTCCCCGGCCGTTGTTGAATTGGTGACTGAAGTCAGGACAGGGTCGATTATTTTGTTATTGTAGCTTGTAGTTTGCAACGTAACTGAAGTTTACACAAGCACATAATAGATATTTTGTCTTTTTTAGGGTAGTTTGCTGAGTTCTGTGGGAATTCATGGCAACCGAAAAAATCGCAAGTGTATAAAAATAATCGAATGAGTTGTCGGCATATCTCCCAAGCACTTATAAACCTCATTTTTTCCAAACTTCTGTGAGCGAAAAAATAAAACAACTGTAACATATACAGATGAACACAAAAAAGAGCATTCAATCACAGACAGAGAAGAAAAAGGAGTAAAACCAGTTCAAAGTTAGATAGAGACTGAAAGTGCGGTACGCGGAGCAGGCCGATCAAGTCTTCGAAGGCCGATAAAGTCTTCGAAGAGAACAGGCCGATCAAGTCTTCGAAGGGAACAGGCCGATCAAGTCTTCGGAGAGAACTGGCGCGACATCGAAAACATCCATCGACGAGTATGTAAAAAAAGTTCTGACGTTGAGACTTTTTTAAATCTACAATGTTTCTCTGGCACTCTTTCATCAAGTCTTCGAAACATAGAGTGCTAAAAAAATCGTTAAAACTCCTTTCTCTTAGTTAAAGTGATTTTGAAAAATTCCTTAAGTTCTTGAGTGAACTTCAATCAAGTTTCTGTTAGGAGTGTGATAAAAATAATGTAACATTTGATCTTTACTTTTTTCGAACTAAGAATCGCTGTTCCGGCAAGCTGTTTTTCAACTCTATTTATTCGGTGAAGATGTTTGTGATCTATGTTTGATGTCAATCGGAAGCAACTGTTAAATTAATCAAAAGTTTACTCGGATCGATAATATGAATAGAAATTACATGCTTTAAAAAATCATATAAGCATTAAGTGGAATATGAAATACTTCAACTCAGCTTTCATTATTACTTGTTAGAGAATCATTGTCAGAGAATCTCATTCTTCCAATTCACCAACAGATTTCAAGTAGAGTTTTTTGCCGTCATTTTGCGTTCATTTCATTGTCGGAAGCAGTCGCCTCGTCTTCCTTTCTGCTGACTTGCTATGGTTAGTTAAGACAAATTTATCATTGAAACTCATCTTTATTCCTTTTCTTTGATAATTAAGCGTTTCCGAGACTTTTCCGAAGTTATTATCGGTTGTTGTTAAGCTTATCTAAACAATCTTTAACTTTTTTCTAACCATCTTTTTTTTACTTCTCGTTTTCAGACTCCTAAATTGTTCACTCACACTCTTTTGATAAAAATGATGTAACATTCGATCTTTACTTTTTTCAAACTTAGAATCGCTGTTCCAGAAAGCCGTTTTTCTACTCTAATTATTCGGTGAATATGTTTGTGATCTATGTTTGATGTCAATCGGAAGCAACTGTTAAATTAAACAAAAGTTTACTCGGATCGATAATGTGAACAGAAATTAAATGCTTTTAAAAACATCATAGAAGCATTAAGTGGAATATGAAGTACTTCAACTCAAATTTGCATTATTACTACATGCATTGTTAGAGAATCTCATTCTTGTAATTCACCAACAGGTTTCAAGTAGAGTTTTCTGCCCTCATTTTGCGTTCATTTCATTGTCGGAAGCAGTCGCCTCGTCTTCCTTTCTACTGACTTGCAATGGTTAGTTAAGACAAATTTATCATTGAAACTCATCTTTATTCCTTTTCTTTGATAATTAAGCGTTTCCGAGACTTTTCCGAAGTTTTTATCGGTAGTTGTTAAGCTTATCTATATGCAGCAGTTCTCCTTGTTCAAAAGTGTTCAAAAAATGTACGTCGTATTATGTTCTAAGCTCAAAAGTGAAATACAGTTTACCCAAATGCCTTCAATGCTATGTTTTAGTTTTCTTAAAAAGAAGAGAAAAAAAGAAAAAAACAACAATATTTCCATCAGGTAACTCGTTACGCTATTCCGTTAATTTTACAATGATTTTGACAGAAAAGAAGCATCATACTATGAACAACAACAATATTTCCATCAGGTAACTCGTTACGCTATTCCGTTAATTTTACAATGATTTTGACAGAAAAGAAGCATCATACTATGAACAACAACAATATTTCCATCAGGTAACTCGTTACGCTATTCCGTTAATTTTACAATGATTTTGACAGAAAAGAAGCATCATACTATGAACAACAACAATATTTCCATCAGGTAACTCGTTACGCTATTCCGTTAATTTTACAATGATTTGGACAGAAAAGAAGCATCATACTATGAACAATTTAACACAGTTCTTCTACTGTTCTTCATAGAATACAAGCAAGTACGTTGGATGTGAAGATTAAAAAAATGTTGAAAATAGTTTGGACGATACAGTCTTAAAGTGTATAAATCCTGCTAAAGAAAGATTTACATTACTGTTCTCCTACTTCTACAAATATATATTTAGGTTAGGACTTCCACTTTGATTGTGGGTGAAATTATGATTCAAATTACTTTCGGCCTCTCCGCGCCTCGGCAAAAGCCCTTGTTTTCCAATCTCACGGTGATTCGTACGATACAACTTAGCGTGACACATCGCGCCAGACTGGAGGTCTCAAGCTTTCATGCCTCTGATCCCAGAACTTGCTTGGAAGACCTCCCAAGTAATTCAAGCCAAGAACCGACCATTGATTACGAACCCGGTGGAAATCGCACACCCTTGCTGCCTACCAAGCTTCTGACTCCGAGCATGGCTGATCTCCCCGGTAAATGGGAGAAAGAAGGGATATCTAAAAACATTCTCAAAAGCTGGGCACCTTCAACATGTAAACAGTACGATTCCGTGCTAAAGAATCGGATGTATTACTGTAGAACAGCTAATATTTCAGATATACCGACTCAAAGTTTCCTCGCTAATTACTTAGCAGAACTTAAAAATGAGGGTCGGAGCTTCAACTCAATTGGTGTTCACAAATCAGCAGTGATTACTCACTACAAAGCTAAATTGGGAAGATTGGAGGAAATGCCCCTCATTTCAAGTCTAATGAAAGGCATGTTTAGATTAGCCCCCCAAAGCCTAAATACTCTGAGGTTTGGGAAGTTAAGAAAGTAACCGACTTACTGATTAACTGGGGGAAAACGGAAGATCTTACTCGCAAAAGATTGACTCTGAAACTTACAATGTTATTAGCGCTTGCTTCTCCAAAAAGAACTTCAGAACTTGTGCAGCTTTCTTTAACAAGTTTACAGAGAGGTGCTGATTCTTTGACATTCTTTCTTGACATGACCTAAAATAGAAGAATAGGTCAAAAATGGCATTCGGCAAGCTATTACAGATTTGTTGATCCTATGCTTTGCCCGATCGCTACTTTAGAAAGGTACCTCGAAGTCACTAAAGATGATTCCAGACCTGATCATCTTCTGCTGTCTTTCAATAAACCCCTACAATACAGTTACTTCACAAACTATTGCTAGGTGGATTAAGATAGTACTAAGCCTTGCGGGTTACACATCTTTCGGGGCACATTCGACAAGGGCAGTGTCGACTACAATGGCTAAGAATTCCGGGTTGTCTTCACAACAAATACTTCAAGCAGCTAACTGGGCCCCCCATAGCTCCACATTCGAGAAGTTCTATTATAAAGGAGACAATACACGGAGAGATTCCTTCCAGAAAGCAGTTCTTGCACAAAGGTATCTTTGAAAAAGCCATTTGATTGATTTGAGCATTGAAGTATAATGTTATATTTTGCTAGACAAACACAGTTTGTTGAAGTAAAATATTGATTATAACTCAATGCGAAAATCAATCAAGTGCCCACCACTCCCTCCCATAAAAAACTTTGACCAAAAACTTCCTTTCGTTGCAGCCCGCAACAGGTGAAGGCGGCCCAAGCGAGCAGGGGAGGGCAGTCAGCCGCAAGAGAAAAAGCTTCAGCCGACGAAGCATAAGTACCCTCACAAGAAGGCACAACCTGGCCTTTAGACCCAAATGTGGCTAATAAAGTTGTTGTTGCTGTTGTACTTTCGTGACACAACCCAGATACAGAATACTGTTGAAAAATAGGTAAAAACCATTGGTTCATTACCTGTTGAAAACATCGAAAAATTTCACGAAAAGCAGCTCCGTCCTTCACGCTTCTCGCACACGGCGAACACTGAGGAGTATGGCAAGACGGGCCGTTTTCTCTCTCGCGCGCGCGAGAGGTTCCGAGGGACTCTCCCGCCCTCGTTCAAAAGTGTGTGTGATGTGGAGGTTCCTGTGACCGATTTTTAATAGTGTGTTAAATCGAGAGACTTTTTCTCTGACCGCAAAGAATCACTCCAGCTGATCTTTATCTCTCTTTCTCTATTTATCTTTCTTTCTCTCTCTCTTTCTTTCTCTCTTTCTTTATCTCTTTCTCTCTCTCTCTATCTCTCTCTTTATACTCTGTCAGATATTTTTTCTCTGAATCTCTTAAAAACATAACCATCCACGATGCTTTTATCTGCGTCTCTCAATATTACAAGTTATTTTCTTTTACGCTCTCTAGCGTTTTTCTCTTACAGTGTAGTCTTTCTCAGAAAGACACACTTTTTATACACTCTCTCCGATGTGTATTTTTGAATCTTTTATTTGACAATTTTTATCACGTGTTTCCAATAATCACTGTTTTCATACACGCATAATCTATGGATACGATCTTGGAAGGAAGCCATCTCATACTCTCGCAACTTGCACTCTTTCCGGTAAAGAATACGTCACGTATTCTTCCGCCTTTGTAGAACAAAGAACACAAAGATTAGCAGCAACATTTTATCATCTCAAAGACAAAACGAAACAAACAGAAAATGAACTAAATAGCTTAGTATTTTATTACTTAGAGAAAAAACAAATCGAGTAAAAATAAATCTAGTTTCAACAGTTCATTTGGAAAAAATCTATATTCAGTCAAGGGTTATGTATATTTTTCAAGACGATATTGAAAAAGGTGTCACAACCGCTCTTACGGTTGGTGTAGACGCAGGTGGAACACAAAGGTACCACCAGACAAGGCAAGCCCTCATGAACTACCTCCTTGTTCACAAGCGGAAGACGCTCACCACAGGCCCGGCAAAGCTGTAGCAACAGCATATGTGAACGTGTCTGGCCTAGATATTGTTGGGAAAAAGCAGCCAGCTTCTCGTCTCCTCTTATGGGGCGATATGGCACCTTCAATAATGTCAGAATTTGATCACAACGAAAAAGATTTAATATCATATCTGCCAACTGTAAAATTAACCTCATCAAGCCGTCTCTCTTTCGTCTTGCGCTCTTCTACAACCTGGAAAAAAGAGGTTATTTATTATATTTATATAAAGCCTACTTCATCCTTAAATACGTTATGAATCACTTTAAACCTTCATCTTCCTTTTGTCGCTTTTCTTCTTGTCCATGTTTTTGCCCATCTCATTCTCGACTTTTGGGGTGTCCATCCTGATTAACTGGAAAAAAAAGGTTTGTGAAAAAAGATGATAAAAACCGAAAAATCTTTAAATAAGACAAAAGTAGAAAACTAACATATTCTGTAAGCGTTTTGGTTGGGGTCCGGAAGGGGTAAATTTCTGAAATAATCAAAATTTCCAAAGCAAGAGAAGTAATGAAATGTCAGAGATAGATAAAGGACAAAAAAAAGAGCACAACAGCTTGACCTTACATCCGATCATGAATGAAGCTAAAATATGTAAATGTCAAGTTTCCGGTTAATGAAGCTAAAAGAGCTAAATATCAAGTTTCTGGCCGATGATTATTGTTATCAGCTTATGCAATCTCCAGACATTCCATTAGCGAAGCTTGAGATCACGGAACAAAGAGAGGGTAAGAGAAAGAAATACTGTGTGAAAGAGAGAGAGAGAAAGAGAGAGAGAGAGAGAAACCGGAAGATGCGGGAGGAGGGGGAGAGTGATTGTTTTGATAACTATAAGATGACTGATTGACGTCAACTTACACTTGAAGGTGTGAAAATTGAAGATGACTTTGCTTCCTTTCTCAATGTTGAAGACGTATTGAATCGGCTTCACCTTCTCGATACTTTCTTTAGATTCGTTAACCTTGCAACAAAAAAGTCATTAGTATTTGTTCTTTAGACCTAGGTTCAATATTACCAACCTTCTCGTATCCTTGTCCGTCAGCACGAATCTTCTTTTCGGCTACGGGTCTTGTATTTTCTCCGGATAAGAACCAATCTGTCAACTGAATTATTGTGTTATTAATTTGTCTAAAAATTCCAGATAACTTACGTCAGATCGAGCCTCGGCCATAGACGCTTATCAGAATCCTGAAATGGTTATACTTTAATATTTTGATAATAAACAATCATTTTAAATACAACGTTTATTTTAGCAGATGCCGTGCACTTATGAGGAGTACCTCGAAATGCTGGAACAGGATAGAATACAGTATGGAGGCGGGCCCTCAACATCCTCGGATATTGAGATGCAGAGTTTGGAGTCCTTTACCTTTGAAGAAGATGACTCTGACAAAGAGCAGACTGAAAAGGTATATCTTCTTATAACGCCAAAAACAGTAAATAATTGTACAAAAGAATGTATATTAAAGAATTGTATCGATCTGTCCTGAGCAATGTGAGGAAGTTTACATTTTATCATTCTGAAAAAAACATTTTACCCAAAAGTTTTTAGGGGCAGATGCCCTGCTCTTATGAGGACGTCGAGATGATGGAGCAGGACAGAATACATTATGAGGAAGTCGAGATGATGGAGCAGGACAGAATACATTATGGAGGGAGACCCTCTACATCGTTGCATGATCAAATGCAGAGTTCGGAGCCCTCATCCTCCGACGAAGATGACTCAGACGAGGATCAGATTGAAAAGGTAAATCTTGAGAAAAAATCAATTGATAATTGTACTAAATAATGCGACTAGCGTCCCCTACGGGGACGCTTGTCACATTCTTGTTAGCCAAGTCATTCTGAGAGCCTAGTCAATTTTCGCTTCTCCTTATCTCCCTCCCTCAGACAGCTTCACTGCTTTCGTTTTTCTGCTTCTCCTTCTTCTGCTTCTTCTTTCTCACTTCTCCTCATCTTCCTGTCTCAGGCAGCTTCGCTGCCTTCGTTTTCCCCACTTCTATTTTTCTCCCTTCTTCAGGCAGCTTCGATGCCTTCGTTCTTTCGTTATAATTCTTCCTCTCTCACGCAGCTTCGCTGCCATCGTTCTCCCACTTTTACTTAACTCCCTGCCTCAGGCAGCTGCGCTGCCTTCGTTTTCTCACTTCTCCTCATCTTCCTGTCTCAGGCAGCTTCGCTGCCTTAGTTTTCCCCACTTCTATTTTTCTTCCTCCTTCAGGCAGCTTCGCTGCCTTCGTTTGTCTGCTTCTCCTTTTCTCCCTGCCTCAAGCAGCTTCGCTGCTTTCGTTCTTCTTCTTCTCATCTTCCTGCACCAGGCAGCTTCGCTGCCTTCGTTCTCCCCCTTCTATTTTTCTCCCTGCCTCAGGCAGCTTCGCTGCCTTCGTTTTCTCACTTCTCCTCATCTTCCTGTCTCAGGCAGCTTCGCTGCCTTAGTTTTCCCCACTTCTATTTTTCTTCCTCCTTCAGGCAGCTTCGCTGCCTTCGTTTGTCTGCTTCTCCTTTTCTCCCTGCCTCAAGCAGCTTCGCTGCTTTCGTTCTTCTTCTTCTCATCTTCCTGCACCAGGCAGCTTCGCTGCCTTCGTTCTCCCCCTTCTATTTTTCTCCCTGCCTCAGGCAGCTTCGCTGCCTTCGTTTTCTCACTTCTCCTCATTTTCGTGTCTCAGGTAGCTTCACTGCCTTCGTTTCCCCACTTCTAATTTTCTTCCTGCCTCACGCAGCTTCGCTGCCATCGTTCCTCCACTTCTACTTCACTCCCTGCCTCAGGCAGCTTCGCTGCCTTCGTTTTCTCACTTCTCCTCATCTTCCTGTCTCAGGCAGCTTCGCTGCCTTCGTTTTTCCCACTTCTATTTTTCTCCCTTCCTCAGACAGCTTCGCTGCCTGTTTTTCTGCTTCTCCTTTTCTTCCTCCCTCACGCAGCTTCGCTGCCATCGTTCTCCCACTTCTACTTCACTCCCTGACACAGGAAGCTTCGCTGCCTTCGTTTTCTCACTTCTCCTCATCTTCCTGTCTCAGATGTGAAACTAAGGCAGCGAACTCCGTCTGGATTTTGGCCGACATGAGCGTTCACATTTACCATAAGTAGATCATTAGGAACTGCATTCCTTCGATTATTGGGAGCTAGTGATCTCGAAAAAGCTTTGTATTCTCCATCTCCTCCACCGCATAGAGCATATGACATGGAGAGTGAAGTTGTTGTGTAAGAATCAAAGTGCTTCACTCTGGGGTGCTTCACCCACATTCTTTGCAGCGACTGCTGCTCTCTCATAGAATCAGAGTGCTTCACTCTGGGGTACTTCACCCAGATTCTTTGCAGCGAGTGCTGCCCTTTCATAGAATCAGAGTGCTTCACTCTGGGGTGCTTCACCCAAATTCTTTGCAGCGACTGCTGCTCTCTCATATAATCAGAGTGCTTCACTCTGGGCTGCTTCACCCACATTCTTTGCAGCGACTGCTGCTCTCTCATAGAATCAGAGTGCTTCACTCTGGGGTGCTTCACCCACATTCTTTGCAGCGACTGCTGCTCTCTCATAGAATCAGAGTGCTTCACTCTGGGGTGCTTCACCCACATTCTTTGCAGCGACTGCTGCTCTCTCATAGAATAAGAGTGCTTCACTCTGGGGTGCTTCACCCACAATCGAATCCATTTCAGCTCCAACCTGCAAAAAAAATCTTGAATTTTGAGATTGTTTTTTTCTTTATTACTATACCCGCTTTCGGCGAACCTATGTGTTCTTCTCGCACGCACAAAATTCCTGGTTCCGTTATCTACACAACTCGTTTTAGACTGAAATTTAAATGGTCAAATTCTACGATCGGATAGCGGGCCTTTGCTTCTAGCACCGGAGGCTATATGTTTACAGATCGAACAAAAAAGTGTTCTCCTACCTTTTTAAACCTTTTTATCATGCCACCGGAGTCTCTATTAGGAAATTTTCCCGCTTTCGGCGGGCCTAGGAGTTCTTCTCGCACGCATAAAATTCCCGGATCCGTTAATATCAAAAACTTATTTATAAATTCATAAAACGTTATGAGATTTAAAACAATTGATAAGTAATGGGACAAAAACTAATTATGAAAAAATACTAAAGGATACCAGAAACATTTGAAATAGTGCATTACAGATCAATTGGCAAGCCTCTATTAGACCAAGTTTCTGAAAATATACAGGGTTTTTTCACCCATTCCTTATCCCCAAAAACCCTTTCTCAATACGAAAAAAATTAGAAACCCCCGAAGTGAGTTGCCCCCCTTCAAGTCGAAAAGAGCCAAAATGATACATGAGAAAAAATTCTTTAATGAGAACAAGTGTTATTTTCCTTCTCAAAATTGACAAGAATTTTTTTGCATTGCGAGTGTTACAAAACAGGTAAATATATCAGTAAGAAACTCTATAACATTGCATAAATTTTCTCTTGCTTTTAAAACAGGTTCACCGAGAAATTTTATGAAAAAGTCCTTATATCGGTACAATCCTGTGAACAAACTTTTGAAAATGAATGAGAATGAAAACGCATATCCACTTATGAAGTAATAAAAAATCGAAACATAACAAAAAATATTTTTCTTTTTTATGTGTTCTGGAAAGGGGCCGGAGAATATTAGAATATAAGCATGTTTACTGGAAAGCACTAATATCTTCGATCGAGAGTGATCGTCTCAACTTCCTTCATGTTAAAAAAATCAAATCTGCCCGAATTGAAGATAGAGCCATGGAATAATAAGAAATGAACTCATATTGAATTAAGAGCAATCATCCTGTAACAACTTTCGAGATTGGTTCACAGAAAATTGTGTAAAATGGTATCAAAGTTACTTAAGGGCTCAGACTAAATTATTGGAAACGGCTCAGTTTATACTCGTTCTGGGTGAACCAATTAAGAATTTTCGGATTCTCCATATTCGATTGAGTGGGGAGAGGGGGGGGGGAGGAATACAGTTGCACCTCACTTTGGGTTGAACGCTTTCTACTTCGTCAAATTCGTTAAATAAGTCAGCAAAGTTATGATATTATGAGAAAGTTTTCAAAAAATATAGTTTTTTATCCATTCGGTCCCGTTACCTGTTAACCTAAGCGAAAACAGCTGAAAATAAACCAGTGATAAAAAATCGAAAACCGCTGAAAATATTATATAATTTGACCGGTTCAAACATTTTTTTGTGACTAATTGTTTTGTACGGCCGCGTTAACGTAGCTTTTATCTAAAGATGAGCGTAAAAAAGCATTTACAAGTTACTGACCCTTTACCCCAAAAGAAGTGCCTCTCCCCTCTTCTCCTGAATCAAAAACAACCTCCTCACTTCCGAAAAAGGAGATTTCAGAAGTTTTTCGAGTGAAAAAGGATTTTATCGCTTAGGCTTGTTTCCATCGCTTTGTAGTTGAAGAAAAATAAAGCTAGCTTCTTCATAGTTCTCCGAGCACTTCAGAAAATAAATTCAACAGAAAATCATGCATAAGAACGAATGAAATAACGAAGTAAAAATAAGTTTTTCGGCACTTTGTTACTTGGGGGCGGGCGCACTTTACTTAGAAGGGGGGGGGGGGGTGCAGATTACTTTTCCCTAATTTTATCGCTCAGGCTCAGGTATAGAACAATTAGCCAAATTTTTTTAGTTGTATCCAGTCAAATTGAGTAATTTGGCTTACCTGTTTTCAGCTATAATTCACTGTTTTTTGGCTTAGGCTTAGGTAAAGGTTACGTGAACGAAGCCGTACGCTTAGACTAACGAGAACGCATGAAATTTTTTTTAGTATTATTATTTTTTGGCGATTCATTAACTAAATTTGTCAGAAAATGAACCCCCCCCCCCAAATAAAGTGTGGCCCATCCAAGTAAAGTGCGGCCTCCCCTAAGTAACATAGATAGTGTTAGGGTACTTTTTTACTTCGCTGTAGGCTCCTCCCCCTCTTCCCTAAAAGTAACAGGGAGAGTGATCAGAAAGGGAGGAAAATGAGAAAGAACAGGAGCAACATAGTGCAGCAAAATGCAGAGGGGAGGAGCTTACAACGAAGTTAAAAAGTGCCATAAATCGAATGTATTTTTACTGCAAAAATCAATTAACACTTTTTTCATTTAACGTTTTGAAGAGAATATTCTAGCGTTCGACGAAATTTCAATGACTAAATTTGTCAGAAAATAAACCCCCCCAAGTAAAGTGTGGCTCATCCAAGTAAAGTGCGGTCTTCCCTAAGTAACATAGTGCTAGAGTACTTTTTAACTTTGCTGTAGGCTCCTCCCCCTCTTCCCTAAAAGTAACAGGGAGAGAGATTAGAAAGGGAGAAAAATGAGAAAGAACAGGAGCAACATAGTGCAGCAAAATGCAGAGGGGAGGAGCTTACAACGAAGTTAAAAAGTGCCATAAATCGAATGTATTTTTACTGCAAAAATCAATTAACACTTTTTTCATTTATTGATATTCTTTATCGCCAAAGGACAACTGGTTCAGGGTCATCGCTAACATGGTTGACAATGAGAAAATGAAAAAGTAGAAAATCTTCGGAAGAGGAATAAGCAACTGTGGCGTTGCACTGAAGAGTCTTGGTAGACCACTTAGCGTTTCAACCTCATACCGAAGAGATTCACGAAGTCTTGAGTTTCAAGAAGACAGAAGAGAAATCTTGTAATTCAATGAAGTAGAGACGAGTAGAAGTCAGTGTGAAGAGGAAATGATAGACCCGACCATCTCCGGGTTTGAAAAAGAAAATAATGAGAAAAAAAGAAAAAGAAAAAAAAAAGAAGAAAATTTAACGTTTTGAAGAGAATATTCTAGCGTTCGACGAAATTTCAATGACTAAATTTGTCAGAAAATAAACCCCCCCAACTAAAGTGTGGCTCATCCAAGTAAAGTGCGGTCTTCCCTAAGTAACATAGTGCTAGAGTACTTTTTAACTTTGCTGTAGGCTCCTCCCCCTCTTCCCTAAAAGTAACAGGGAGAGAGATTAGAAAGGGAGAAAAATGAGAAAGAACAGGAGAGTGCAGTGAAATGCAATGGGGAGGAGATTACAGCGAAGTTAAAAAGTGTCATAAATCGAATGTATTTTTACTGCATAAATCAATGAACACTTTTTTCATTTTAAGTTTTAAAGAGAATTGATTATAATGGAATGAATTTCATAAGAAACTTGATAAATTCATGAAAAAAAGAAAACCATTGGTGTAGAAACTTTTTTTGTCTATATCTTCACTTGCTCTTAAAATTGATTTAAACTAAAATTTATGAAAAGTCGTCATAGCAGTACATGATTTAGGCGAATTATTTTATCGTTACACGAAATGAAAGCAAATAGTAGAATAAATTGGGGCCTAAATGTTAGAAGACGCAACGTGAACGATAAAGACGCAACGCGAACGCAACGCCTGAAAAAGAGCGTAGTGATGACAATTAACTTTTTCAACTTTAAGTGAAGATAAGTTTTTGAATTTTGAAGTAAATGAAAAACTGAACAAAGAGAGATGTTTATAGAAGACTTCTGAACAACATATCTGGAAATGCTCATGAATGGATATCTGAAAGATGAGAAAACATTTATTGAAAAACATCAGTTTAAAACTCGGGAATTTCGGTCAATACTGGAAAATCTTTCTTAAGTTTAGTATCATGAGAACCGCAATGTCGAAAACTATCAAAAGTGTGAAATTGATTGACCAAAGTTCTAAGGAGAATGATAGCTGTTCTAAGGAAAATGAAAGCGTGTAAAAACATGATTTTGATCACTTAACTACTCTTTCCTCGCTGCGAAAAGAGTTTGTGTAAACCCGGTCTATATTGGTTGCTCGTTTTTGCTATATATAGTTTCTCTACTAATTTCACCAAGAAATTTTTTTAGTAAATTTTTTGCGAAGGATAACATAAAGTGAGAGAACATAAAGAAAGAGAAATTCCTTATTCGTCTATAATATATAGAGAGGATTATTATTATTAAATGATTATTAATTATTTATTATTATTTTTTCTATTTATTTATTTATTTTTATTATTATTATTATTATTATTATTATTACTAGCGTCCCCTACGGGGACGCTTGTCACATTCTTGTTAGCCAAGTCATTCTGAGAGCCTAGTCAATTTTCGCTTCTCCTTATCTCCCTCCCTCAGACAGCTTCACTGCTTTCGTTTTTCTGCTTCTCCTTCTTCTGCTTCTTCTTTCTCACTTCTCCTCATCTTCCTGTCTCAGGCAGCTTCGCTGCCTTCGTTTTCCCCACTTCTATTTTTCTCCCTTCTTCAGGCAGCTTCGATGCCTTCGTTCTTTCGTTATAATTCTTCCTCTCTCACGCAGCTTCGCTGCCATCGTTCTCCCACTTTTACTTAACTCCCTGCCTCAGGCAGCTGCGCTGCCTTCGTTTTCTCACTTCTCCTCATCTTCCTGTCTCAGGCAGCTTCGCTGCCTTAGTTTTCCCCACTTCTATTTTTCTTCCTCCTTCAGGCAGCTTCGCTGCCTTCGTTTGTCTGCTTCTCCTTTTCTCCCTGCCTCAAGCAGCTTCGCTGCTTTCGTTCTTCTTCTTCTCATCTTCCTGCACCAGGCAGCTTCGCTGCCTTCGTTCTCCCCCTTCTATTTTTCTCCCTGCCTCAGGCAGCTTCGCTGCCTTCGTTTTCTCACTTCTCCTCATTTTCGTGTCTCAGGTAGCTTCACTGCCTTCGTTTCCCCACTTCTAATTTTCTTCCTGCCTCACGCAGCTTCGCTGCCATCGTTCCTCCACTTCTACTTCACTCCCTGCCTCAGGCAGCTTCGCTGCCTTCGTTTTCTCACTTCTCCTCATCTTCCTGTCTCAGGCAGCTTCGCTGCCTTCGTTTTTCCCACTTCTATTTTTCTCCCTTCCTCAGACAGCTTCGCTGCCTGTTTTTCTGCTTCTCCTTTTCTTCCTCCCTCACGCAGCTTCGCTGCCATCGTTCTCCCACTTCTACTTCACTCCCTGACACAGGAAGCTTCGCTGCCTTCGTTTTCTCACTTCTCCTCATCTTCCTGTCTCAGATGTGAAACTAAGGCAGCGAAGCTGCCTTAGTTTCACATCTCCCTATTTTCTTTGCTAAAAAGGCTTTGCTGCTTGGTCCTCTAAATGACTTATGTAGTACTCCTCCCCTTGTTTCGGACACATACAGCTCTGCTGCCTTCATTACACCTCCCCCTCTTCCTCTTCTCATTCATTCTTATTTCAGACTGAAATTCAGACTTCAAGACAAGGTTTTTCGGATTCTTCACCTTTGAAAACGCTAAATCATACACAAAAACTTGATGTGTGTCCTAAAAACTCTAGAGAATTTTTTCAAATCGAGTACCTCTCTGGTTCGCTATGTTAAGAAAAATTAATGATTTCATTTCTTCTTATTGGGTAAACAATCAGTTCAACTCCCGCTTCGTTGACTTCTACCATTTCTTTGGCATGGAAGACTCCGTCTGGATTCTGGCCGACATGAGCGTTCACATTTACCATAAGTAGATCATTAGGAACTGCATTCCTTCGATTATTGGGAGCTAGTGATCTCGAAAAAGCTTTGTATTCTCCATCTCCTCCACCGCATAGAGCATATGACATGGAGAGTGAAGTTGTTGTGTAAGAATCAAAGTGCTTCACTCTGGGGTGCTTCACCCACATTCTTTGCAGCGACTGCTGCTCTCTCATAGAATCAGAGTGCTTCACTCTGGGGTACTTCACCCAGATTCTTTGCAGCGAGTGCTGCCCTTTCATAGAATCAGAGTGCTTCACTCTGGGGTGCTTCACCCAAATTCTTTGCAGCGACTGCTGCTCTCTCATATAATCAGAGTGCTTCACTCTGGGCTGCTTCACCCACATTCTTTGCAGCGACTGCTGCTCTCTCATAGAATCAGAGTGCTTCACTCTGGGGTGCTTCACCCACATTCTTTGCAGCGACTGCTGCTCTCTCATAGAATCAGAGTGCTTCACTCTGGGGTGCTTCACCCACATTCTTTGCAGCGACTGCTGCTCTCTCATAGAATAAGAGTGCTTCACTCTGGGGTGCTTCACCCACAATCGAATCCATTTCAGCTCCAACCTGCAAAAAAAATCTTGAATTTTGAGATTGTTTTTTTCTTTATTACTATACCCGCTTTCGGCGAACCTATGTGTTATTCTCGCACGCACAAAATTCCTGGTTCCGTTATCTACACAACTCGTTTTAGACTGAAATTTAAATGGTCAAATTCTACGATCGGATAGCGGGCCTTTGCTTCTAGCACCGGAGGCTATCTGTTTACAGATCGAACAAAAAAGTGTTCTCCTACCTTTTTAAACCTTTTTATCATGCCACCGGAGTCTCTATTAGGAAATTTTCCCGCTTTCGGCGGGCCTAGGAGTTCTTCTCGCACGCATAAAATTCCCGGATCCGTTAATATCAAAAACTTATTTATAAATTCATAAAACGTTATGAGATTTAAAACAATTGATAAGTTCTGATAAGTAATGGGACAAAAACTAATTATGAAAAAATACTAAAGGATACCAGAAACATTTGAAATAGTGCATTACAGATCAATTGGCAAGCCTCTATTAGACCAAGTTTCTGAAAATATACAGGGTTTTTTCACCCATTCCTTATCCCCAAAAACCCTTTCTCAATACGAAAAAAATTAGAAACCCCCGAAGTGAGTTGCCCCCCTTCAAGTCGAAAAGAGCCAAAATGATACATGAGAAAAAATTCTTTAATGAGAACAAGTGTTATTTTCCTTCTCAAAATTGACAAGAATTTTTTTGCATTGCGAGTGTTACAAAACAGGTAAATATATCAGTAAGAAACTCTATAACATTGCATAAATTTTCTCTTGCTTTTAAAACAGGTTCACCGAGAAATTTTATGAAAAAGTCCTTATATCGGTACAATCCTGTGAACAAACTTTTGAAAATGAATGAGAATGAAAACGCATATCCACTTATGAAGTAATAAAAATTCGAAACATAACAAAAAATATTTTTCTTTTTTATGTGTTCTGGAAAGGGGCCGGAGAATATTAGAATATAAGCATGTTTACTGGAAAGCACTAATATCTTCGATCGAGAGTGATCGTCTCAACTTCCTTCATGTTAAAAAAATCAAATCTGCCCGAATTGAAGATAGAGCCATGGAATAATAAGAAATGAACTCATATTGAATTAAGAGCAATCATCCTGTAACAACTTTCGAGATTGGTTCACAGAAAATTGTGTAAAATGGTATCAAAGTTACTTAAGGGCTCAGACTAAATTATTGGAAACGGCTCAGTTTATACTCGTTCTGGGTGAACCAATTAAGAATTTTCGGATTCTCCATATTCGATTGAGTGGGGAGAGGGGGGGGGGGAGGAATACAGTTGCACCTCACTTTGGGTTGAACGCTTTCTACTTCGTCAAATTCGTTAAATAAGTCAGCAAAGTTATGATATTATGAGAAAGTTTTCAAAAAATATAGTTTTTTATCCATTCGGTCCCGTTACCTGTTAACCTAAGCGAAAACAGCTGAAAATAAACCAGTGATAAAAAATCGAAAACCGCTGAAAATATTATATAATTTGACCGGTTCAAACATTTTTTTGTGACTAATTGTTTTGTACGGCCGCGTTAACGTAGCTTTTATCTAAAGATGAGCGTAAAAAAGCATTTACAAGTTACTGACCCTTTACCCCAAAAGAAGTGCCTCTCCCCTCTTCTCCTGAATCAAAAACAACCTCCTCACTTCCGAAAAAGGAGATTTCAGAAGTTTTTCGAGTGAAAAAGGATTTTATCGCTTAGGCTTGTTTCCATCGCTTTGTAGTTGAAGAAAAATAAAGCTAGCTTCTTCATAGTTCTCCGAGCACTTCAGAAAATAAATTCAACAGAAAATCATGCATAAGAACGAATGAAATAACGAAGTAAAAATAAGTTTTTCGGCACTTTGTTACTTGGGGGCGGGCGCACTTTACTTAGAAGGGGGGGGAGGTGCAGATTACTTTTCCCTAATTTTATCGCTCAGGCTCAGGTATAGAACAATTAGCCAAATTTTTTTAGTTGTATCCAGTCAAATTGAGTAATTTGGCTTACCTGTTTTCAGCTATAATTCACTGTTTTTTGGCTTAGGCTTAGGTAAAGGTTACGTGAACGAAGCCGTACGCTTAGACTAACGAGAACGCATGAAATTTTTTTAGTATTATTATTTTTTGGCGATTCATTAACTAAATTTGTCAGAAAATGAACCCCCCCCAAATAAAGTGTGGCCCATCCAAGTAAAGTGCGGCCTCCCCTAAGTAACATAGATAGTGTTAGGGTACTTTTTTACTTCGCTGTAGGCTCCTCCCCCTCTTCCCTAAAAGTAACAGGGAGAGTGATCAGAAAGGGAGGAAAATGAGAAAGAACAGGAGCAACATAGTGCAGCAAAATGCAGAGGGGAGGAGCTTACAACGAAGTTAAAAAGTGCCATAAATCGAATGTATTTTTACTGCAAAAATCAATTAACACTTTTTTCATTCAACGTTTTGAAGAGAATATTCTAGCGTTCGACGAAATTTCAATGACTAAATTTGTCAGAAAATAAACCCCCCCAAGTAAAGTGTGGCTCATCCAAGTAAAGTGCGGTCTTCCCTAAGTAACATAGTGCTAGAGTACTTTTTAACTTTGCTGTAGGCTCCTCCCCCTCTTCCCTAAAAGTAACAGGGAGAGAGATTAGAAAGGGAGAAAAATGAGAAAGAACAGGAGCAACATAGTGCAGCAAAATGCAGAGGGGAGGAGCTTACAACGAAGTTAAAAAGTGCCATAAATCGAATGTATTTTTACTGCAAAAATCAATTAACACTTTTTTCATTTAACGTTTTGAAGAGAATATTCTAGCGTTCGACGAAATTTCAATGACTAAATTTGTCAGAAAATAAACCCCCCCAAGTAAAGTGTGGCTCATCCAAGTAAAGTGCGGTCTTCCCTAAGTAACATAGTGCTAGAGTACTTTTTAACTTTGCTGTAGGCTCCTCCCCCTCTTCCCTAAAAGTAACAGGGAGAGAGATTAGAAAGGGAGAAAAATGAGAAAGAACAGGAGAGTGCAGTGAAATGCAATGGGGAGGAGATTACAGCGAAGTTAAAAAGTGTCATAAATCGAATGTATTTTTACTGCATAAATCAATGAACACTTTTTTCATTTTAAGTTTTAAAGAGAATTGATTATAATGGAATGAATTTCATAAGAAACTTGATAAATTCATGAAAAAAAGAAAACCATTGGTGTAGAAACTTTTTTTGTCTATATCTTCACTTGCTCTTAAAATTGATTTAAACTAAAATTTATGAAAAGTCGTCATAGCAGTACATGATTTAGGCGAATTATTTTATCGTTACACGAAATGAAAGCAAATAGTAGAATAAATTGGGGCCTAAATGTTAGAAGACGCAACGTGAACGATAAAGACGCAACGCGAACGCAACGCCTGAAAAAGAGCGTAGTGATGACAATTAACTTTTTCAACTTTAAGTGAAGATAAGTTTTTGAATTTTGAAGTAAATGAAAAACTGAACAAAGAGAGATGTTTATAGAAGACTTCTGAACAACATATCTGGAAATGCTCATGAATGGATATCTGAAAGATGAGAAAACATTTATTGAAAAACATCAGTTTAAAACTCGGGAATTTCGGTCAATACTGGAAAATCTTTCTTAAGTTTAGTATCATGAGAACCGCAATGTCGAAAACTATCAAAAGTGTGAAATTGATTGACCAAAGTTCTAAGGAGAATGATAGCTGTTCTAAGGAAAATGAAAGCGTGTAAAAACATGATTTTGATCACTTAACTACTCTTTCCTCGCTGCGAAAAGAGTTTGTGTAAACCCGGTCTATATTGGTTGCTCGTTTTTGCTATATATAGTTTCTCTACTAATTTCACCAAGAAATTTTTTTAGTAAATTTTTTGCGAAGGATAACATAAAGTGAGAGAACATAAAGAAAGAGAAATTCCTTATTCGTCTATAATATATAGAGAGGATTATTATTATTATTATTTATTCATATTATTATATTTATTAAATATTATTCATTAATTGTACTAAAGAATGCGTTTTAAAGGACTGTCTCGTCGTGAACGGCGTCCAGCATGATGTGAGGGACTTTTACAACCTCACCGCAGAAGACAACAGCTACTCCAAAAAATTTGGAGTAGTTCAAAAGAACTTGACCTTCAGGCTGAATGAGTTGGCCAATGGCACGTCCTCCATTGAGGACCTCTTCGACAAGGTTAATAACATAATTTATTGAGTTATTATTATTTCCTTGCATACTCAATATCAACATAAAAATGCCTTTTTTACAGGTAGTCCACGACCTCGTAGAAACATCGAAACCGGCAGGGGGCAATTTGTACGTGTCCGTGAGCGTCACGCAGGACGGAAGAACAAAGAATTTTGGGATGAGGGCCGTCCCTTATCCAAGGTTCAGTACCTCTACGCTTCGGCGTGAGATGACAACCGCCGAGACGAGTACCGGCATCATCGCCCCATTGGTTCTCGGAAACGTTAGTAAACATTCAAAGCCTTGCTTCACTTTTCTCACCCCTCAAATGTATAATTTCAGCTTGAAATGCGTGTTTCCTGGGTGGATATGCCATCAGGATCGGGTGACCCGGCCAGCAACGCGACCCGTCGAGACGATAACATCACAAAAGTCATAGGTAGGTGTTGGTGAAATTACTATTTGTTTAAACTATTGGGTAAACATACCATAAATTTTAAAACAGATGTACGAGAACGAAATGCTGAACAATTGTGTTGATTAAGGGAACAACTGCCTCGCGAAAGCCATCGCCGTAGGAATTGCCTACTTGAATCGGGAAAGAGACTTCCCCAAATGGAGAGCTCTTTCTCGATTCATGAAGCCTCAGCAGAAGGCTGCTCTGGAGCTACTCAACTGACTGGGTCTTCCTGAAAAGAAGTCGTATGACCTTGCGGATGTCAAGGAGATGCAAGAGAGACTCACCGACTACCAGCTCATAGTATTTGATGGAGCCAAGCATCCATTATTCCGAGGTCCCTTTGCTGGAGATGGAAAAGTCATTGGACTGCGACTCAAGACCAACCACTACGACCACATCAAGAAAATCCCGGCATTCTTTGGTTAGTTGACAGTTTATTGTTTTAATAACAAAGGTCCAAAAGAGAAAAATCTTTTGTTAGTTGACAGTTTAATGTTTTTAATTACAAATATTCAGAGAAAAAAATCTTTGATTAGTTGACAGTTTACTGTTTTAATAATCAAGACCCAAAAGAGAAAAAATTTCTTTGATTATTTGACAGTTTAATTTTTTAATTACAAAGATTCACAAGAAAATTCTTTGCAGACAGAGAGTACTATTGCGGGAATTGCAACTCACTCTACAAGAACAGAGATGCCCATTACAATTGCCCCCTGAGATGCTCTCTCTGCACCCACCCGCGCATCGAAGAGTGTAGTGGCCAGCTGCATAAAGAATGCGCTCAGTGTCGATTCGTCTTCAACAACGAGGACTGATTCAAACGTCACTTGGAGCAGGGTGTCCGAGGAGGTGCATCAAGATGCGAGCGCGTCCAAATATGTGAGATGTGCAATCAGGTTATTCAATTTACTCGACTTGTTCACCTTGGAAAAGGCATTACTCGATAACATTGAAGGTTATTGACGAAGGACGAAAAGGACGAGCTCACGTATGCGGCATGTCATTTTGCCCTCGATGCAAAACGGATATGCCTAAAGACCATCCAACGTGCTTCATTGCACCAGCGAGTCCCATCTCATCCAAATTTCGACTCAAGACTATCGCCTTCGATATTGAGGTAGTACATTTTTTTTAAAAACTAGTTCTTCTCTCTCACTAGCTCTCTCAAAACTAGCCCTCAACGATTCATTTGTTCAGTCGACAGTCGTGAGCGAGAATGGCAAAAACGTTCACAAGCCGAACGTCATCATTGCCATTCGCTCGTGCAGTGCCTGCCAGCACACCACGCCAGAGTCTCACGAGTCTCAAGAATCGTGCAACCAATGCGGAGGGCGTCGTGTCCATGTATGGCATGGTTTGGATGGATGTAACAGAGATCTTGTCAGCGAGTTCGTAAAGTGGCTGAATCTGAAGGAAAACCGTAACGCAACGGTTCTTGCGCATAACCTAAAGGGGTAAGTCAACTTTCTTAAACTCTTGACACTCATTGATTTCTTTCGTTTTCTATCCCTCTTCAATCATGTATTGCTTGAGGTATGACGGCCAATTTCTGCTGAGAACCATAATGTCGAGCGACGATGTCCCGAGTAAGATGATACTCTCGGGACTAAAGCTTATGCATATGGTCAACAGGAGCGTGCGGTTTGTGGACACGCTAAACTTCCTGCAGATGCCACTCGCATCGTTCCCCAAGGCATTTGGAATACCGGAACTAAAGAAAGGTTTGTTGTATTCTCTTTCAAGTACAGTTGATGTAAAATATTTTTAATCTAAATTATTTTCCTCATCTCTTGTAAAATATTTTCAATTCAGGCTACTTCCCCCATCTCTTCAACAGCCCGCAAAACTACAGCTACATTGGAGCCGTTCCTGACTCCACTTTCTACAATCCCACTCAAATGAAGGAAGAGGGAAAACAACAGTTTTTGGAGTGGCATGCGGCTCAAAGCGAAGCAGAATTCAACTTTCGGCAGGAAATTTTGGCCTACTGCTACTCTGATGTAGCTTTGCTCAGCAGAGGAGCAACGGCCTTCGACACGGAGTGCTTCCGTATATCGGGCACCCACGTTTTCCATGAGAGTGTCACAGCTGCAAGTGCAGCGATGCTCATCTTCCGGAGAAATTTTCTGAAAAAGGAAAATCTGGCGATTGAAGCACCGATACTTCCATGCAAGAGGCAGAGCATCCTAGCCCTCAAGTTTCTGGCGTAAGTTACTCAAATAAATTTCAATCTCTTTGTGCTTTGTTCAATTTTAAACTATTACAGATACCTTCGTGAGACGAAGGGACAAAGGATTCAGGATGCAACGCACGGAGGGGAACACAGTGTCCCCGGAACAAGATACCACGTGGACGGCTACATTCCTAGAGAGGGCAAGAAGCCGGTCGCTATCGAGGTTAGCTGATAATGTTGAAACATTTGGGTTTTTAAAACAATATTTTGTAGGTACATGGATGCTACTACCACGCATGTACATGCTCGTACCAGGATGACGCCGTCATACTAGGCCACACCGCTGCCGAAATAAGACGTGACAACAAGTTGAGGCTCAGCGTACTCGAGCCAAACTACAAGGTGAAGGTCTACCGAGAGTGCGAAATCAACAAGATGCTGCGTCGGGAAGAGGAAATGAGGACAATCTTCATGAAGCATCGAATTCTAGTAAGTTTTATTTTTGTTTTATCCTTAAATGACTTGCCTATAAATTTATAATTGAGGAGCCTCTTGATATCAACGATGCATTCTTTGGCGGAAGAACCGAGACGTTCAAACTGCACGCAAAATGTCAAGAAGGATGGAGCATCCGCTATCAAGATGTTTGCAGGTTACTGATTATCTCTTTGTCATGGTATTTTTCATGTTCAACAATCTACTTTCAGCCTGTACCCGTTCACCAACAAGTACAAGCCATATCCCATCGGCGTTGGAGTCTACGTTTTTGGAGAGGATATCCCGTGCCCAATCAACGATGCACAAGATTTGGGCGTAAATGGATTCCTCAAGTGCAGAGTATGTTTTCTTGATGAACTTGTAACGCTTTCCTGTTACTTATTTACAATCTTATTGTTCAGGTATTGGCACCATCCAATCTACATCTACCGGTTCTATGTATGAGAGTGGGAGGAAAGTGCATCTACGCCCTGTGTCAAGAATGTGCATTGAAAAAGTCATCAGAGAGAACTTCATGCTCGCATACGGATGAGGAGAGAGCTTTCGAAGGAACATGGGCAACGGAGGAGATCAAGCTCGCCTTGAGAAACGGCTATACAGTTCTGAACGCATACGAGGTAGTCACTTTTCCTATATATACATATATCACTGTCATTCATTACTAAAATTCAGGGAAGACATTATGAGAACTGGAGCCAGTACGAGATGAATCCTGAAAGCGGGCATGTACGTCACGGCATCCTCTCCGAGTACATGAACACCTTTGTGAAGCTCAAAACGGTTAGCGATTTTAATTATTGTTTAGTAGTGGGTTGTTGATTCTCATATGATCTTTTCAAAAATGAAGCTGTTTGAAGGAGGCAAGCGGATGGCCCAGAGACGTTGGCGATGACGTCATGAAGCAGGCCGAGTACATTGAGGCCTTCAAGCAGAGAGAAGGAGTGACGCTCGACCCTGCAAAGATGGTGCCAAACAGCGCAGCAAGACAAGTCGCAAAGCTTATGCTCAACTCCTTGGTAAGATTCTTTCTGTGTATTAGATAATTACAAACAAATTATTCTGAATTTTCAGTGGGGAAAACTCGGAGAACGCTCGGGAAGGAAACAGCAGGAGATGGTTATCTCCCCCGAAAGACTGCACAGCCTTCTGATCGAGGCCGAGACCGAGGTTGGGGACATTATTGTCCTCACCGATGAGAAGCTCTGGGTCTCCTTCAAGAAGAAGACTGGCCACTCCGAGCCGATAAGCACAACTTCCCTGGCGTCGGCAGTGCTCACGACGGCTTACGCGAGAGTGACACTTTACAATATCATCTCGCGTGTGCAAAGCTCCAGACTGCTGTATTGTGGTTCGTTTAAATTATTTCGTTATTCTTTGCTGTATATTCCAATTCTTTTTGTTTCAACCCTAATTTTTTTTAGACACGGACTCGGTCATCTACCTTCACAAAGACAGTGAAGTGGATCCCCTGGAGAAGCTGAAGGGGAACTTTCTCGGAGACCTGACGGACGAAATTCCTGGAAAAGGAACAGAGTTCGTGTCGCAGGGACCGAAAGCCTACGCATACAAATACGTCACGCATGACGGCATGGTGAGAGTTTTACATTCAATGGGTCATGAGGATTTCAACTCGGAGAAACATGTCTTGATTTCTTGCAGGAAAAGAGCGTGGTAAAGTGCAAGGGCTTCCCCTCTCACGTCCGAAGCATCGCAGAAGATCCATTTCGAGCAGATGCGACAGTTTGTAAGGGAAATGAAGAAAGGTGAGAAACCTTTCCCGGTCACAGTCGTCTATGACCGAATAGTCACAGAGAGAAGTCACGCGGTGACATTTCTTCTTCAAAAGAAGAAGTTGAACGCCGTGTTCGACAAAAGGGTCATCGTCCGGGGGACGTACAACACAACCCCATATGGATATAAGGACTGATCTCATATGATTAAAAACTGTTCATTGTTACTGTTCATTCCCTTTATTGTGATGCTTCTTGAGTGGCCGTCCACAATGTTGATGTGTGGGCCTAGTGGTTGTGGTAAAAGTACCCTTGTACATCGTATAATTAAGTCTCCTGAACTAGTTTATGAACAAGTACCAAAATGTATATACTTTTGTTATAACGAATATCAAAAAGGTTATGATGAATTTGCCAACCTTGATAGAGTAACCATGTGTTTAGGCCTTCCACAACTAGAAAATCTTAAAAAATTAATGTCAACCCCCGCTTTGCTGATTCTTGACGATTTGATGGTTGCTCTCGATAAATGGCCTGATGCTGAGAAGCTATTCACTGTAGCCTCTCATCATTACAATATGTCGATTTGATGGTTGCTCTCGATAAATGGCCTGATGCTGAGAAGCTATTCACTGTAGCCTCTCATCATTACAATATGTCGGTTATTGCTGTTGTGCATTCCTTGTTTTATTCTAGAGTGATGCGTAATTTAAGAATAAACTCTAGTTATCTTTGTCTGTTTAAAAACAATTCGGATCAACTCACTATACGTAATCTTGCCACTCAACTCTACCCTACCAATAGAACGTTTTTCATAGAGTGTTACGAGGACGCAACCCGTGAACCTCATGCTTATCTTTTCGTTGATTTACACAAGAATACAGATGTCAAATTCCGTCTGCGCACAAGTGTTTTTCCTTTGACTGATCGTGTTATTTGTTATATTCCCAAATGAAGCAAGCGGTTTGGTCTGAACAGTGTATCAAGAGCATTGCTTCTCTATCAAAAGACAAAGAATTCAAACAAGGATTACAAAGATTGACAGATAATGAAGTGATCTGTCTTATTGAAGCTATTTGTAACATTCTCTATGGAAATGTTCCGATTCCTAAGAAAACATGTAAAACTATGAAAAAGTTTGCGCCAGTAATGCGTAAACTTGCTCCTATAAGAAACATTCAAAAAGCAAAGAAGACCCTCATCCAGATGGGGGGGAGGATTCATTGGACCTATCATACCGATACTTGTGAGCCTGGCGAGTACTTTACTCTCCAATGCCCTCCTTCAATAAAATGGTGTTAGTGCCTGAAGAAAGGTTAGCGGCGCTCTCTTCCATCAAACCGGAAACCCAAATTGAAAGAATAGAGAGAGAATTACGCAGTTTGCTCTTTTCGACAGAGAGTGATGATAAACGTCTGAGATTGTATCAAGCCCTTCTCCAGCAACTCACGTCAACTATTCATAAAAATATAAATTATCAAGATGCAGAACAAAACTGGCAGGGAGAGATGTCGACTCACGTTCCAACTAATGCTGATAGTGTAGAAACAACGCCTTCCTCTATAAAAACTCTTGCGTTAACCCTGAATTCTGAAAACTTATCGACTAAACCTGAGCCAATAAATGAAGAGAAAAAAGAGAAAATTTATTTGGATGAATTGAAATTCACAAATGCTACAGTAAAGTCAAAAGCTGATTTGATAGTTGAACATTTAAGAAAATTTCCCGAAATTTTTATAATAAACGACAAAGGGAAAATTGACTTGGAAAATGAAGAATTTGACGTTTTGCCGATAATTTCGGATCTCTCTAATAGATGGCGGAGTCGTTCGACACCTCCTATGGGTAGCGAAGAGTTTGTTCGAGCACTTGTATCCACAGGATTCCCTGTTGAGCAGATTGCGAACAAGAACCGGTCAGATTTTGCTGTGAGCAAATGGTTCTCAAGTCAGTAGACTATAAATTGGAGCAGATATATTCAGACCCCCAAAACCCCGGAGGTTTTAGAGGAGTGAATTCTTTGCTAAAAGCAGCCAATAATGCCGGAATTAAGGTGACTCGTGAAGAAGTGAAGAGATTTATGCATCAAAGTGATACATACACGGCCCATTATCCGTCTAGAACAAAGTTCAAAACAGGCCAAATACAGTCGACGGGGCTTGACAGCGATCATCAAGCTGATCTTGCTGTTCTTATTGATCTGAAGAGGTATAACAAGGGATATTCATACATTCTCGTTTTTGTTGACGTCCTCTCTCGATTTGTGATGTGTGCACCTCTCAAAAACAAAACTGGAAAAGAAACTGCGACTGCTTATAATGGTATACTTTACTCTAGCGGAAGAATTCCGTTTAGACTATACACTGACGAGGGAAAAGAGTTTTTAAATACACATTTTCAAAAACTTTTGAGTGAAAAAGAGATAATACATAAGAAACCAAAGAACCATAATGTGAAGTGTGCGCTTGCTGAGAACGCTGTGAAACGGGTTAAAACCCGTCTGTATCGTGTGTTCTCTGAGAATAATACATATTGTTGGATAGATGTACTACAAGATGTAGTACATGGTTTGAACGTCTCACCGATCAAATCTATCGGAGGCATACCACCCGCTGATGTTAATCATGGAAACATGGAGAAAGTGTGGCGAAAACTATACGGAGAAGAAAAGTATAAAACTCCTCAACATGTGTTTCGTGTTGGAGACACGGTCAGACTTTCCAAGTTTAATACATTGTTCAAAAAAGGTGATAAAAACACCTTCACATTAGAAGTTTTCAGAATAAAAAAATTATTATACAAGGATCCTCCTGTTTATATCATTGAAGACTTGAACGGTGAGGAGATTGACAGTATTGTTTATGAGCCTGAACTCGTCAAGTACGTTCCTAAACAAGAGTTTAAAATTGAGAAAATTTTACGTAAACGGTAGAAAAATAAAAAAACTGAGTTACTGGTAAAGTGGTTAGGTTATCCATCCAGTTACAATTCTTGGATACCTTCCGGCGATGCAAGAAGAATCTGGTAACTCTTGGCATTTGGGTACCACTTCTTGCTCAAGAGCTTTAGTTGTCTACGTCGCTCAAGTCATGTTAATCTATGCTGTAGTTTCGGTTTCTATATATAACCTAACATTCTCGAATTGTCCTGATAACAAATTGTGGAATGCCATTCTTTCTTCCTGTATAGGGTATCTACTACCATCTCCATCCATCACTCTTAACAAATTATGAAGGACTTTTACTTAACTCTTTTAAGTAACACTCGTAAAGAGGATGTGATTTCTAAATTTCGCGTCAAATTACCTTCTTCAATTACTTTGCTTGAGGATTACGAAGTTGCGCTAACAGAGATAATTTACCCAAATACTTTCGACCTTTTTACCGATAGAAGGGAAGATGATAATTTCAATGATAACACGATATTTCTGAAAGATTTCAACGGTAGTGTTGGAACTGTGGCTGTGACTCCATGCTCTTACAAGTCAGGATCCGACTTGGTTGGACAGATAAACTACTCTTTGAATGAATTCTTCAGTTTCAAGTATAATACGAAAAACATGAACATGCTATATTACAACCCATATACGAGAAAATGTGAAATAACTCTACCTGAACAGATTGGAAGAGTACTTTTTTCTAAACGTTTCGCCTATCTTTTGGGTATTAAAGAAACAATAGAACATCGGTCAACCTACATTTTTTCTCATCCTGTTCATGTCGCTAAAGAAATGATGTTCATTTATGTCAATATTGTCGAGAATCAAATGGTTTCTAATGTTTTGTGTCCACTTTTGAAAGTAATAGCCACAAACGGAGAATTGGGTGAAAATATGAACGTTTCATTCACAAGACCTCAATATGTCGCCGTTCGCTACAGAGACTTTGAATACATTACTGTTGATATCAAGAACGACCTTGATGAACATATAAATTTTCATTCGGGAAAGATCTGCATGGTACTTCATTTCAAACCTAAACGTTCAGCAGAGTAGGTATGCATGTGCCTTTTAATCCCGACTCTTGTATTGACTGGTACGATGTGTTTATTGAGCAAGCACGTCAGAGTGGTTCAGGATTTCGTGGTTATCCTTATCAGCGTGGTGCTTCTGGTTTGGGTGGTGTTCTTTCAAAGCTATTCAGTTTCATTCTGCCAATAGCCAAATCAGCAGGGAGGTATATTGCTAGTGAAGCTGTGAATGCAAGTGAAAAATTCGTTGATGACATCATTGACGGTAAAAATGTCAAAGATTCCCTAAAGATGCACGGTCGTCAAGCCTATAAAAATGTAGTAAACCGAGCAAACGCTAGACTACAGCAAGGCAAAGGTAAAAGAAAGCGGAAAGTTCGGATAGTCAAAAAGAAAAGTAGAGTCAAGACTCGAAAGAGGTCAGTAGTGAAACGTCAGCGACACAGAACGGTTCAAAAGTCTCTGAACTCTCTCAAGGATATTTTCTCCAAGTGAAAAAAATGGGGAAATTAATCGACCCCAAATCTGTTCCATCTACTCGAAGTGAATTGAGTGTGTTTGAGATACCTTCAACGCAAGTTGCCCTAGAATCCGCAAGATGGCTATCTATACCTACAAGTACTCCAATCAACAACTCTGGACCATATTTATTCAATTTGGTTGATTCACGACATTTCCTTCAAGTTGGCAAATCCTACATTGCTATCCGTCTCCGAGTCAAACGACCTACAGGTGCTGATAACGTATTGATTAAGGAGAAGTACGGTTTGATTAATTACATTGGTGCTACTTTCTTCAACCAGGTCACTCTTGAGATAAACAATCAGCAAGTATTTGATTGCAGCAATTATGCTTACAAAGCTTACTTGGAGTGTCTTTTGAACCATAGTACAGATCAAAAGCGAGGTTTCCTTCAAGCCGGTGGTTATTATCAAGATGACGAGGAAGGTTTGGAAAGTACCGAGAATAGCGGATACAACTCCAGAGTTGAGCTTTTATCTAATAATGTTGTGGATCTAGTTGCGCCTCTTCACATTGACCACTTTTCCACTGACCGTTTTCTCGTTCCTCACCTCAATCTACAGTTTCGTTTCTATCGTAATTCTGATGATTTTATAACAGAAAATTTCACAACAAGTAAACCATCTGGAATATCCATTGAAGTCGTTTCCATGAAGCTCATGATGCGTGCGGTAGATGTGATAAGTTCAGCTGGTCTCGCCTTAGAAAAAACATTACTTTCATACCCTGCAAGATATCCTTATCACAGAACACGTCTACGTGTAATTTCGATACCCGGCGGACGTTCTGATTTTCCATATTCAACGCTTTTCACCGATATTGTTCCGCGACGTATTGTTGTAGGATGTGTAGAGCAGGATGCTTTTGATGGTCATTCGTCCAAGAATCCATTCAATTTTAAGCACTTTAATATTTCGGAGATTTCTATAGACGCAAGAGGAGTTACTTTCCCCGCTCAGCCTCTCAAAATCAACTTTAAGCAAAAATGTTATGCAGAAGCTTTCGCAATGTTTTATGAAAACATTGGAGCTATAAGTGAAAATCGTGACATTGCAATATCTTATAAGCACTATAGGAACGGTTTCACTCTCTTTGCTTTTAATCTTGTACCAACTGATGCTAATAATGATTTTGAACTTGTGCAAAGTGGAACCACTCAAATAGCTTTGAGATTTGCTGAACAAACTCCTCCATCCGGACTACAACTCATAGTAGTATAGGCCGAGTATGACGGAATGTATCAAATCGATCATTATCGTAATGTTTTCAATGACCAACAGATGTAGATATATTCATAACAATTGTATTTCCATGTAAAAGGGATGACTGATGTTGTTTAACGCGGTTGCTTTGTCTAATATAGAGTTAAATAATATTCTGAGGAATTGTCCTGTTACAAGGTTCTATTATCTAGGAAGTTTCCCCTCCGATGCAATTGTTGATATTCCCGAGAGACCTTTCTGCCTTATTTTCAACACCAGCAAGTCTAGTTTGCCAGGAGAACACTGGATTGCTGTATTTGTGAATAAGTTTAATATTGCTGAATACTATGATTCAAACGGAGACGAGTGTTTGAATACTCTTGAAACGTGGTTGTCTAACTTTCTTAGAGTATAAAAGTTTCCTTTTCGTGTTCAAAGTCTTTTTAGCAATGTACACTTTTGTTTATATTTTCTCTATAACAGATGTAAAGGTAAAAGCTTAAGCTTTTTGCTCAAATCACTCCATCGTCACAATTTGAGCAAAAATGACTCTTTAGTATATAAATGGTATTTAAATCACCTCAAGTCATCTATAAATAGATGAAGAGATATCATAGTTCATCGTTTACTTCACCATGTCTAGTGACAAAATTTCCCTCCTTTCTGAGAAGGCCCCTGTGAAAATTTCTGACTCATCTACTAACTCTGAGTCTTCCATCAAAAAAGAAAAGGAACTCTCAAGTAATTGCGAAGATGTGGTAACTGTTATGGATACTGGCATAACTCTACGCCGAGCGAGAAAGCGTATTGAAGGAGATACAGGTGTTAGATACATTCGTAATATTGGCTCATTTCACTTACTCGCGGATGATTCTGATAATGTATTTGTGCAGTTTCTACCTGTTAACTAGTTATCTGAAGATTAAGATGTCCGAGACAAGCGATACTTCTACTCACGAGGAAGTTCATTTCAAACGCAAAAGAAAACGACTGGAGGAAAACACTGAGGTTTATTAAAATTTTATATTATATGTTCACTACATTAACCGTTAACTGTTGAGTTTCCGTCACATGAGCACGTCAACCTTCATGAAGAGCCTCAACAACTTGGAAGGGATTTCTCAGTATTCAGACCACAAAGATTCATTACTATGGCTGTTTGTAACACTTGCTCCAAACCTACCGTCATATCCCATATTGATTGTACTGTCACTTTCAAATTGTGTAAATCCTGCATTCTCACTAATTCACGGATGCAGTCTGCAATTTACCACAACATCATTGTCAAGAACTTGAGGGATAGAAGGACATTTTCAAATGGAAAGGACTCATCGACAATTACTCGTAGCTTCTGGTAAGTTTTTTACACTATAAAAATGAAATTTTAAGTTTTTAGTGATTACTAATCATTCGGGGTGATCTCTAGATGGGAGTACAGGTACCGCTCTGTAATAATTTTCATTTCTTTTGTTTTCAATTTTGAATAGAGGTTGTGTTCCTTTTCCTCCTACTTGTGGTACTAAAGTAAGTTTCAGATGCCTCACATTGCTCTCGCTACCTATCTGAGAATCAAAATGAATGTAGATATTTATGAAAAACTCACATTGAGCCAGATGGATGAAATTAATGATTCCCTCGTTAATCTGAGGATAAAAACAACACATATGGAAAAAAATACTTTTTTGGATCATCTGCAACTGGAAATAAGGACTCGCGTTTATCATCCCATCACCGTAAGGCTGAAGGTGGAGGGAAGGAAGAAGAGTCTGGGTCTGCGACCAGTTCGAGTCCCGCTCGTTGTTAGTTTTTTAAAATTTCTCTTTTGTGTTTCAAGTCCTTTTTTAGCCAATTTTTAAAATGTTTGTATTGTAGGATTATTTTCTGGCACAATACGACGTGAGAATAACTAGACAGGATGGCCCCTGTTTCCGAGGGAGAAATGGAGCAGTCTATCCGGTCGAAGTATTGCAAGTTGAATATCTCTAGAATGTGTTATAATTCAGATTCATTTGGTTCTAGATTCGTTTCGTCTTTGACATTATGAACTGTTGAAACTAGATTTGTTTTTACTCGATTTGTTTTTTCCTCTAAGTAATAAAATACTAAGCTATTCAGTTCATTTTCTGTTTGTTTCGTTTTGTCTTTGAGATGATAAAATGTTGTTGCTAATCTTTGTGTTCTTTGTTCTACAAAGGCGGAAGAATACGTGACGTATTCTTTACCGCAAAGAGTGCAAGTTGCGAGAGTATGAGATGGCTTCCTTCCAAGATCGTATCCATAGATTATGCGTGTATGAAAACAGTGATTATTGGAAACACGTGATAAAAATTGTCTAATAAAAGATTCAAAAATACACATCGGAGAGAGTGTATAAAAAGTGTGTCTTTCTGAGAAAGACTACACTGTAAGAGAAAAACGCTAGAGAGCATAAAAGAAAAATAACATGTAATATTGAGAGACGCAGATAAAAGCATCATGGATGGTTATTTTTTAAAGAGATTCAGAGAAAAAATATCTGACAGAGTATTAAGAGAGAGAGAGAGAGAGAGAGAGAGAGAGAGAGAGAGAGAGAGAGAGATAAAAGAGGAAGAAAGAGAGAGAAAGGGAGAGAGAGGGAGAGAAAAGAGAGAGAGAGGAAGAAAGGGAGAGAAAGAGAGAGAGAGAGAGAAAGAGAGAGAGATAAAAAGAGATAAGAGAGATAAAAAGAGAGAGAGAAAGAGAGAGATAAAGAAAGAGAGAGAGAGAAAGAGAGAGAGAGGGAGAGAAAAGAGAGAGAGAGGAAGAAAGGGAGAGAAAGAGAGAGAGAGAGAGAGAAAGAGAGAGAGATAAAAAGAGAGAGAGAAAGAGAGAGAGATAAAGAAAGAGAGAGAGAGAAAGAGAGAGAAAGAAAGAGAGAGAGAGAGAAAAAATAGAGAGAAAGAAAGATAAATAGAGAAATAGAGAGAGATAAAGATCAGCTGGAGTGATTCTTTGCGGTCAGAGAAAAAGTCTCTCGATATACACACTATTAAAAATCGGTCACCGGAACCTCCACATCACACAAAAGTGTGATCTCAGTCGACCAAGTCTAACAAAGCCATTTGATTGATTTTCGCATTGAGTTATAATAAATATTTTACTTCAACAAACTGTGTTTGTCTAGCAAAATATAACATTATTAATGAGAAAACTCAAATTGACATTATGGTAGAGAAAATTTCAATTTTGATCATAGCCAAAAAAATGGCCTTTCGAAGTTGAGCCACGCGCTAGAGTAAGTATAGTCACTGATTTATGTAAAAAATTTTCAATAAACGGAGATGAAAAATGTATTGAACGATTTGATAAGTTGTGCTTGCAGCATCGCCGATAAAGAGCTCGAATTTTATGAAGGCATGGTGGGGAAGGCGGTTCACGTGAAGATGTTGAGAGAGAGAGAGAAGGAGATGAAATTACGGAAGTCTACAAGATTCACGAGGTTTTCTTCGAAATTCTCATGAACATCCCAAGTTTTTCTGTTTTCTAATTCACGTTAATATTTTTCAACGGTTTCGCTCGAAAAATGTTGATTTTTAAAAATGATTTTATTACGATTTGATAAATTTGGGAAAAAATCCAAAACTAGAATTTGAGGTCGACTCGGCTTCTGGCTCTCTCAAGATCTCTTTGCGAAATCGGGAAGGTCACACTCTGATTACCGACGTGAACGACTTCGACTGCCTTCTAGCCGATTGTGTTTTTGCTTTTGAATAGCATAGCTATTTTAGATAACATGAGAATTTTTGTATTTTATTTTTTAGACATTGATCGAATATTCTTCTATAATAATATTTTTTTGAAGAATCATTTTGTTTTTATAGTGTGTGAAACGTTTGAAGAAAAACTAAAGAATCGAAGAAATGCCTACTTCTCTCTTTATCTTTTCCTAGCCTTTCCTTGATCATTCCCCGCAGTTCAAGGCGGAAACCGAACTCTGACAATTCTGGAAATTGCGCTCACCTATATATGTCGTTATTGTATTACTGCCTTTACGTTTCGTTTCGGGTTTTCCTCTACATTTCACCGGTAAATAATAACAATTTCACCGGTTATTAATTATAATTTCACCGGTAAATAATTATAATTTCACCGGTTATTAATCATAATTTCGCTTCGATTTCTGAAAGTTGAATTTGTTTTTTTTTTCATTCTTACTTAGTTTTGGTTCTGTATCCTATACAATTTAGATTCTTTTGAATAAAATTTCAACTTTTTCTGTATTGTACGAAAACAGCGTTGGAAGAAAAGCGATAAAATTTTGAAAAGGACTACATTTCGATTACATTCGAATTAAACCGGAAAGTCGATTCAAAAATTGGCGAATTTCAATCTATACAAAAAAATTTTTAATGAGAAAATCAAAAAATTTTTCAATAAAAAAAATGATGAAGATTACCAGTGCGAAGTTAAGGCCGCGTTTTAGTACAAACATGACCCACTTGACCTTCCGCGCTCTAGCGTACCAAGATTTGTTATAGGCAGAATTTTCGAAGCTAATCTAATCTATTTTTTCTGCTTTAAAGTAATTTTTTGATTTTTTCATGTTTTCTTGAATTAATTAAGTGATTAAGAACACATAAAAATAACATTTTACTACCCATTCTTATTTTGATTTTAGCCATTGCAGTCTCTAAACATGTTTTCTTACAGTGCAATTGCTTTCAGGTGGGTCCCTAAAGTTAAATTAACCCCTTCTTCCCTTTAGGGCCCCTACCCCCCTTTGCTTAGGTAGGGCCCTCTTCCTCCCCCTTCCCCCTTTAGGGCCCCCCTCCCTTCCCTGCTTAAGTAAACCCCCTCCCCCTCCTCCCTTACTTTTCCCCAAAATTTATAAAGATGATTTAAAAAGAAAGGAAAATAAAAATAAAAAAGAAAGAAAGAGAACAAAAAAGAAAAAAATGAGCTGGCCGTTTTTAAGTTGAGGCCGTGTTTTAGGGCCGCGACGCGTAGTGCACGACCGCGACGCTTAGTGTCCTAGTGTTCGGTGTTCGTAGTGCACTTTGTTAAAGGCCTTTTTAAAAAGTTGATTCCTTATTCAGCTTCCTCACCCAATAAGAGTCTCTTAAAATGGCAGAACACCCGTCCTCTGATGAGACAGATGACTTCTTTGGCATCGAGTACATGCAGAAATCATCTCTTCCACTTCATATGCAGCAGTCGATGAACTCTATTCCAATTAGAGACTCGATTCCATCGACGAAAGAACATCAGCCTGAAGCAGACATCAACGATATACCTTTTGAAGAGTTGAGTGGAACTGATTATCTGGATGCAGTTTTTTTCCCAACGTTGTTTGCTAAAGGAGAAGATGACTCTCAACCGAATGAACCCAAACGTCTCGATGAGCAGAATCCGGCAGGCGTTACTTCGGAGGAGCGGAACCATAAAGTCACAGGAAGCGAGTATTTCGAAACAGCTTTTTTTTCTGAACCAAGACATACCGGCAGAAATGATCCGAAAAGAGAAGAAATCTATAACAAGGAAACAGAGGTCTCTGAATTGAAGAGGTTAGAAAATTAGTAAGTTATAGTTTTAAATAATTATTAATCGTTTTATAATCTAAAGCTGTTCTGAACATGCGTAAAAATATGCCAAAAAGTAGCGTAGTAGGTAGACCAGGGAAAAAAGTACCCTAAAAATTTTTTGAAAAAGACAATACTTCAAAATTTTTGGAGCGCATAAAACTTTATCGTTCATCGCTTAAGCTGTACCGACGTTTCTAAAAAAGTATTGGCGTGCAAGGGCTCAAAATTGCGTATTTGAACTGAATTCCCGGAATGATATTATTATTTTTGTTGTTGAGTAGGATATAGAAGAATGGCACTTTTTAACTTGGGGGGGGGCGCACTTCACTTGAGGGTGCTGTTTTCGGTGTGTTCAAAAAATGTTTAAAAAAATACAAAAATTTCAATTTTCTTATGCGGTCTCGTTCGCCTAAGCTGTACGGCCTCCTTAGCGAAAACTTTTTCCTAAGCCTAAGCGTTTTTTAATGTAAAATAATCTTTAAAAAAGTTATTTTTAAAAAGCCTTCACCCAAGTGGGCTCATCAGTGAGTGCCCAGAGAGTACATTAACGTTAATTTTTAAGAGTAATGAATTATATACAATTAAAAAAACAACAAAAATAGAGTAAAATAGAAAAGGTAAAGAAAACCTGAATAGTATGTCTACACGAATGTAAGATGATATAGGCACAAGTTTACTTGGGGGGTTTTAAAAATAACTTTTTGTAAAGACCATTTTTACATTGAATTTTTTTTATAATAAAAGGAGTACAAAAATTCAATGTACTCCTGCTATTATAAAAATTACATGAAAAAGTTAACCAAATCTTCTTCTTCTTCCAAAGAAGCTCCTTCTCTTCTTCCTTTAGCTTAGTGTTGTCCCGTGACAGCATTGTCGACTTGTCAGAGAGTGAGATGTTGTAAGTATTGATTAGGAAAGATATAGAGTTTTTGGCCACAGTGAATTTTTTATTATTATTGTTTCAAGGTTTTATTTTGCGATGAATTGGTTGTGAGTTTGAGCCGAGACTTTTTCGAAAACAGGATTCATTAAATCGTTCGGCAAAGTTAAATGAATATGTATTGAACAAAAAACCAATGTGCTCCTTTCGATTTTATTTGCCTAATGCATCAGAGAACGAGGAAAATATTCCAGCTTCCGAGCGAGTAGCTCTGCTCTAGCGCAAGGAAGAGTGAAGAAGCGAGAAAAGAGAACACTTTTTGACCAATCAACCGGTTGGCGATTAACTACCTCTGATTTCCCTGTTAAAACGTAATTAGTTCTGGGCTTTGAGTTTCAGAAATATTACTCACTCTCGGGGTTTTCCGAGACCCTCGAATGAACAGTAGTTTTTTAATCACCTTTTTGACAAGCGCAAGTGACCTAAGCAAAATTTTTTCTCTTACTACATAATTAAAAAAAATCTTCGACACCTACCAGTACTTTCGGAAATAATTTTGCTCTTTCAAATTTAGGGCGAAAATTTCCCGATTTCTCATAGATAAATCAGCCCTCGACTAAATCACGAGAAAATGAATTGAGATGAAAAAAGACCTTCTGGTCTAAGCGAAATCCGCTCTCAACTGGACCCATTATGGACTTACGAAGAGGAAGATCTTCTGAACTATCTCTGCTCTCGCCTTCTATTCAAAGACTGTCAGCCTTTTTTTTCAAGTGCTCTTACGTCAGCTTTGCTATCAGTACTTAAACGCAGGGGTTAAATAGTGACCGGATCGGTCCCGTCGGCGGATACATGTACACACACTATTGACAAAAAACTCCCTCTCTTTTCTTACCCTTTTCCTTCATCCCCTCTTCTTTTTTCCTCCAAACTTTGAGCGGCGGGTACATGTAAACCCAAATTGGGCGGCTCCATTTAACCCCTGCTTAAACTTCAAAGAAGTTTTTTATCAGTTGTCTTCACATAGATCCCCGAACTGAGGTATCAAGGCGTTTGAGGAAGCGGAAGATGTCTGGACATCGAAGCCAAAGAAAGATAAGAGAAAATTGAAGCCAATCGTGAAATACCTGCTCAATTTTTCTACAATCAAGTCATAAAGCTAATAAAAGGCCTCCATTTTATGCAAATAGTTCTCTAACTTATTCATAGGCAGAAATATTTCTACGGCGACCGACCTACCGACCCTCTCCCTCACTCAAAATTAGTGTATCACAGTAATCACCAGGGGTTAAATGGAGCCGCCCAATTTGGGTTTACATGTATCCGCCGCTCAAAGTTTGGAGGAAAAAAGAAGAGGGGGTGAAGGAAAAGGGTAAGAAAAGATATTGAGTTTTTGTCAATAGTGCGTGTACATGTATCCGCTGACGGGACCGATCCGGTCACTATTTAACCCCTGGTAATCACAGCTAAAATTGAAGAATAAAATCTTCACTTCTCTGCTTGAATAGAACGTTTCATTATCCATAACTCAGCCTCAAACGGTTTCGTAGAGTTAAAAGGAAAACTTTTAACCTACTTTAGCGGTCGACCTATTGAAAATCAAGAAATATTTCACCTATAAACTGCTTGAAAAAAGGTTAATATAAAGTAAAGAGGTTAATGCTTTTGTGGATGCAAAGACCCGCAAGCTACGGATCGAGTATTAGTATTCTATCCCTGATAGTATCAACTGCTTTTAACAATGATTTGAGCGTTAAATTGTCGATGAAGCTGGTCTGCTTTATCATTTACCATTGAACTTTTACCGTGAAAATGGAAGAGAATTTAATTACTGAGGCAGCGAAATGGTCTACCTGATATTGTTAGAGCAAACATTAATTTCCACAGTGAGTGTCCCTTTTGATTTCAAACATCAGATGATTATTTTGTTGAAACAAAATATATTAACGACTGGCCGCTTGCAGCCAACCTTCTAGCACTGGACAAGCCAGCTGGACTCGCGTATTCGGGAGGGCCACCCGGAAGGCCACAAGTCGATCGAATGATCCAGAAAATCAAGGTTTTGATGTTTGAAATTTGTATTACGTGGAGTCTTTCAAAACATCGCAGGCAATTGATGTTGTTGTTGTCTTGCCCAACGGGTAGATCTTCCTTCGCGAGACACTGGAGGAAGTCGTTGAAGCTCTCGACCCTCCAGCGTTATAAGCCCACTCTCTCTTTCCTCTCTCTCTCTCTTATTTTTTTTTTTACTTTCTTTTTTTTCCTTCTTTCTTTTCTTCTCTTCTCTCTTTCACTTTCACTTTTTTTTTCTTTTTTTTTTGGAGAGATTTAATTGAACAAGAAATCAACAACCGAGTGCGGCCTATTCCAAAGGTCGATAGGGCTAAGTGAAGTGGGGTTACAGCGACACGAAAAATATGTCTCGAAGTATGCGGCTCTATCCTACACAGTGGGCAGAGGGGAGATTCATAGGCCCCTATTCGGTGGAGGTTACTGTTAAGGAAACTAGAGTGGCCGCTTCGCAATTGAGACAGAGTTATCTGATTTTCTCTGGATAGTTGGGACGTGAACTTATGTATTCTACATAGGAGGTTTAGTTCCCAGAACTGGGTTGGGTCGACTATTTCTAAGAAAATCTCTGACTGTCTCCGTGTGTATTTTTCTGATTGCCACTTTATAGTCCGTGTCACCTAATACTATGTCTATGTCTTTGGCGTGCTTTCTGACTGCCCTGGGAGGTTTTGCTTCAGTGCAGATGCGGTGAGATGGATGGTTGGGCTGAAGCCTGGCCTTTGCGGTGAATTGTTTGCTGAGCAAGAGGTTGTGTTCTTTGACTGGAAGAAGTTTGCTCTCGTATGCCAGGTGCTGAGTGTCCGCAATTGCAAGGTTTCCAGTTGCGATCCGAATGGCTTTGTTTTGTGCTGCTTGCAAGGAAGTCCAATGTGATTCGGCAAGTTCGGGCGAGTAGATGGGTGCTGCGTAAGACAAGACTGCTCTTGTGGTTGCTTTGTAGGTGTTCAGCATTGTTTCGGTCTTCTGTCCCCATTTTCTTCCTGCGATTGCTCGGAGGACATTCAATCTTTTTGTTGCCCTTGTCTTTAGTCCTTCGGCGTGTTGACGGTAGGTTCCCATCTGGTCCAAGGTGACACCAAGGATTTTGGGGGTTTTACTTGGAGGAAGTGGCTCACCGTTGACCAAAGACTTTGAGAATGCGCCGCTTTTTTGCTGGGTCACCAAACCGTCTAAAACGAGCAGTTCCAATCTGCGGTATTCCGACATCCCGGGAAAGCGCTGAAAGAAATACTTGATCAGCCGCATCTGTTGCCTCATCGTTGTCTTGTTCTGGGATGCCAAGGCAGACTATGTTCTCGGCCTTAGTTTCTATCATGTTCTTGTCGACTGTCATAGCTCTTACCACGGCATCGTAGGCGAGGATATGCGGTGGGATGGATAGCAGAGAAGGCAACTGAGAGGATTGACTGAGGGGCGCTGGATGAGAAAGCGATGAGTCAAGAGGAGGCAGGCGAGAAACGAGTTCCTCCACCACACTTTCCAACCTTATCATCTTCTCCATCAACTCTTCAATCTTCTTCTCGTACATTGGACATCTCGGGCAAGAAGGAGGAACAGCCGGAGAACGCTTTCCACCCATGGAAGATGACGACGTTTACTTAGGAAAGAATGGAAAGAACTGGGTCAAGTTAAAGGCAGGGTCAATGAATCAATATGAGAGCGGAAAAAAAATGCTCACCGCTCTGTGTGAAAGACTGAGAGGGAAGTGTGAAAGACTGAGAGGGAAGCATGACGGTCTCAGGACTACAAAAGACATCAACAACCTTCTCCGGAAGCATCTTGCTCAGGAGAATCTATGTTGTTGTTGTAGATTGCCCGCCGTAGGTCTCCGGCTGGGTAGACGAGGTCTTCTTTGACATGGCTCAGAAAACAATAACCTTACTTACATCATTTTACTAATTACATTATTTCTCTTTCTCTCTCGGGGTTTATTTTTTTTATATTTTTTTTTATTATTTATTTTTTTTCCCTTTTTTTTTTTTCTTTTTATTTATTTATTTATTTTTTTTTTGAGAGAGAAAGGAATCACTGGTATAAGAACTTAACAACAGACGTCGGGCTATTCCACAAATCTATACTTCTTAAAAGTGTGTGGTCACAGCGACACGAGAATAAATGACTAGTTGTATGTGGCTCTTCTAAACATTTTGGGCAAAGAGGTGATAGGGCAGCTCCTATTCTGTGTAGGTAGCTGTTAAGGGAACTTGCATAGCCACTACGTAGTTGCGATAATGTTATTTGTTGTTCCCTGGGAAATTGATTCGTTGATTTATGGATTCTGGGAGGTTTCTTACCTAGAACTGGGTTAGGGGAGCAAGATCTAATGAAATTTCTAACAGTTTCAGTATGTATTCTTTTAAGTGCGGCTTTCTGATCACTGTCTACTAGCATAATTTCTAAGTCCTTGGCATGTTTACGAATAGTTCTAGGTGGTTTGGGTTCCATGCATCGACGATGGCAGGGGTGGTTTGGGAGGAGTCTTGCTCTTGCAACGAATTGCTTGGTAAGCATCGTGTTGTGCTCCTTTATGGGTAACATTTCGCTTTCTAGAGCTAAGTGCTCTGTGCCGGCCATTGCTAGGTTTCCTGTTGCTATCCGAATTGCTCTATTTTGGTTTACCTGTAGTTTTTTCCAGTTCGTCTCGGCCAATTGAGGGGAGTAAATTGGTGCGGCGTAGTTGAGAACGGATCTGGTCATTGTTTTGTAGGTTGCAAGAAGGGTGTTTTTCTGTTGGCCCCATGTTCTTCCTCCGAGGGCACGTAGTATATTCAGTCTTTTGGCCGTTCTCTGTTTAAGGTATTCTGCATGTTGTCGGAAGGTGCCGAGTTGGTCTAAGACGACACCGAGTATTTTGGGTGTTTTAGTTGTCGGCAAAAGGGTTCCGTGGATTTCTACCTTGGGTTCTTTTTTACATTCGCCTGTATGGGTTGTGAAAAGAGTGACCGTAGTCTTTTCCTTGGATATGATCATTTTACGTTGTTCCAATTCTTCTACGAGTTTCGGTAGGAAGTGGTTGATCTGATCTTCACAGGTTTCAATACAGGGGCTTGAGGAGAGAATTGATATGTCGTCGGCGTAGGCTGTCATCTGCGTGTTTCCTGTGGGTTGCGGGAGGTTGTTTATGTAGAGATTGAATAAGAGGGGGCTGAGCACTGCTCCTTGTGGAACACCAGATCTGCATGTGAGACGTCGACTGCTTTTTCCTTGGAAATCTACCTTGATTGTACGGCCTCTTAGGTAGCTGGACATCCATCGGACGATGGCTCTTGGCATATTCGTTTCAGTGAGTTTCTTGCAGAGAAGGGATATGTTCACTAAGTCATATGCTGCAGTGAGGTCAAGGGCGACCATGAGAGTGCGGTCCGGGGGTGGTTTCCGATTGAAGCCGTTTGTTATTTTCCCGGTTATTTCCAGGAGTGCGGTAGTAGTCGAGTGCTCTTTGCGGAATCCATGTTGCCAGTCAGCGATTTGAAAGCCTTCCGCCAGGAATGGTAATAAGACCCGTTCGAATGTTTTGGCTATAGGTGATAGTATTGATATTGGTCTATAGCCGTTCAGGTTGCTGGAGTCCTTTCCTGGTTTAGGTAACATTATCACTCTTGCATCTTTCCATCTGGACGGGATAATACCTGTTTGCAGCGTGTTATTGAAGAGGATGCAGAGGCATTTTCTGAAGTTTTCACCGGCCATTTTGAGTAGTAGAGGGCAGATGCCTTCACTGTCTGGGCATTTGGAACCTTTGGTTTTCTTGATTGCTTCTTCGATCTGTGCCAGGGAAATTTGGGGAGCGTCTGTCCGTTTGAGGCCTTTAATTAGTCGTGTTGTGCTTCTTGCTGATTTGTCGACCTCTTTAGGGGCTTGTTTAGCTAATTTTCTGGCAAAAGCGTTTGAGGCAGATGTTGGGCATAGACTTTTCCCGTCGTGGGTGATGGTCAAGTGCGTCGGTTTTATTGATTTGCCGTCGATAGCCTTTATCGTTTTCCAGAGTTTGTTGCCCGGTTCGTTGTGGCTAATTTCAGATATGTACTTTTCCCAAGCCTTCCTCTTTTCGAGGTTGATGCGGAAGGAGATTTCGGCCATTATTGAGGGGAGTGAGGGGTCCGTAGGATTGTCCCTCCTCTTTTGGTCCCGTTCTGTAATCAGCTTCTTCACATCTTCGCTCAAGTGAGGCGTGTATTTTGGCACCTTTCCACGGGGAATGTTGTTCTTAGCCGCTTTGGTCAAGGTGGTGGTCAGGAATTTGTGCATCTGAACTGAGTTGCCGGCGAATGGGAAATCCATGAGAATCTTGTTGATGTCCCTTTCGAAGCCTTCCCAATTCGCTTTGTTGTAATTTGTATAACAACGTGCGTTTGAGATGTTGGATGGCTGTGTTTTGACGTCAATCAGGCATGGGAGGTGGTCAGAGTTCATTCTGTTGATTGTTGACCAGTTGCAGTCGATGGCTATGTCGTTCGAGGCGAGAGTGATGTCTGGTGATGCTTTTTGTCTTGTGGGCATCTTTGAGTTGTTGAGACATACAAGATCGCTGTCGTCAATGAAGTCGCATAGTTCATCTCCTCTGCTATCCTCCGTACCTTCACTCCAAACTTTATTGTGTGCGTTGAAGTCTCCACCGACAATGAATGGTTTCTTCTGTGTTAGGAGTCGGTTGAAGTTCGGCGCGTATGTGTTGGGGCAGGACGATCGAGGTGGGATGTAAATGTTGCAGATTCTTATGGTTCCTTGGTCGGTTGGCACGTCCACGCTGAGTGTTTCGGCTGTCTGGTCCGTTGTTGGGGAGGTCACGTTAGCATAGCGAATATTCTCTTTGACTAGTATCGCAAGTCCACCTCCAAAGTTGGAGCGGTCTTTTCTTATGATCGTGTAACCTACGATATTCGGAGATGGAATACTAGCATCCATTTTGGTTTCTTGGATGAGTGCTACGTGAACATTCAACTCATGTAAAAGGTCCTCTAGCTCGGTTAGTCGGGCTCTTAGTCCATTAGCGTTCCATTGGATTATCCTCAGGTTAGCTACCGTCTGGGAGGCAGTCTGCTGGATCGGGGCTCTCTCACAAATTCTACATCTCCATTGGGGGTTCCAATCATTAAGATTGTTAAGGTTGGAACAGCGGAAATGTACCCATTTCTTACATTTGCTACAATTAACACAATTCGAAGGCGCGTTAAGAGAGCATACAGAACAAGGCCATCTTGGGCCTGGGTTAGTCTCGATACCAGCGATTTGGAGGAGTATTCGGATCAGAGACGCTGGGTCTTTCTGATCCGTGTTAGAAAAAATGAGGGTTCGGGGGAAGCCGTCCTCGTTGTCCCTTGCGGGAGATTCCATTGGGAAGATTTGTTTTGGAGGTCAATTGGGTCCGACGCCGTGCAGCGTCGTCCACAGTCGCACCACGAGTAGGTGACCTCCATCGCGACCTTTTCGATTGATGACGTTGAAAAAGCTTGCAAAGCAACCAGAGGCTCGAAGGCAATCGATAGCGAAGGTATCTGCCCTCTCATGATCAAAAACGCAGGAAGCTCATTCAAAAGATGCTTGGCTTTTCTCTACAACAGTACTCTCCAATCCGGTATCATACCACATGCTTGGAAAACAGCCAGAGTCTAGAGTAATGAGAAGCGAGTCTAGAGTAATGAGAAGCGAGTCTAGAGTAATGAGAAGCGATCAGAGAAAGGTAAGCTTCTTATTTTTATAGACTCATCCGCTCTAACAAAAGAGGTTTTTCGTGCAAAATTTCCAACGACTTACCATGAAATGTTACTTCGGAAAAATTAGACGTTGAAAACAAAGAGTAAGCAAACATTACAAGACATTAGCATTGTTGCTTTGCTACCAGAATTTTGATTCTAATCAACATCAGGCGAAATCTATGCGCAAATCTATGAATCATGGAAAAAGCGGTTGATAGTAGCTAAAGATTACTTAAGTAAAACCTACAAGCTTTTAGATTCAAAGTTGTTTTCTAATGGTTTGAACGCACACTGTAATTCATCCGCTCTTTGGTCTTGTCGGTTCGGTGACTTTATAAGTCGTACTTTCGAATAATTATATAAATAAGATCATAATTTTTTAAAAGTTTCCCGAATGGTTACTTTATTTATAATTTCAGAGCCGTTTGCTGCCAAAATGTGAACGGCTGTATGTACTGCGAACACTGGACAGAGCGTGTTCTGGCATCCTGCTCTTTGCAACGTTTCTTTCGATCGATAATTATAATTATCCTTTTTATCGACTGATTGATATGGAGAGTGTTTGGAAAGTTATTGTGGAGTTTATTATTAGTTAAATAATTAAAAGTAAAAGGCGAGAGCACATTGGGAGATTTCTAACTGCAGTGTAGGTAGTATAACATATAGGAGCATTGATTGGAAATATTAATTTTATTATAACTTACGTTTTAGGCGATTTTTTAAGTGGAGTTTAATTAGCACTTCAACTGTGGAGGGGAGCTAGAAAACATTCATCCTTATTGGTTATGTTCCGGTCGAGTGCCATTTTCCCCTTTCTTTCTTTCATCCTTATACAATATTCTGCAAACTGCGAGCTAAAAACACTTTATAATTGAAAACAAGACCATCTTTTTACCACTATTAATTTTTCTATCTTTATTACCCATTCAATAATCTACTATTGATGGTGCATTTTGAGGTCGAAGTTGATGCAGAGCGATTATGCGGAGAGAATTCGAAACGGGGACGTTACTCAGGTTTTACACAATTTTTACATTTCGCAGCACCTTTTTTCTCTCATGATCTGCCCACCTTTCTCTCATGATCTGCCCGCCTTTCGCTCATGATCTGCCCGCCTTTCTCTCATGATCTGCCCGCCTTTCTCTTATGATCTGCCCGCCTTTCTCTCATGATCTGCCCGCCTTTCTCTCATGATCTGCCCGCCTTTCTCTCATGATCTGCCCGCCTTTCGCTCATGATCTGCCCGCCTTTCTCTCATGATCTGCCCGCCTTTCTCCCATGATCTGCCCGCCTTTCTCTCATGATCTGCCCGCCTTTCTCTCATGATCTGCCCGCCTTTCTCTCATGATCTGCCCGCCTTTCTCTCATGATCTTCCCACCTTTCTCTCATGATCTGCCCGCCTTTCTCTCATGATCTGCCCGCCTTTATCTCATGATTTGCCCGCCTTTATCTCATGATCTGCCCGCCTTTATCTCATGATCTGCCCGCCTTTCTCTCATGATCTGCCCGCCTTTCTCTCATGATCTGACCGCCTTTCTCTCATGATCTGCCTGCCTTTCTCTCATGATCTGCCCGCCTTTCTCTTATGATCTGCCCGCCTTTCTCTCATGATCTGCCCGCCTTTCTCTCATGATCTGCCCGCCTTTCTCTCATGATCTGCCCACCTTTCTCTCATGATCTGCCCGCCTTTCTCTCATGATCTGCCCGCCTTTATCTCATGATTTGCCCGCCTTTATCTCATGATCTGCCCGCCTTTATCTCATGATCTGCCCGCCTTTCTCTCATGATCTGCCCGCCTTTCTCTCATGATCTGACCGCCTTTCTCTCATGATCTGCCTGCCTTTCTCTCATGATCTGCCCGCCTTTCTCTTATGATCTGCCCGCCTTTCTCTCATGATCTGCCCGCCTTTCTCTCATGATCTGCCCGCCTTTCTCTTATGATCTGCCCGCCTTTCTCTCATGATCTGCCCGCCTTTCTCTTATGATCTGCCCGCCTTTCTCTCATGATCTGCCCGCCTTTCTCTTATGATCTGCCCGCCTTTCTCTCATGATCTGCCCGCCTTTCTTTCATGATCTGACCGCCTTTCTCTCATGATCTACCCGCCTTTCTCTCATGATCTGCCCGCCTTTCTCTCATGATCTACCCGCCTTTCTCTCATGATCTGCCCGCCTTTCTCTAATGAATTCTCGTTCTTTTTGAGTATTCCTTATACTCAATTCTTAGTCTACAGTGAATAAATTGGTGATGTTTTACTTAGGAATAAAGTGAGATCGTAGTTATTTTCATAGTTAATATCTTTTAGTCTTCGTTGAGCGATTAATTATTTTTTGTTGTTGTTTATTTCAAACATTATTTAAAATGAGAAAACACATGGGTACATATAGTAAACATTAATAAGTCTCAAACCAGAGATACGGAGTAGGAATAGCCTAATTATCGAACAATCAGCTTATTTTTCTTTCTTTTCGGTTTTTCACATCTCTTTTCCAACTCGCTTGGCGCGTACAAACATGTATTTCATTTAATGCCTGTTTTTTATACTTTATATGCAGGAGTTTTTTTAGTTGCTTGAAAATCCTACAGACGCCCGTCGGAGGGGGAAATTTTCTTATACAGACTTTTGCCTTAAATCTGCAACAAAAAGTTTCAATTTTATGAGATAAAAAGTTTTTTGAAAAGTTTTGCACCCTTATGAATGAATGATTTATTGCACAGTGCGTGTTGCATTTCAGGTAAAAATAGATAAAATTCACATGTAGTCAATTCACAGGCATTTCACTTTTTCATAGAAAAATGTGAGAAATTTTAAAGAAAACTTAACAAAAAGAAATAAATTCATATTCAAATTCAAATTCAAATTAATTCAAATGTAATTAGTAGAAATAGAAATTAGTAGAAATAGTAGAAAATCGTACAGGTAGTTAGGATTCAAGCTGATAAGTAGTGAATAATGATTAGTTCAACAAGTTTAACTCCATCCGATCTTTGAATGAACTGAGAGTAGAACATGATCTGGTCTCATCAGACAAACTGTTCCAATAATTAACTACTCTAGATGGTAAGATGTTAGAATGCCAAGCTGATCGAATTTGTGGTTTGATTAGTGCATTCGAGTTAGATCTAGTATTATAAATGTGGTTGTTAAACAAAAACATGGAGCAAGGGTCGATTGACGTAAGCCGATTTAATATTTTGTACGTCATGATTAAATCTGCAGTCTTCCGTCGGGCTTGCAGCTTGGGAAGTTCCAAGAGCTGCAGTCTTTCTTCGTAGGTCAGCTGCAGACCGGCTCTCCTGCAAACTTGTTTTGTGAAATGACTTTGAACTTGTTCAATCATTTCTATGTGTTTTTTTAAGTGAGGAGACCAAATGACGGAGCAGTATTCCATTATGGGCCTAACGTAGGTTATGAATACTTGTTTGTAAAGTCTTACATTTTTCGACTTGAAGGTTCTCAGAATGTACCCGCATCTCATGCTTGCTTTACGACACATTTGTTCGATATGTCGAGAGTAATCTAGACTATTAGAATACTCAATACCCAAATCTCGAATGTGATCAGACTCACAAAGGGCATTTCCGTCAAGATAAAACTTTACTTCTGGGTGATGTTTACCCATTCGCATAACAGTTGTCTTTGAAGTAGAAATTGTTAATCCCCAACTCGTTGCCCAATCAGCTACAGCATTCAGCCCGCCTTGCAAACTTTTCACATCGTTAGTGGTGGTCAATTTTACGTCATCGGCGTACATTGTCACGTCGCATCCTTTAGGTAGAACTCCCGGTAAATCGTTAATGTACAGAAGAAACAGTAAGGGCCCAAGGCAGCTCCCTTGCTGAACTCCAGATGGAGTCGCGTAGGAGTAGCATTGCTTTTCCCCTACTTGTACACTTTGTTCTCGATTTTCAAGAAAACTTCTCAAAAAATTCAAAAGACAACCGGATATTCCAAGTGGAAAATTCATGTAAGGGTCCCCCTTATAAAAGACATGCGCCCGTCGAAGTTCTAAAACAGACGCCCGCCGACAGGCGACCGGGCATGAATAAATAACCCCTGTTCATATCGAATCAATTCTTGATCGGTTTTGCACCAATGAGGCTTAGCATCGAAAAATTTGTAGTATGAGTAGTTTTTAATCCAATCTAGTCAACTCCATGTGCTTCGTAGTTTTAGAAAATACTCATTTTTTAACAATCAATGTTTTTTTCAGAATTGTTTCGTTTAGGTCTCCGACTGCATAGTAAGGGGAGTAATAGCGCGTGAAGGACTGACAATCGAAACTCCGCTTGTCAAGAAGACCACAAATGGTGAGCTCAAGGTAGGTAGCAGTGGTTGATTTCTGATATGGAAATCCGCTCCCCCTCCCTTCTCCGACTGCATAGTAAGGGTTTTAATAGCGCGTGGAGGACTGACAATCGTAACTCCGCTTGTCAAGAAGACCACAAATGGTGAGCTCAAGGTCGTAGCAGTGGTTGATTTCTGGGATGGAAATCCGCTCCCCCTCCCTTCTCCAAACGCGATTACCGACAGATAATACTCAATCGGATCAAGTATTCTGTGTTCTAGAGACAAATGCCCCCTCAAGGAGAATTGTTCCTATTGAGGGCTGATATATCTCTGCCATGGAAGGTAAGATTACATACAGTATTCGCCGAGAATTTTGAGGGTGACCAGGGGTTATCATAGGCAAAGAAACGTCGAGTTTGTAAAATATTGACCATCTGCCAACCCCCCCCCCTCCTCACCCCTCTCTTTCATCTCTCCGATTTGTGTCTTTCTTGGGTTGTCTTGTTGTGTTTTTTCTGGTGGAGAAATCGTTCTCTTAGAGTTTGAATAGTCGTGAAACCGTAAGGAATACAAAGGAAGGCGTATTTTGAAGCTCTCGTTCCGTTGAGTAGTTTATTTGAAAGGCCATATTTTCGATGAAGTTAGATAAAAATTCGTAACTCTTTGAAACACCTTCCTTGCTTTTTGCGTCAAGTCGAACAATGACTTTAAAAAATTTGTAACATCAACATCATTTTTGATATGGAACGTCAGGAGAATCAGTTTCCTTATTAATTTTCTATCTAAATATTCCGTATTCATGTCGGGGCGTGGACTAATGGTAGTCTGCTCGGCTATTGTGCGTAGGGTTCTAAACTGGACCTGCACCTCGGACAGATCCATGCAAACCAAGGAGAGAGTTTAAGAAATGCTGGTAGTGCCTACCACAAATCTAACTTTAGTTACTGTTGCCACATCCTCAAACAGTGGAACAGCAGGCAACAAATGGTTCTACCAGGATAGGTCTGTCTCGCATATCAATGTAAATCTGTCTCGCATATCAATGTAGCGCATACCATGCCGCGAGGCGTAGACAAGCGCGAAAAAGATGATTATATATGTCTCGTGTTTTAACAAGCGATCCTTCGGTATTGAAGAACAAAAGGTTCAATTTGCAGTTGTATCCGGCAAAAGAAGGCGAAAAGAAGGGCGTCTCCAGAGTAAAAACGTGCCTGGACGTGATCGCACAAGAAGCGGATGTCGCGCATGTTGAAGCTACCACTTTTGCAGGTACTTTTCCTTGTTAAGAGAGAAAAAAGATGAGAGACACTGGAACACAAGTTATTAGTAGTTTAAACAAAGGTAAACTGTCAACTGGTAAAAACTTTTCTAGGGCGACCGACCTACCGACCCTCTCCCTCAGTCGAAATGAATGCATCACTCTTTTCAGTTGAAAGTGAAAGTTTGAAAAAATCTTCATTTCTCTAAATAAATATAACGTTTCTTCAGTTATAACTCAGCCTCAACAGGTTTCGTCAAATTAAAAGTGTGAATATTTAGCCAACTTCAGCAATCGACCTCTTGAAAAATCAAGACAGATTTTACCTATGAGTTTAAATAGTCTGATTTGACTAAGGAGTGAACTATTAGTCAACTTTGTTTCTTTTGTAGAAATTCCTCACCAAGTTCGCGCCCACCTCGCGATGGCTGGATGCCCGATTATCGGAGATAACAAGTACGCGGGGAGAGTCTCCGCCGAGGGAATCAAGACTCCGATGAGATATCCAACCCAGGTGCGGTTCTCAGGGTGATTCGTTTCACCCGCGCTTTCTCTGTGATTTTTTAAGCAAAGCCTTTTTCTTAAAATCGCTGCGCCGGTGAAATCTACGAGTGCTATTTTTGTATGCAATTCAATATAAATCATTGTGAGACGTCGGTTTCTCTTCGAAGGGTATCTTTTCCTCGAGATTAGGTTGTTGGGTTCTGCTTACTTCTGCAGGTGGTTAAAAATGGTACCTGGGGGAGAAGGTTTGCTATGAAGGTCCCTAGACCAGAGGCCTCTTTCTAATTGGATACAGCGATACAATATTGTCTTTCTAATCTTTCGATACAACGATACAGCTATACAAATGGATACAGCGATATTTTGTGAAGGGCACCTGTATCCCTGTAAAGGTTCTCTCTCTCTAATCTTTTACAGTTTACAGCAAAAAAATCGAATCTTCACAGGAAACTGATACAAATTTACAGTTCTAGAGGCTGCTGTAAAGATGGATACAGCGCGCATTTACGATGTTTTTTCTTCATGTTTTTTTCTTCATATTTTGTTTTTCTTCTTCATCTTTTGTTTTTCTTCTTCATATTTTGTTTTTTCTTCTTCATATTTTGTTTTTCTTCTTCATATTTTGTTTTTTCTTCTTCATATTTTGTTTTTCTTCTTCATATTTTGTTTTTCTTCTTCATATTTTGTTTTTCTTCTTCATATTTTGTTTTTCTTCTTCATATTTTGTTTTTCTTCTTCATATTTTGTTTTTCTTCTTCATATTTTGTTTTTCTTCTTCATATTTTGTTTTTCTTCTTCATATTTTGTTTTTTCTTCTTCGTATTTTGTTTTTCTTCTTCATATTTTGTTTTTCTTCTTCATATTTTGTTTTTCTTCTTCATCTTTTGTTTTTCTTCTTCATATTTTGTTTTTTCTTCTTCATATTTTGTTTTTCTTCTTCATATTTTGTTTTTTCTTCTTCATATTTTGTTTTTCTTCTTCATATTTTGTTTTTCTTCTTCATATTTTGTTTTTCTTCTTCATATTTTGTTTTTCTTCTTCATATTTTGTTTTTCTTCTTCATATTTTGTTTTTCTTCTTCATATTTTGTTTTTCTTCTTCATATTTTGTTTTTTCTTCTTCGTATTTTGTTTTTCTTCTTCATATTTTGTTTTTCTTCTTCATATTTTGTTTTTCTTCTTCATATTTTTTTTTCTTCTTCATCTTTTGTTTTTCTTCTTCATATTTTGTTTTTCTTCTTCATATTTTGTTTTTCTTCTTCATATTTTGTTTTTCTTCTTCATATTTTGTTTTTATTCTTCATATTTTGTTTTTTCTTCTTCATATTTTGTTTTTCTTCTTCATATTTTGTTTTTCTTCTTCATATTTTGTTTTTCTTCTTCATATTTTGTTTTTCTTCTTCATATTTTGTTTTTCTTCTTCATATTTTGTTTTTCTTCTTCATATTTTGTTTTTCTTCTTCATATTTTGTTTTTCTTCTTCATATTTTGTTTTTCTTCTTCATATTTTGTTTTTCTTCTTCATATTTTGTTTTTTCTTCTTCATATTTTGTTTTTCTTCTTCATATTTTGTTTTTCTTCTTCATATTTTGTTTTTCTTCTTCATATTTTGTTTTTCTTCTTCATATTTTGTTTTTCTTCTTCATATTTTGTTTTTCTTCTTCATTTTTTGTTTTTTCTTCTTCATATTTTGTTTTTTCTTCTTCATATTTTGTTTTTCTTCTTCATATTTTGCCAACTCTATTTTTTCTTCCTTTTTTCACCAAAATGTTTACAAATATTTGATTTTTTTGTCCATTAATAGTATACATAAATAAAAACAAAATAATTTTAGCATTTGTATATTCATATAAGGGTTCTTATTAACTTGGGCGCGCGCTTTACTTGAGGGGTTTTTTTAAAAAATAACTTTTCAAAAGATTATTTTCACATTAAAAAAACGCTTAGGCTTAGTAAAAAGTTTACGCTTTAGAAAGTGGTTTTTTCTTCCAAAAACTAACTAGAATAGTTAACATCAAATTTAGCTTAGGCTAAGTGAAACTTACGCTAACGAGACCATTACGGCTTAGTTGGTAAAGACCGTTTCATTAAAATTCCTTCAAGTAGTATTGGGTCTAAAAAACAACAGAAAATCTGAAAAAAGTTAGTGAAAAAAACAACTTTTTTGAGTTGAAAAAATTATTTGTTGTTGAAAAACTTGAAGCCCTCATCGTTTACTTAGGTCATGTAATATACAAAGAACAAACAAATTTAAATCTAAAGCCTAGTTTAGCCGGAAAATCTTACCAGTTAAATTGCACTAACTAACGCCTCCATGTTATTATCATATTTTCAATCATGTATAATATTAATGTAAAATTGAAAAAAGACTTCAAGTGTTTGAATAATGTTTGATGCCAAAAAATGAAGGAAAAACTGAAGGTGGCAAAATATGAAGAAAAAACTTGAGGTACAAAAATAATAAGAAAAAAAGAGAGGAAAAAACAAAATATGAGGAAAAACAAAATAAGTAGAGAAAAAATGAAGAAGAAAAAACAAAATATGAAGAAATTTGACCGAGCAAACGAAAATAGCCCCAAACTCAACAAATATTTGTATCCGATACAGCAACTTTTTGTATCGGCTGTTGTATCGGATACAACTGTGAACTGTATCCATTTATTTATAGGAGAGATTAGAAAGACAAGTAAAATATCGCTGTATCCAAACTTCCATTTTATCGCTGTATCGCTGTATCCAAACTTCCATTTTATCGCTGTATCGCTGTATCCAAACTTCCATTTTATCGCTGTATCCAAAATATTCAATTAGAAAGAGGCCCCAGTCATTCAAACTAGCACTCAGAGCAGAGGTAGATCAAAAAGCTTGCTAGCTTCCGGTAGAAAGATACAACTTTAGGTTCCATGTTGATTGTATATCTGTCCCAGAAATCCCATATTCGATGAATTATTGAACTGGGTTTGATCTTGCTCTGTAAAACTTTTTTTCTACCTTTTATTGAAGAATTGTTATGTTGCGATCATAATTATGATTCCTCTCTGATGTGTAAAGTATGAATACTAGTTGAAAGTATGAATACTAGTTGAAATAAAGTATGAATACTAGTTGAAATTTGTTCGTGTGTTCTTCTCAGCCAATATTTTGTGAAGGTCGGGGAGTTTCTTCAGATCTTGGAAAGTTTGCAACTGACGAGAAACCAGTCAGCGCATCTGCCTATGTTCTGTCATCTCGGACAGGTTACGGTTGCACTAGAACTTTTATCGAGTGAAGTTTTGGAGAATATCACAAAAGTCATAGAAATAGAACACGGGAATGTTGGTAATAAGCGTGAGTGATAGTGAGATGAGAGAATAAGATAGGGGTGTTCAAGTAGTTTTAACAGGTATGTCTTTAGGTTCATTTACGCCCCGTGAGTAGCTTGGGTCGGGGGTACAATCGTATTTTCTTCCAACGAAAGTATGCGGTGTAAAAAGAAAGGAGAGGAGTTGTAGGTCGTTAAAGCCATTTTTAAAAGTCATTTTAAAAAAGCGAGAGAAGAATATTATAAAAAAACAAGTGATTAAACTATCGCACAGAAAAAAAGCTATTCCACCTTGCTTGATTGAACCCAGCCATCTCGCCTCAAACCGGAAGCACGCGTTACCATTACACCACAGAGACATATGCCTTGTTCTCTTAGTCACGCATGCTTATCAAGCGATTGCGTCATGAATGCAGCGTAACTACAGAGTTCACGATTAAGACAGAATAGAGATGGAAGATGGATGATAAATCTTCGAATTCTAAGTTGAACAGTTTAAAGGCAGTGACGCCTGGTTAAGATGACAAATGATTGAACTATCGCACAGAAAAAAGCTAGTCCACCGGGCGGGATCGAACCCAGACCATCTCGACTCAAACCGGGAGCTCGTGTTATCATTACACCACGGGGACACATTGCTATACCGTGTGATAGTGCTATATTAAAGGCTCATATGCCTTGTTCTCTTAGTCAAGCACTCTTATCGAGCGACTGCGTCATGAATGGAGCGGAAAACCAGAATTTACGATTAACACAGCAAAGAGTTGGAAGATGGATGACGATTCTTCAAATTCTAAGTTACACAGTTCAAAGGCAGTGACGCCTGGTTAAGATGATAAGTGATAAAACTATCGCACAGAAAAAAGCTAGTCTACCGGGAGGGATTGAACTCAGCTATCTCGTCTCCCTGTAGTAACGCGCGTTCCGGTTCTGCCTTTAAACTGTGTAACTTAGAATTTGAAGATTTATTATAGAAACGTTTTCTATATTTGATGAGGAAAACGTAGAAGAGTGCTCATGGTATTTTACAATTACTTGGTTGGATTTGCTTTTAATTTCTTCAACAAAATTTATATACTAGAATTCTTCTTCTTCTTAGCGTTGTCCCGCGCCGGCCGAGGTCGGAGTAGGGTCCGCTGTACGGCTTCTAGCTCTCCAGAAACATCTGTCCGTTGCGTCTTCCGAGTGGAGTCTTGCAAGGCGCAGGTCTTGGTTGAGCGTATCCATATATCTTGTCTTCGGTTTGCCTCGAGGGCGTTTGCCTGGTACTTCCATGTCAAAGGCGTGTCTTGCGATGTTGGTCGCGTCTCTTCGCATCACGTGTCCATACCATCTAACTCTCCCTTCTCGCATCTTGTCTTGTATTGGGGCAACGCCGAGTCTCCCTCTCACAATCGTGTTACGCACACAATCTAGGCGAGTCAGTCCTAGTGTCCAGCGTAACATTTTCATCTCATTCGTGTGGATAATGTTCTCGGTTATACGCGTTGTAGGCCAGGTCTCCGTCGAATAGAGAAGCACGGGACGGATTGCTGTTTTATACATCTTTCCGCGTATGCCAGCTGTGATATTCCTATCACAGAGGACACCTGCAGCTTCTCTCCATTTCATCCAAGCTGCATTTACTCTTTGGCGTGCCGCTGCATTTGTTGACGTGTCTGAGGAGATGACAGAACCAAGGTACTTGAATTCGGAGGTCTTCGGGAGCGGTTCACCGCTGATGTGAACAGTTCCCGTCGTTTGCACTCCGATTTCCTGGTACTCGGTCTTCTTGATGTTGAGGCGTAAGCCATGCCTACTAAGAGCGTCATTCCATTCTTGGGTGCGTTTCTCGATTTCGGCACGTGTAGGAGCAGCAAGGAGAATGTCGTCGGCGTATGCGATGGTTGACGGAGCCGGAGTCAGTAGAGGACGCGTGACGGTATCCATAACCAAAATGAAGAGAAGGGGAGACAAAGCACTCCCTTGGTGCACTCCAACGTTTACTGCGAATGGCTCTGTGATGCCGACCGGAGTTCTGACAGTACTCTTTGAATCATCGTACATCGCCATTGTCCATCGAATGTACTCTTCAGGAACCTGATGATCGCGCAATGCATATGAAATAAGATCATGGGGGACTCTGTCGAACGCCTTTTCCAAATCGAGGTAGGTCAGATGGAGAGGTGATCTTTTCTCTGCGTGCTTCTCGACGAGTAAACGGAGTGCAAATATTGCATCTGTTGTGCCTCTTCCGTTCACAAACCCGCATTGCTGAGCTGGAATATCGACGATATCTCGTATGCGTGAATCCAGTATCCTCTCAAATATCTTCATAGTGTGGTTGAGAAGGCGTATTGGACGGTAGTTGCTGCACACTCTGGCATCGCCTTTTCCTTTGAAGACTGGAACGGTCGTGGAGTAGCGCCAGATATGTGGAATTTGGCCTTGCTTTACGATGGTGTTGAACAGGTGCACGAGATGTGCTAGTCCAACATCTCCCGCAAGTTTCCAGGCTTTGGTGGCTATGTCGTCCGGTCCAGCCGCTTTCCCAGTCTTCATCTTAGAGAGTGCCTTCTTCACTTCCTCGGCCGTGATGGTTGGCACGGGTCCTTGTATGGCGTGGGAAGTAGGGATGGGAGGGTGCTCAAACTCTTGGCCGCTCATTTCTTCGAAATGTTCGCGCCACCTGTTTCTGACTTTTAAAGGGTCAGTGACGAGCTTCCCTTGTTTGTCCCTTATCGTGGCTGCTCTCTGGATGTCCAAGGTGTTGCGGTGTCGAGCCTTGGCAAGCCGATAGATGGCTTTATCGCCTCCTGGTTGGTTCATCTTCTCATAGAGATCGCGGAAGTAGGAGGCTTTTGAAACTGCGACAGCTCTTTTGGCGGCTTTCTTGGCTGAGCTGTATGCAGCGCGGTCGTCAGCCTCATTTGACGTCCTCCATCTCTTGTAGGCATTCTTTTTCGCCTTGATCGCATCCTGAACTTCGGAGGTGAAAAACCAGGTGTCTTTCTCGATTCTTGGCTTTCCGGGTTTCGTCTTTCCGAGGATGCTTGCGGCGGGTGCTCTGATGCTGTCTTCAAGAAGCTTCCAATGTTCATTTATGTCCTCTGGGAACTGCTTGTAGAGTGCAGGAGGGAGTAGATTACGATGGATGATGTGCATGAGAGAGAGACGTTCTGCTTTCCCAGTCGAGCGCCACCATTTGACACGTGTGCATTCAGGATTACGAGAAGGCTGTTTCTTCGACTTCAATACGCTGTAGTCCATAAAGAGAGGGTGGTGCTGAGATGCAACATGGTCTGATGGAATGACCTTTGCATCTTTCGCGTTCCGCAGCTTTGCTCTCAGGATTAACCAAAAGTCAATTTGACTCTGATTTCTTCCGCTCTCGTATGTGAGTCCGTGAGATCGTCTCTTTTTGAAAAAGGAGTTCACGACTGCTAGATCGCATCGAGCACAGAAGTCAAGTAGCCGTTGACCCTCAGCATTGATCGTTCCGATTCCATGTCCTCCATGTTCTCTCTCACGACCTTGTCGATCTGAACCGATGTGAGCGTTAAAATCTCCGCCGATTAAGATGTCTTCATGAGACTCTCGGAGTTTGATAACTTCCTCTAGAGAGTCGTAGAAGTCCTCCTTATCAGCGTCGCTACATCCTTGTTGAGGTGCATATGCTGAGACGACAAGGAAGTGATTGTTGGACGAAGAAATTCGGACGGCCATGACTCGATCTGAAGAGCGAATGACTTCGGTTACATCATCAGCAATTTTCGAGGAGAGGATAATGCCAACACCATTTCTTGTTGATGACGTGCCATGGTATATCAGCTTGTATCCGTCTCCTATCGGCTTCGACTTGCTTCCTCTCCATTTCGTTTCCTGTACAGCAGCAATGTCAACCCTTCTTGCTTCTAGCATTGCGGCCAGCTCTCTACTGCGTCCCGTCAGTGTTCCAACATTCAATGTGACGAGGCGAATTTGGGCTGTACGCCGCGCAGACATACCCCGCCCATGGGTAGCTGCCTGTCCTCGCATATTTGACGGTCCTAGCGGACAAGGTAAGACCGCGTCGCTTCCGGGGGACGCCCTAGCTTTGGTGATATATCTTGAAGAACTTGAAGCCATGGTTTACAACAAGGGTATTCATGCGATCGGCCTGTTGAGTGGATGGTCAATCCAGCCTGGCATCGCGGAACGTGTTTGTCGGGAGTTCCTGCTAATCCTTGACCGTAGAAAAGCAGAAGATTAATCGAAAAGACGCCTCGACTCGTGTGGCCTGGACTAACCCCTCTCCGCCTGGCCAACTGGCGGATAGAATCACTGCCGGAAGTGGACTCGTCCAAAGGGGGCCCAATTTTAGCCTCACTCAGAACGTCGTGATTCCGGCAATCACGGTAGTAGGGCTGAGTGAGTTTACACCTTCCCACCGACTTTGAGGTATTGGGGCTAGGGAAAAAAAAAGAAAAAAATTTATATACTAGAATGTTTTCTGTATTTGTTGGAAGAAATGATTGTTGGAAAAATGGGAAAATTCAGGTTGAGAATAAGTGAAGTGGATGTGAGGAAAACAAATGAGCGTTGTGATTCTACTTGAAGTCATTGCAGATAACACTGCCAGCTGGGGCGGATTATCGTCCATCCTTATCGATTAGAGCGCCGCTTCCTAAACATTTCTTGTTCCTCCTCACAAGACTTAAGCTTCTCAAGAGATGAATAAACAGAGGTTGTAGAGTAACTTAGTGCCAGAATCTAGTCTTTTGTGTTTGCTCATATTTGGCTTTAAAATATGGTTGTTTACAAAAATTTGATTCTGTTGAATAAAGTTTCTGATATGGTTGTTTACAAAAATTTGATTCTGTTGAATAAAGTTTCTGACTCTTGTTATAAAGACATTTTGAAATCAATGGTTCTCAAGTCTGTGATGTGGGAGATGGTTCTTGTTCTCAAAAATACTTACGCGGTAGATATAGTTTTGTTCAAGAGAAGAAAAAAAAGCCGATATGAATCGGCAGTCTTGGCGACATCTAAAAAGGGATTGGGAAATTGGTTATCTTTGAAATAGCTCCAAATTTCTACTCTAAGCAGAGGCAATGTCACACATCATTTGGTTAAATAAAGATGAGATTGACAATGCCGGAACTTCTTGGGAGAGTCGATACGACCATCACATGAATCAGCAAAGAAAGGTACGGTTAAGTATCCCATGAAGGTGGAGTTAAACTGGTTGGTTGAGACTATGGTATGAAGTTGAAGTGAATGCAAGACTTTGGTACAGAGCGAAGCAAGCCTTTTTTCTGACTCAGTCTCTTGCGAGATCTGAGTCGGTGATATCAGAAAGAAGAATTTTTATGATCCTTAAACTAAAAATATGTTTAGTTGATGTCATGATCCTCAAACTATCATGAATTTCATTCATGGCATAAAAATCTTTACTTTACTCTTGAAATTTTCTCTTTTTTGCTATATGAGCCTTTTTTGCACCGGTAATTTAAAATGCAAAAAAAATCGATAAAAACTTTGTTTTCCGGGTGTTCGTCGTCTCAAATGCCGTGGTGGTCAAGTAAGACAACTAATTGCTGTGCTGAGTTCAGTAGCCCGACTACGCGCTCTTCAGATTGGTGGTGTACGTGGTTGAAAAGATAATGTTTTTACCTCCCTGAAAAGTTGATAGTGAAACGACCAATGGTCAAGGGACAATAACTTTGAGAAGAAAAGTGGCAAGTCATGGTTTTAAAAAAATCACTAGAAAATTCAAAAAGTATGTTTTACCACACGTTTCTATAGAATGTATAGTTTAAGTTCGGGTGAGAAGTTCCGCAGTTGAAAAGAAGACTTTCATTTACATTCAAATACGAAGACGCTTCATTTTCGGAAGGTACTTTTTGTAATGAAAGATGACCTTGAACGTCGAGAGACTCGAAACTCTAATGTGGAATGAAAGATGACCTTGAACGTCGAGAGACTCGAAACTCTAATGTGGAATGAAAGATGACCTTGAACGTCGAGAGACTCGAAACTCTAATGTGGAATGAAAGATGACCTTGAACGTCGAGAGACTGAAACTCTAATGTGGAATGAAAGATGACCTTGAACGTCGAGAGACTGAAACTCTAATGTGGAATGAAAGATGACCTTGAACGTCGAGAGACTGAAACTCTAATGTGGAATGAAAGATGACCTTGAACGTCGAGAGACTCGAAACTCTAATGTGGAATGAAAGATGACCTTGAACGTCGAGAGACTGAAACTCTAATGTGGAATGAAAGATGACCTTGAACGTCGAGAGACTCGAAACTCTAATGTGGAATGCGTAAACGAGTGAGTGAAATAGGGCTAAAAGCTGTGAATTCTCTGTCAGAATCCACCTTTATATTCTGGAAAAAAGCGTAAAGAGTGAAGTTCATTAAAGGCTGAAAATTTCTCTTTTCAGTCGGCTTCAACGACATACCGTATACGTATTGTGGACGAATTGCCAACGGTCCAAATTAATTATGCTTGGTCAGTAGAATGTCTCATTTTATTACTCATATGAGAAGCCTAACTAATGAAAAAGTATGTATATAGTAGAGGTTCGAACTTTTGCTCAAGTGGAGAGTGAAAAAAAAAAGTTTTAGGGACGTTCGTCTCCTTGCCCTCTTCCACAAGTATCTAGAGCTGGAGAGGACGATGTGGCAACTATCCACCCTGGGTGGAGCGTACTCGGCCATGGCAGATTATGACCGATCCTATGTCAGTCCTAGTACAATTGAACTGATTTCACACGTCCATGTAGAGTGTTCTTTTCGAGTCTCAATAAAAAATTCTGACAGTGAAGTGATTGATATTGAAATATAGATTTTTTCACATGGTAAGGTTTTAAAAATAGATGTTTTTAGTTTTTTGGCTGAAAGAGATCTTTTTTTCGGAAAGTATCCAGAACACGCTTAAACATGTTTGGCTTTACATTTCAGGCATATTTAGCGTGCATCGTGTAAAAATATAAGGTGAAAAAGTTTCTTTGCTTCAGGCACTCAGCGCGGAAGTTATCTCTCGTCGACAACTGCAACTGGCGCGTGAACTTTGTGACCCGGTGAGCGAAGCCCGCTGTCTGCTCTTCATCGCGCTGGCAGCTTGCCAAGAAGGCAAGGAAAAGGCAGCGGTCGAGATTGTCAGGTGAGGGAGAGAAGAGGAAGACTAAAAAATTTCATTTGATTAAACTATCACATCGGGAAAAGGTAGTTCATGAGGCGGGATCGAACCCAGCCATCTCTCATGAACGGAATCGAACCCAGCCATCTCTCAAGAAGGGAATCGAACCCAGCCATCTCTCATGAAGGGAATCGAACCCAGCCATCTCTAATGAAGGGAATCGAACCCAGCATCTCTCATGAAGGGAATCGAACCCAGCCATCTCTCATGAAGGGAATCGAACCCAGCCATCTCTCATGAAGGGAATCGAACCCAGCCATCTCTCATGAAGGGGATCGAACCCAGCCATGTCTCATGAAGGGGATCGAACCCAGTCATCTCTCATGAAGGGAATCGAACCCAGCCATCTTTCATGAAGGGAATCGAACCCAGCCATCTCTCATGAAGGGAATCGAACCCAGCCATCTCTCATGAAGGGAATCGAACCCAGCCATCTCTCATGAAGGGGATCGAACCCAGCCATCTCTCATGAAGGGGATCGAACCCAGCCATCTCTCATGAAGGGGATCGAACCCAGTCATGTCTCATGAAGGGGATCGAACCCAGCCATCTCTCATGAAGGGAATCGAACCCAGCCATCTCTCATGAAGGGGATCGAACCCAGCCAACTCTAATGAAGGGAATCGAACCCAGCCATCTCTCATGAAGGGAATCGAATCCAACATCTCTCATGAAGGGGATCGAACCCAGCCATGTCTCATGAAGGGGATCGAACCCAGCCATGTCTCATGAAGGGGATCGAACCCAGCCATCTCTCATGAAGGGGATCGAACCCAGCCATCTCTCATGAAGGGAATCGAACCCAGCCATCTCTCATGAAGGGAATCGAACCCAGCCATCTCTCATGAAGGGAATCGAACCCAGCCATCTCTCGTGAAGGGGATCGAACCCAGCCATGTCTCATGAAGGGGATCGAACCCAGCCATCTCTCATGAAGGGAATCGAACCCAGCCATCTCTCATGAAGGGGATCGAACCCAGCCATCTCTAATGAAGGGAATCGAACCCAGCCATCTCTCATGAAGGGAATCGAACCCAGCCATCTCTCATGAAGGGGATCGAACCCAGCCATGTCTCATGAAGGGGATCGAACCCAGCCATCTCTCATGAAGGGAATCGAACCCAGCCATCTCTAATGAAGGGAATCGAACCCAGCCATCTCTCATGAAGGGAATCGAATCCAACATCTCTCATGAAGGGGATCGAACCCAGCCATTTCTCATGAAGGGGATCGAACTGAGCCATCTCTCATGAAGGGAATCGAACCCAGCCATCTCTAATGAAGGGAATCGAACCCAGCCATCTCTAATGAAGGGAATCGAACCCAGCCATCTCTCATGAAGGGAATTGAACCCAGCAATCTCTAATGAAGGGAATCGAACCCAGCCATCTCTAATGAAGGGAATCGAACCCAACCATCTTTCATGAAAAGAATCGAACCCAGCCATCTCTCATGAAGGGAATCGAACCCAGCCATCTCTCATGAAGGGAATCGAACCCAGCCATCTCTCATGAAGGGAATCGAACCCAACCATCTTGCATGAAGGGGATCGAACCCAACCATCTCTCATGAATCTAACCCGGAATTTGAGCGCGTTGCCATTTGAAGATTGATGAAAAGAGGAAATGGAATGAAGAAACAAAGAATTTTCAACACATGTGTTGAAGAAAGTAATCATACTTGAGAATATCTCATCTTTAAAATTTTTTGATCTATTGATTCTTTCATTGCTTTTTCTACATATATCTGTTCTCTTCTGCCTCTCTCTTTTCCCTCTTCTCCCTCTTATCGTATTAACTGCTTAACAAACCAACAAACAAAATGAACATCCTTTCTAATATACCCACATACCATTGTAAGGTTGAAGGTAGACTTGTTTTCAAAACTAATGAATACTCTCTGGTTAAAGGCAATCAATGTAATAATGCTAGGTGTGTAATTTGTAAAATTACCAACTTTGATAATATCGTTACGAGTTGTACTACTAATAAAAAATTCATCACTAATAAACCTATAGATTCTACATGCAATACTAAGAATGTAATATATTTAATAACTTGTACTAAATGTAATACACAGTATGTAGGAGAGACCACGCAAACTCTCAAGAAACGCATATCACAACATAGATACCATTTCAAGAGAAATATACTCAACACCTTTTTATGTAATCACTATAAAGACACGATTCACTCAGATGACGATATTAAAATTGATATTTTGGATCATGCAACATGTAAATCTGAATTAAGAAATAAGGAGAATTATTGGATAAGATTACTAATGACAGCCTACCCATACGGACTAAACGATCAAATACAAGGTTATGGTCTCATATCTGACAATATTAACCCATTGGAAAAGATAAAACAACCTTATCATAATCTACCTATAAATATCCCTAAGAAAGCTCCAAATAGACATAAAAATAGACGTAGAACAATACCCAGTTACAAGGCCAGAGAATTAAACATAATTCTGGATAATATACTAAAAATTAAGAATGGTAGGCAACTATATCTAGAATATAAGAAACTAAGAGTTAAAGAGAAAGATAAACTCATTAAGTTTACTCTCACTAATGAGTTTTACCGTTTAGAAAACAAACAAAAAGTTTTAATAACAAGTTTAATCTGCGACTATTTTTGGAAAGGACAGAAAGAACACTTAAAAGAAGAAATAGACAAAGTCAATGTTAAACTCACATACCATGGAAAATATATGGACAACATTCCTCTCAATCGCATTTTTAACAAAGCACTCAATCATCATAAAAATGAAGATTTCATGAAAACGATCAACAAACCTTTCAAATTTCGTATAATATATAAATTTAAAGATCCTATAAGTAAATATATATTCAATTATAACACTTTTTTAAGAAAACTGGACTGTCATCTGATTAATAAGATATCAAACGAAAAATGTGCATGTCATAAATACCCTAATCTCATAGACAAAACCCTTGGACATATATGTACAGGTGATACACATTGCACCCCTTATCCAATTCTACAAAATATTCTCAATAAAGGCACTAAATACAGGATTAACACTTCTAGCTCTAGTAAAGAATACATTATTAACGAAATCAAAGAATCTATATCTCTTACCATAAATAAACTTACTAAGAAATATAATCTCAACTATATAAATAGAAATAAAATTAGAGAAACATTAAATACATATTGCATAGATAAAATAACTGTTTATTTAGATAAATTTCACTATAATGACAACATAGAATACAGAAAGATACAATATGCTGTTAATCAATAACAACAAGAATTCATAATCACTCCTATAGATAAAGCTACCAACAATTACGCATTCATATGTAAGAAAATCTATCTCAAATTTATGAATGAAGAAATGAATACTAGTCATAATAACGTCAAAACATATCAACCTATTACATCTCCCAGTGTCATTGAAATTATCAACAGTCATCTGAAACAAACCAGATACTTCAAAATAGATACTATGAACTTAAAACCATTTCAAATTCCACAAGATTATGGCATACCTAAAATGCATAAAAACCCTATCAAATTCAGATTCATTACTGGCGCATCCAATAGTAGTCTTAAACCCATTTCTATTGAATTACAACTCATTCTCAAACATTTATCAAAACATTTCAAAAATTACTGTAAACAAACTAGCGAGAGAAAGGGTATTAACCACTTATTCTCTATACTAAATACAAAACCATTATTAGAAGCATTGAAACCAACAAATAATAAGAATAGAGAAATATTTTGTGCAGACTTCACATCTTTATTCACTAATTTACCTCACGATGTAGTCAAACGCAATATGGATAGTCTAATTAAAACATGATTCAAAAACAGTTGTTATGAAGCTATAACAATCAAAGGTTATTCTACTTATTATACTAACGACACTTCACAAAAAAAGAACTTATTTGCCTTATGAAATTTATAAAATGATCACTTACATTCTAGAAAACAGTTATATTACATATAACTGTACTCTATACAAACAAAATAAAGGAATACCTCAAGGAAATAATGCTTCACCACAATTAGCAGATCTAACATTAGCCATGATGGAGTTCCAATACATTAATAAAAATATAGATAGATATCATATATTAAATAGATCTTTACACTGTACATTCAGATATATTGACGATCTACTACACATTTCAGATAAAACCCAAGAATTCGTAACAATAACTAAAGAAATGTACCATAGTTCACTAACTCTGGAACAGACAAATATCAATAAGAATACAGCCGATTTCCTAGATCTCAATATAAAACTCGAGGAAGATGGAAATAATAAACTTAAACTGTTTAATAAAACAGACGAGTATAACTTTAAAATACTTAAATATCCTCATTATACTTCTAATATACCTAATATAGATTCTCTCATTCGTCTTCCTCCGTGCACGGTTGCTCCTCGCACCGTCTCTTCCCTCGTCTGTGAGAGTCCTTTCCCGAGAAGATTTGGCGCTCCGGGATCGTAGCGCCATCATGAGCGACAGAAGAATGAGATGGAGGGACTACTTTGTCAAAGCCGTTAGTCTCCAATTCCCAAGGAAGGCAGAGAACGCTGAGGAGTGGAGTCGTCACATGTCGCAACAGATCCCATAATCGATGATGTTATATTACCGATGTGGCTTGCTGATCTTGATAAAGCGTTTAAATTGAAAAAATTGAATACCTATATATATTGGACTTAATACTATATATACAGAAACACTTAGGTTTACCCACAATTGCACATACTTTGAAGACTTCCTCAAGAGAATGCGCGGTATGATTAACATATATCAGGAAAATCGATTTCCAAATGATATTATACTTAATAGAATAATCAAAACTCTAAACAGAAATCCTAAAATACAACTTAAATATAATACCGTAAACTATAGAATTACGGAACATATTATAGAACTGTTAAGAAATAAAGAAAAATAGACCACTACTACAAACTACAATTAGTTGTTGCTCTAGATTGCTTCAATACATTCCCGCTCATTACTTTTCAAAAATGCTTGGATAGCATTCCCTATCTTATCTTCCAGTTTTTCATTATTTTGTTTTTCATCATTTTGTTTTATTTATTTTTGTTTATATGTGTTTATTTGTTTTTGTTTTTATTTTGTATAGTTTAATTCTAAGCTATTCGTTATAATTATACTCGTTTCTCTCTGGGCACTCACTGATGAGCCCCACCCAGAGAGAGCAGAAGTCTGTCTGAGTTGGGGCGAAACAGGCTTCTGCTACATTATATTTTCAGCAGTGATATCTTAAATGTAAATAAATTAAATTTTATCAACTCTTTTACCTTTTTTTTTCTATAATAATTATCTCTATCCCCCTTTCAATCTTTTCTACATATATCTGTTCTCTTCTGCCTCTCTCTTTTCCCTCTTCTCCCTCTCTTTATCTCTATCCCCCTTTCAATCTTTTCTACATATATCTGTTCTCTTCTGCCTCTCTCTTTTCCCTCTTCTCCCTCTCTTTATCTCTATCCCCCTTTCAATCTTTTCTACATATATCTGTTCTCTTCTGCCTCTCTCTTTTCCCTCTTCTCCCTCTCTTTATCTCTATCCCCCTTTCAATCTCTGATCCCTCTTCTCCCTCTCTTCATCTCTATCCCCCTTTCAATCTCTGATCCCTCTTCTCCCTCTCTTTATCTCTATCCCCCTTTCAATCTCTGATCCCTCTTCTCCCTCTCTTTATCTCTATCCCCTTTCAATCTCTGATCCCTCTCTTTATCTATATCCCCCTTTCAATCTCTGATCCCTCTTCTCCCTCTCTTTATCTCTATCCCCCTTTCAATCTCTGATCCCTCTCTTTATCTCTATCCCCCTTTCAATCTCTGATCCCTCTTCTCTCTCTTTATCTCTATCCCCCTTTCAATCTTTTCTACATATATCTGTTCTCTTCTGCCTCTCTCTTTTCCCTCTTCTCCCTCTCTTTATCTCTATCCCCCTTTCAATCTTTTCTACATATATCTGTTCTCTTCTGCCTCTCTCTTTTCCCTCTTCTCCCTCTCTTTATCTCTATCCCCCTTTCAATCTCTGATCCCTCTTCTCCCTCTCTTTATCTCTATCGCCCTTTCAATCTCTGATCCCTCTTCTCCCTCTCTTTATCTCTATCCCCCTTTCAATCTCTGATCCCTCTTCTCCCTCTCTTTATCTCTATCCCCCCTTCAATCTCTGATCCCTCTTCTCCCTCTCTTTATCTCTATCCCCCTTTCAATCTCTGATCCCTCTTCTCCCTCTCTTTATCTCTATCCCCCTTTCAATCTCTGATCCATCTTCTCCCTCTCTTTATCTCTATCCCCCTTTCAATCTCTGATCCCTCTTCTCTCTCTCTTTATCTCTATCCCCCTTTCAATCTTTTCTACATATATCTGTTCTCTTCTGCCTCTCTCTTTTCCCTCTTCTCCCTATCTTTATCTCTATCCCCCTTTCAATCTTTTCTACATATATCTGTTCTCTTCTGCCTCTCTCTTTTCTCTCTTCTCCCTCTCTTTATCTCTATCCCCCTTTCAATCTCTGATCCCTCTTCTCCCTCTCTTTATCTCTATCCCCCTTTCAATCTCTGATCCCTCTTCTCCCTCTCTTTATCTCTATCCCCCTTTCAATCTCTGATCCCTCTTCTCCCTCTCTTTATCTCTATCCCCCTTTCAATCTCTGATCCCTCTTCTCCCTCTCTTTATTCCTATCCCCCTTTCAATCTCTGATCCCTCTTCTCCCTCTCTTTATCTCTATCCCCCTTTCAATCTCTGATCCCTCTTCTCCCTTTCTTTATCTCTATCCCCCTTTCAATCTCTGATCCCTCTTCTCTCTCTCTTTATCTCTATCCCCCTTTCAATCTTTTCTACACATATCTGTTCTCTTCTTCCTCTCTCTTTTCCCTCTTCTCCCTCTCTTTATCTCTATCCCCCTTTCAATCTCTGATCCCTCTTCTCCCTCTCTTTATCTCTATCCCCCTTTCAATCTCTGATCCCTCTTCTCCCTCTCTTTATCTCTATCCCCCTTTCAATCTCTGATCCCTCTTCTCCCTCTCTTTATCTCTATCCCCCTTTCAATCTCTGATCCCTCTTCTCCCTCTCTTTATCTCTATCCCCCTTTCAATCTCTGATCCCTCTTCTCCCTCTCTTTATCTCTATCCCCCTTTCAATCTCTGATCCCTCTTCTCCCTCTCTTTATCTCTATCCCCTTTCAATCTCTGATCCCTCTTCTCTGTCTTTATCTCTATCCCCCTTTCAATCTCTGATCCATTTTACTCCTTTATCTATGTTTCTCTCTCTTTTTTCTCTCTTTGTTTCGGGAGTTTTCACGCATTTGTATTAAGATGGTATAGATTCTCGTTTGCTTATAGATTCGTCCATCGTCGCTCGTCTGCACTGCGGTCTGATCTTCTTACTGCGTGCACGGCGGGAATCATTGCCAAGCTGAAGTCAATCAGATTGGCGCGAGTGGCCAACTGCTACCAGAAGTTCAGTGTGGGCGACACCGATGAGAGAACGCCCTTTAAGCAAATCTACTTCAAGGTCTTCTAAGGATGAAACTTTCGAATTTCTACTAAGCTCTCTTTCTCTCCATCTTTCAGTCTCTCTTACATTTTATCTGTTTCTTGTCCATCTCACTTGCTGTTGCATCACTTTCCTCGTACAGCGTGCTTGGAAAACTTAGCGCCCAGGTCCCACTGAAAAAAAGGCGAACCCGCGATCTTTGGCCTCTCACTCAAGAGCTCATTGTACTAATCTACGAATTGTACTGCTCTCCAGAGATTATCGATCCACGATCAGAAATATGTCGATTTTGTTGCTGTGATATAGCTAGCGAAGATTAATAGAATAATATCAATCTTTTTGATAGGGTCTGAAAATTTACACGTGATAGATTTGAAAAAAACTTCTATTTTCTCGAACGATGGCTGTGTTTATGATCTCGACAAATGAATCGATATATTCATGAAAACTCAATCATCGATTCGTTCAATGAATTATATGGTGTCATTTCATAAAAAATAATTATGAAATATATGAATTACGGCGCTTCATATCTTTGACTTTTTATTCTCTCATTCGTCTCCCTCCGTGCACGGTTGCTCCTCGCACCGTCTCTTCCCTCGTCTGTGAGAGTCCTTTCCCGAGAAGATTTGGCGCTCCGGGATCGTAGCGCCATCATGAGCGACAGAAGAATGAGATGGAAGGACTACTTTGTCAAAGCCGTTAGTCCCCAATTCCTAAGGAAGGCAGAGAACGCTGAGGAGTGGAGTCGTCACATGTCGCAACAGATCCCATAATTGATGATGTTATATTACCGATGTGGCTTGCTGATCTTGATAAAGCGTTTAATTTGAAAAATTTTATTTGAAATATCTTTGACATTGATTGTGAAGCGAATAAAGTAAAATAAATTTGTGAATAAATACATTACGATAATTATTTTAGAACCTGATGAATCACACGCTGAGATAGTTAATTGGGTCAACACCGGAAAGAAACTTATTTGAAATACCAAAAAAGATGAACAAAATAATTCCGTAAGCTCGAATTACAATGAGAAAAAATCTGTTCATCTGAATGAGTAAATGGATGCTAACCAAATGGGTCCTAAACGGACTCCTAAGTAGTGAAAGTGAGTCCTGAGAATACCTCTTCTTTTTTAAATTTTGGAGTGGAGAGTGAGAATGCGTTTTCTTCACCACGCTTCATTCTGTAAGTCTGAATAGCTGGTAAAAATGGGTCCTAATCAGGCCTCCTCCCTGTATGCCAGCCGCTGTGGCAAGGTCCTCCCTGTCTCTGGTCGAGCCCTCCTCACTCCTCAACCCCTTCCAGTTCGCAGTGGTCGCGTCGGTGAGTGACCAAATAATACTGCATCTTTCTCGGAAAGGCTTACAGAGGGGCTTCTTAAAAAGCCCATGTCTTCTCGAGGATGAATACAATCTGATCCGTTTCAGTTAGCAAGCCAGTTGTTTTTTGCGTTTCGACCAATGTGTTAGGACCATAAGATTCTCTAACAAACGAGATTGAGCTAAACTGAGCTCAAATGACACCCATTCCGAGAGCGATCTTATATTTCGTATCTCTCCAATTGTCGTTAATTGTTCTACAATGTTGATGGCAGCTATGGATTTAGCTGTGTGTGGCAGTGAAGCTCTGAATGCAGGTTTTCATCTAGATAATTTATGCATTCAGTCGATAATTCATCAGATCACTCAATTTTTTGATACCTAATTCAGGCATCGACTCCGAATACTATCTTCACCGACGCCAAAACCAGCCGCCCGCGGACCAAGATTGATCAGAGTGCAAACCATGAATCGGAGCCCGATTCCGCTCCAAACGCCGCTTCCGCGAAGATGCGCCAGAAGTTCGTGCCATGGGAGCCGTACAAGGCGGCTCCGGCATCAGATCGGAAAGGACTCGCTGCTCCGCCGAAAGATCTGCCCCAGCTCATACCGTACCGCAATAAGTAAGAAGACTGTTAAAAAAAACGAGGAGATGAATGTGTGTGTGGCTTCGACCTTGTTGGAAAATATTTGAGCATAACTAGCCTTCGATGACTTTCTATCCCACAACAGCTTGGCGTGGATTGGAGCCAGTGCACCTTAGAGACGGAAGGACGAGATTTTATATTTCAATCAAGAATGTTAAGCAGGGTGTTACTATGTATAATATGCACTATGTGTTATGCGCAAAACTACGCGCTCTCCGAACAAGCTGATGATACGAATTATCTGCTCGAACAAGCTGATGATACGAATTATCTGCTCGAACAAGCTGATGATACGAATTATCTGCTCGAACAAGCTGATGATACGAATTATCTGCTCGAACAAGCTGATGATACGAATTATCTGCTCGAACAAGCTGATGATACGAATTATCTGCTCGAACAAGCTGATGATACGAATTATCTGCTCGAACAAGCTGATGATACGAATTATCTGCTCGAACAAGCTGATGATACGAATTATCTGCTCGAACAAGCTGATGATACGAATTATCTGCTCGAACAAGCTGATGATACGAATTATCTGCTCGAACAAGCTGATGATACGAATTATCTGCTCGAACAAGCTGATGATACGAATTATCTGCTCGAACAAGCTGATGATACGAATTATCTGCTCGAACAAGCTGATGATACGAATTATCTGCTCGAACAAGCTGATGATACGAATTATCTGCTCGAACAAGCTGATGATACGAATTATCTGCTCGAACAAGCTGATGATACGAATTATCTGCTCGAACAAGCTGATGATACGAATTATCTGCTCGCAAGGGTCTTTTCTATCTTTCAACGCAAAGAATCGGTCTTTATCGGAAGTCTCTTTCCTCATATTAGTTTTGGTTTTACGGGTTAGAAGAACTCACAACCTGATGGAAGGTAGCCAACGTGCTTAGTTGTGGATTAACTTGGAAGTTGTGGATTAACTTGGAAGTTGTGGATTAACTTGGAAGTTGTGGATTAACTTGGAAGTTTGACTCGATTCGAGGGCGATTCTGTATTGGCTTGGTCAACCACAGGGCGATAGAAAATGAGAAAATAATATGGAACATAGTTAACTTGCAGTTTCAAAAGACTGGAAATGAATCGCCAATGCCGGTGCCGGAATATTAAAATAATTGTGAGAAGGAGAGCGATCGGATGAAAGGCTGAGTAATGAGTGATTAGAAAACGAAGGAAGAAAGCGCGGTGCAGAGCGAGCGAAAATGGGAGTTTCTCCATGGAAGTTGCGAAAAATATTTAACCTCTGAACGGTTTAAGGTATAAAAGAGTTCTGTCAGGGAGGAGATAAACAACTTGAATGGATATTCGGGAGGCGGAGTTGTGTTGGTCGATGAGAGGAAGCAGAGATTGTTGGAGAAGAAAAGCCGTCTACCGAGTGAAAAGGTGATTTTCAGTATCTTTATGAGCTCCTTAGGTTCATCAAATTACCTTACACACGTCGCAAAATATTAGTGTGCGCGAGTATTGCGCGAAGGGTTTCATGTTCGACCTCCATCCCGGACACATCCTCCCAAACCAAGGGGGTTAAGAAATGGTGGTAGTGCTCTGGCACGAATATGACTATCCCCACTGCTGCTATTCACACTAGCAGTGATCTACCTGATCGCCACTGCTTCTACCAGGATAGGTCTGTCCCTAATCTCAAGATAACGCGTACCCTGCCGTGAGGCGGGAAAAGACGCGAGGAAGAGGCTTTTTTCACCACCACGCGGTATTTCAGCGTTACGCTCTGGTGCGATTAGTGTTCCAATTCATATAATTTTTTTCGCGGGGGGGGGGGGGGGAGTTTAAACTGCTCTGGCTGTATTTCCATCTTGCTCCGGTTCTCAAAAGGCCCTTTTTAAGTCTCAAAATGCGTTTAAAATCCAGGCCTGATGAGTGATTCTGAGAGCTTAGTCAAGACAGAATGTTCGAAGCTTTCGAGGTCGAAGTTTAAGACACTTGAAAGCTTCCCTATTTGATTAATGAAAAAACTTAACAGCCTTTTGACATAAAAGCTCACTTTCGAGTATGTGATTTGAAAAACATTTTGTTTGTAGGTACTGTTACAATCTATGCTCTTCTCTCTCTCCATCTCTTTCTCTCTCTCTTCCTCTCTCTCTTTCTCTCTCTCTCTCTCTCTCTCTCTCCATCTCTTCTTTATCTCTGAACCTTTACGTTTTCGACTCTCAACTTTTTAATAATTTAATTGTTTTCATTTTTTTGTTTTCTTCAACTCTCTCTCACATTCAACTTAATTGAGAATGCGTTTGTAACAATGGTTATGAAGTTATTTTCGCATGTCATTAATGAGTGCCCAAAAGTTTGTTCTTGAAATACGGCTAGAATGCACTCCTAAAAAACAACCGTTTGTCTGAGGAGAATGGAGCTAAAATAATGAAAAGCGAGCGAGTCTTCACAGTCTTCACTTCTAATGTTAATTAATCTTTCTTCCTTCTATACAGTCCCGTTCATAAGTATACGAACGATTGCGTTCTTCAACATATCTCCGTTCAGAATGTAAGCATCGAGCTGATTTTTTCAACGATTCTTTCAATCATCAAAAAACAATGATAGAGCTTGCTTTTTGAATTAAAACAAAAACAGCTTTTAATTTCAATAATTTTCCAAAATGACGAAATTGCCATTTTCGCACTACGTTGATTAAAAATCGATCAAAGACGTGTTTATTTATTCTTTATTCTCATTTTATAGTGAATACTTGATTGCCATGCCCTTTGCTCCTATGATGGCTCTAAATCCACGAGGCCTGGAAGCGACTAGATTCGTCAGAATCGCTATAGAGATCTCTCCAAGCTTGTTCAAGTTGTACAAATTTTTCCGCAGAATTTCTCGCAGTTTTGCGTCTCGTTTATCTCAGCGAAGAGCGCTTTCTTGACCGGGCTGCCTCAGAATAGTCCAATTTGACACAGCCAACGTTTTATAGTAAAGAAAAAAACCTGAACCATGAGTAATGTCAATTAGCCATTCATCAAATCACAAAAACTAACGTTGACTCCGTTAAAAGGATGACTCTGCCCGCTGATATCACTACCGGTATGCCTTGGGATTCTCTTGATTAAGCGTGTAATGACTCGATCGATGCCAGAAGATGTTTTGCGTGGTCTTTCATTAGTTATGGTGCGGTTCTTTGGGTATTGGGAGCGTGAACAGTCGATTTGCTCGTCTTAGATTGACAAGCCGATCCCGAAATGCTCATGCCCTTTATGAAGCCAAGATAGATAGCCGCTTTCTCGGGGACTGAAAGAGTTATCGGTCCTTCTGGTCTAACCATTCCACAGACAAAAAGTCAGCCAAAAGCGACTAGATAGAACAAAGGAAAAGAACTCTCCAAAAAAGGTGAGGAGAGGGGCACTTCAAGTTTTTTCCCGAATCTTCCTGTATAATTGAGTGCACGATCTGATTTGTAGATCAAATGTTTCACAAAACTCTGGATACCCATACGGACATTTCAAACAAATGAAGGTTTCATATGTTCAACCCTCACAATTTTACAACAACAAAAAAACGTGATCGTTCGTATACTTTTGAACGGGACTGTAGGTCTCCCGCTCATATCAGCGGTAGTTTTTTTCGTAAAATTTTCTTTTTTGTTGTTGATAAATCGGCATTAATGTTTTTGCATGATATATTATTCGATGAATTTTCATTGCTCTCTCCGGAGGATATTTGCACGTGTAACTGTATCTATTTTTTTCGCTAGCTTTTCTATCTTTTAGCTTTCCTATCAGAATCTCGCTTCAGTGGATAGATTATTGATTTTCTTTCTTCCCCGCAAGCTATAGAAAGAGAGTTCTTGTCCTCTGATATTTCTCGTGCCCATGATCCCCATGCAAGCCTGATGCTTCTTGATCTCTCTCTCTCTCTCTCTCTCTCTCTCTCTCTCTCTCTCTCTCTCTCTCTCTCTTCTCTCTCTCTCTCTCTCTCTGTACCTTTTGGCTCTTTCTATCCTCTATTTTCTTTCTCAGTCTTTCTCTTTTTCGTCTTTGTTTCTTCTCTATATATGATTCATTTCACAAACCTTTACATAATAGCTGTCGCGTAGTGATCCTATCCTTCTATTCTGAATGAGGAATGGATACTGAAAATGATCTCTTCGAGCTAGCCCGAACGCACTTAAACATCGCCCGCTTGCCATCAGAAGTAGCTTCCTGGACTGTCAGTTGCAGCAGTGAACTAGCCGATGCGTTATTTGTCAGATGAAGTAGCGAAGGTGTCATTTTTCAGATGAAGTTGCGAAGGTGCCATTTGTCAGATGAACTCAGTCAAGTTTTAGTGTTCTCGACCCCTGGGCAGATGGAAGTTCCATACTTCGCATCTTTGCATCTAGAGATGATAGTAATAGATGCACTGATTTTCAATCGAATCAACAATTTACTAAATTCTTTTGTTTTTAGTCCTAATCAGTGGCCGGTTTCAAGAACATCTTTTGTACGTACAAAAGTGTTTTACGTACAAAAGTTTGCGGTTTTTTCGTTTTTCCAGTTGCAAGAAACTTTTGTTTTACTCACTTTTGTTACAAAAGTGTTTTATGTACAAACGTTTGTTTGTTTTTTGTTTTTCCAGTTGCAAGAAACTTTTGTTTTACTCACTTTTGTTTTTCAAACCCATTTATAGTACAAAAGTGTTTTTCTAGCGTACCCTAGTAAAACGTTCGGTAAAACAAGTTTTACTCACAATAGGAAGCAATTTTTCTATTATTTTTCATCATTTTCAACAGTTTTTTGGTTTATTGTTAAATTATTACGTCCTTTCTATGTTTTTTTTAAGTTCTAGTAAAATTATTAACTTTTAGAAACGAATGGAAGCTATTGACCGGGACCTCCAAGAATTTTGGATAAGAGGCTCGGTTCAGCGAATATTCCGTGACAGAGCAAATCCATTCGACGTCTTGTCGGATGCAGAATTCCGTAGGAAGTACCGTTTTTCACGGAAAGCATTCTTTGAGCTTCTCGATACGTTCAAATATCAGCTAAGCAAGCCAACAATTAGAGGAAAGGCGCTTTTACCGGTTCAGCGTTTGGGCATTGCACTTGAAGTGCTAGCGTCTAATTCCTTCCAAGGAACTACCGCTGAGGTGTCAGGATGTAGCAGAAGCACAGTTTGCCGCATCGTTCATGAAGTATCGTCAATGATTGTTCGTAACGTTGATGACTTCGTTTACTGGCCAAGCGATTCCGATCGGATTCGCATCCATGCAGAGTAGGCTAATTCTGTTCACATTGAAATGACTTACAATTTTTATCTATTGAAAACAGAAAAGTAATTTTGAACTTCAGGTTTCGCGCCATTAGCGGCATTCCTGTCGTGATCGGTTGTGTGGATGGTACGCACGTCAAGATTATTGCACCAACGTTCAACGAGCACATGTATGTAAATAGGAAAGGGTTTCACTCCATTAATTTGGGTCTGATGTGCGACTCGACTCTCCGGTTCATTTGGTTCAGTGCACGATTCCCAGGAAGCGCACACGATAGCCGCGTATTCCGTGAATCGGTTGGTTCATTGATGTTTTAAGCTGTTTTAGAAAGTTCGCATTTCAGGTAACACATGCCAAGTTAACAAGTAAGGATTACAAAGGAATAGTTATCGGAGACTCAGCATATCGTGCGGATGCCTTTCTGATCAAGCCAATCCTCACACCAAGAAACGAAGAAGGTTATAAAGACACTGATATTAATGACTTTAACCTCTTGACAAGCACACAAAAGTAAGCATTGCTGTTTTTTTTCCAGAGAGAGCGTACACAGCCGCGGTACTCAAAGTCAGAGTGAAGATTGAGAATGCAATCGGCTGTCTCAAGTATCAATGGCACATTCTGCACGCGGAATGTCGGTACAAACCAAGGCGTGCTGCAACTATCGCTGCGGCATGCGTCTGTCTCCGTAATGCTGCGATCGACATGAATGAGGCACAATTTGACGATCCCATTGACGATGATAACGAGGATCAGAACCTAGATAACCATGAAGTCGATACATCAAACACACCTGGAGGATCCGCTCTACAGAGCATGATAATAGGACAGTATTTCTCTTGAACCTAATTGAATCTCTTTATTTGTTCTTTATTATTCTCTTTGAATTACAATCAATTCTCTGTAAATTATCTTATTTTCTGTGTCGTACCTTGTTAAATGCTCTGTTGAAGAGACAAGTTGGGTCCGAACGTTTCGCTTTATCAAACATCGTCAGCGAATTGTTATCGTCAGCGAACTTTTACAGTATTTCTCTTGAACCTAATTGAATCTCTTTATTTGTTCTTTATTATTCTCTTTGAATTACAATCAATTCTCTGTAAATGATCTTATTTTCTGTGTCGTACCTTGTTAAATGCTCTGTTGAAGAGACAAGTTGGGTCCGAACGTTTCGCTTTATCAAACATCGTCAGCGAATTGTTATCATCAGCGAACTTTTACAGTATTTCTCTTGAACCTAATTGAATCTCTTTATTTGTTCTTTATTATTCTCTTTGAATTACAATCAATTCTCTGTAAATGATCTTATTTTCTGTGTCGTACCTTGTTAAATGCTCTGTTGAAGAGACAAGTTGGGTCCGAACGTTTCGCTTTATCAAACATCGTCAGCGAATTGTTATCGTCAGCGAACTTTTACAGTATTTCTCTTGAACCTAATTGAATCTCTTTATTTGTTCTTTATTATTCTCTTTGAATTACAATCAATTCTCTGTAAATGATCTTATTTTCTGTGTCGTACCTTGTTAAATGCTCTGTTGAAGAGACAAGTTGGGTCCGAACGTTTCGCTTTATCAAACATCGTCAGCGAATTGTTATCATCTAAATAACATTGATGAGCACAGCAGTAAAGAGTCTCTTTCTAATCTTTTACAGTATACAGCGAAAAGAAATCGAACTTTTACAAAAAAGTGAAGCCATACATGGCTTCCCTTTTCGGAAGATGGCTCTGAGTACTCGAGGCCGTTTACTTGCATTTTCGCCAGTATCGCCTCTCTCTGCACTTTGAGAAGTTCTTTTTTGAGAAATGTAATCTCCCGGTTGCTCTCAATAGCCTCTTGCTCACTTTGGATGCGAAGAACTGCGAGTTCTCGATCAGTTTTGAGTCGAAGATCCGCGATTTCGAGCTCACGACTCAGCAGTTGCTCCTTAATATCTCCACAATCAATGAGCTTGTCCTGCGAGCGGCGATAACATTCCCGAATGCGCTCACGAAAACCTTCAAAAAAATTATGCACCATTGAAATCAAAACTGCTGAAGAAATCATCATTGAAATCAAAACTGCTTACCAGGAGACTTTGCTGCTTCAGAAGAGATGAGAACTGATTCTTCCGGATTCTCGTTCTCGTGAGGCGACTCAACGTCAACGTATTCTTCTTCCTCCATTTCGACAAGACTCATTGTTCTAGATTTCTTGGCCTGTGACTCTGTGATTTCTTCGAAGTGATTTCTTTCCTCCACTTTTTGCCGCTTCAAATCACTCATGATCACTGTAATTCGAACTATTAAACATTTAACTCCAAAATATTTGTCGGAAACAACAAATTAATAACGAAAAATGATGAAAATCAAAGGTTGCACTAAAAGTGCGCCAGCTTTGTACCGAAAAACGAAAGTTCAAACAAACGTTTTACGTACAAACGTTTTCAGTACAAAAGATTGTTCTTGGAACCGGAAAAACACTTTTGTAAGTAAAACCAGTTTTATCGTAAAACGTTTGTTTTTCAAACCATTTGTGAAAAACAAACGTCTTGAAACCGGCCACAGGGCTGGGCGAAAAAAAACCCAAAAATTTTTTTAGAATTTTTTTCGATTTTGAAAACCAAAAAAAACCACAAAAAAAACGAAAAAAATTTGTTCTATCTGAATGAAACTTTTTTCTTATTTTTAAAGTGTCATTTTATGATGCTTCTCAAAGTTGTAATATATTTATTCATCTCAGATGATGATTGTCTCTAATAACCAGTTTTCAACAATCATACATCACGAAAATCACCGTTTAACGCTAAAGACTCGTTAAGCAAAAACAACAACAAACGAATTATTAATCTCTGATACAATAGCGTAAGAAAAAGTTTACAGAACTTCCACGTTCTTTTAATAACCTCCTTTAAATGAAAGGTTAACATCGAAGATACTTGTTTTTTTGAGTAGGACCAATTTCTTTAGTAGGACCAAAGGAGTAGGACCGACCAATCACTCGCAAGTTCTTTCCGAAATCAACGTGGACCCCTTCGACCTCATATGTTATCAACTCCTTCGACCTCATGTTTTTCCTCACATGGAAAACCCCCTTCCTTATACCTTACCACGCATTTTCCATCCGTAATAAACTCAAGTTCAAGAAAAACCTAGACGTATTTAGGCCATTCTCAAAAGTATCTGTGCTTGAAAAAAGGGTATCGCGATAGTTTGTTACAAGATAGTTTGTTACACGACAGTTTTTTACACGCCGTTCACAGATTTTTTCGCTCAGGCTCAGTTAAAATGTATGCTGACGAGGCCGTACGGTTTAGAAACGAGATCGCATGAAAAAATTCTCTTTCTTCATTCTTTGTCAATTCAATGACTAAATTTGTCAGAAAATACAGTAGTTGAAACACACTAAAAGCAAAAGCCCCTGTAACAAAGTATCGTGTAAGAAAGTGTCATGGATCCGAAAAAAGGTTCATAAACAAAACCAGAACTCATTCCTCACACTATAAGTTGTATAGGGCGGCTGAACACTACAAGTATACCAAGTACACAAGCATAGCGATTTTATGTATTCAGTGAAACTTTGGAGCACGGACCTTAGACTCATTAATGAGGGCCGATGAGGGTGAGGTTCTGATTCGAAAACAACAGCTTGGATAAATTTAATCGAAACCCGCTGACAGGAATTTTGTAATTTTTAACAAAAGTAGTCACATTGGAAAAAGATAAACTCCGAGAAAACCGGAATTCGGTTCGATCGGGTCAATTAATTATTAGCACGCAAGCGCTAAAACTCTGTTTGTGAAAAGCACTGAAACATGGGCCAGGCAGGCAACACCAAAACCACCGCAAAAACTCTATTTTCGTCCTTTTTTCGTTTTTTTTTTGGTTTATTCTCAAAAATTTTTTCGACACCTCGAAAAAAACATTTGTTGGAACGTTTTTTTCGAAAAGTCGAACAAAAATTTTTTTTCGACATTTTGATTTTTCGAATTTTCGAAAAAAGTTTTTTCGAATATTTTGTTTTTCGAATTTTCGAAAAAAGTTTTTGTTCGACTATATTGTTTTTCAAATTTTCGAAAAAAGTTTTTTTCGACTAATTTGTTTTTCGAATTTTCGAAAAAGTATTTTTTCGAAAATTGTCGAAAAAAAACCAAAAACGAAAAATGAACGGCTTGGTCCTAACTACAGGTTTGATCAGAGGTTACATGTTCAATTCCTCTCATCTGTAGGCGGGGATCTGGTTCGAACTTCTGCAGATCTCTCTTCATTGGTGGGCTGAACCTCACGTGGAATCCCATTTTGTACCTTTTAAACTACCTTTTGTGGTCTTTCATAGGTTTCTGTACAGGTAAACTGCTTTTGGCGATACTCAGTGTCCTTTTCGAACCTGTTATATAACCCATTGGTTGGATTGCTTCTTTGCTGTTTGATAACGAGTGTAAGCTATTCGTCTGAGTTTTATTTTAACAATAAAAGCAACAACATCTTTTTCAATTCCTCTTTTCTTTCTCTCTTTCTTCTCCACATCTCTCGCTCTTACTCTCATTCCTCTCTCCTCTCTATTTATTTTCTCTCTCTTCTCTCACTCATAAACTCTTTCTCTCCTCTAATCTAACATACTCTATCTCTCTCTATTCTCGCAAACTCTCTTATTCGTTTTCTTTCTTCTACTCAAAAAATTTAGACCTAGAATGGACGCACAGATTTCAGGAGCAAGAGCTTGCAGCCGAATGCGAGAGACTAAAGACAGCGCTTGTGGAGCAATCAGTGCGAGCATCGGAAATGGAGCGAATCGTTGCAGCAACGGTGGATGACGACCTTCTCTGTCATCTCAAGGTGCGCTTCTGGTCAGGTTTGGCAAGGCAAGATGAAGTTGACAAGAGCTGGGTTCAATCCCGCCTGGTGGACTAGCTTTTATCCGCGGTATAAATCAGTCAGTCAATGCCTTCCTTTCAACTGTGTCATAGAGGAGGTTTTGTAGATTTATTATCTCTTGTATCATTATTCGTGTCTGTATGTATCGTGTCTAATTGTGAAGTGATGCTCCTCCATTCGTGAAGTATTCCATACATAAGTGACTGAGAGAACAAGGCTTTGAGTGTTTCAGTATCGCGCGGAAAAGCAATGTTTCTGTTGTGTTGTGACTGGTAACGCGCTGGCACTCCCAAAGAAGAATATGAGAGATGGTTGGGGTCGATCCCGCTTGGTAGACTTCCGTCCACTTCACACTTTTATCACTGAAAAAGTATATTTTGTTGGCAAATGATTGAACCACAAAAAAACTAGTCCACCCGGCGAAATTGAACCCAGACCATATCGACTCAAACCGGGAGAGCGTTTTACCATTACACCACGAGGACACATTGCTATTTCGTGCGATGGAAAGTATGAAAGGCTAATATGCCTTGTTCTCTTAGTCACGCATGCTTATCAAGCGATTGCGTCATGAATGGTGCTTAACTCCAGAATTCACAATTAAGAGAGATGGAAGGAAGATGGATAAAAAAATCTTCAAATTCTATGTTACACAATTTGAAAGCAGTGACGCCTGGTTAAGATGACAAGTGATTGAACTATCGCACAGAAAAAAAAGTTAGTCCGCTGGGCGGGATTGAACTCAGCCATCTCGTCTCCTAGTAGCAACGCGCGTTCCGGTTTGAGACGGGATGGTCTGGGTTCGATCCCGCCCGGTGGACTAGCTTTTTTCTGTGCAGTAGTTCAATCATTTTTCATCTTAACCAGGCTTCACTGCCTGTGTAACTTATAATGTAACTGTGTAACATAGAATTTGAAGATAAATTTTCTTGGTTTCGATTGTTTTTCTGTTTTACCAGAAGCATAAATCACCAGTGCTGTTGATAATTTTGGTAAATACCTCTTTTTGAGATACGGATTCTGAATGAGAAGTTCTCTTTTTTTCTGCCATTTCTCCTAGCTCGCTCCTAATTATTCCAGACCCCCAGACCCCGTTCAGAGAGCGGTATATTTTTCGATTTCTGAAAATTGCAAGTTACCTGTGTTGAGCTATGACCAGAACCTGTTAATGGGAATGCTCGGTTATAGTCATCAGGCTCTTTGACTTCAGCCCTCAACACAGTGTAAGACTCAGCTACAGTACGGTAGAGATCGCCTCTGTTGTGTCTGAGTATTAGATAGGAATTAAAAGCTATACCATTGTGATTTATGTAAAGACTTGAATCAAATTTTTGATTTTAGTTTTTCTAAGCGATGACTCATAGATTTCTTGCTGATTAATTGAAAGGAGAAATTAATGGACGCATTAATGATGCAATAAACTAATCAATACAGTATTTTCTCGTTGACTTTGCTCTTTTGCTCAGTCGATGGCGGATGACAAGTTGCGGTTGGCTGCTGCGATTGCGTCATACAGCTCGCAGCGCCAGAAAGACGTTGACGAGGTTGGTCTGGATTTGCAGTATTATTGGGGTGGGAAGGGGAGAGGTGAAGTTTAAAAAAGATCATTAGCGCTTGAAGTTATCATTTTGACATCAAACAGTGTGTTTCTTCTGTACGTTGCACTGTGGGTTAGATCTATGCGCTGTTGAAGTAAGCTAGTGATACAGTGGGTTAGATCTATGCGCTGTTGAAGTAAGCTAGTGATACACTGTGGTTTAGATCTATGCGCTGTTGAAGTAAGCTAGTGATACAAATGCTCTGATCGTCTGTGTGCTTTCATTCAAATCCTACGCTCTCTCAAAAGCCTCTTTCATGACTAGTCATCTCATATTCATGACTAGTCATCTCATATACGCGCTCTTTCTGAAGGTGGGAAGGAGCCCGGTTTAATGAAGTTGGGCTAAAGTGATGACGGGACGCAAGAAGACAGTTCTTGAAGGTCGGAGCAGCCATTTTAGCGGTCGAGGACCATGCTTTTTCATACTATCCTCCAAACGAGGTTGTAGATAAAAAAGACTTCTTAAAAGAAAACGTCGGATTCTGGAGATAGATTGAGATGAAGAATGGAGAACGCATACGAGCATAAAACTCTTATCACTGACTATATTAAAATCGCGAATGAATTTAATCCGCAGTGCGAGTTAGAGAAACATTTTGATTGAGAGCTTATTATGAACCACGAGAGACATTATTACATGACCACCGATCATAAGCAAGTGAACACGGAAAGATGTTATGCTCTCGTTAGTTATGTCACTGCAATGCAGTGAAATTGTTTTTGTTTTAGATCAGTTCATTTTCATTTTAGAACTATAAAAACATGTAAAGATTTTTTTAAAGATTGTGAAAAACTGAGTGAATTCAAGGTGGAAACGCTGCGCATCGAGAAGGACGTCTTGAAGGGAAAGTTCCTTGCCATGGCAGTTCGAGCAGATGAAGAGGGAACGAGGGCCGAGCGTGCTCTGGCCGTGGCCAAGGCTGCTCAGAGGATTCTCAAGGAGGTCAGGCCCCTTTCGTATTAGTCTATCGTGAGCGGTTCTTTCTAAGGATACATTATATTTCTGGTGCAGTTCATAAAGCTTTTTAATGAAGTTTAATGCGTTTATGATGAAGTCCAACACTTCGATTTACGTTGTTGGGTTTTTCCATTGAGACCAATCTGTGATTATAACATGATTCAACCATGATGGGTTTTTTCAAATGCTAAGTTACGCAGTTTAAAGGTAGTGACGCCTGCTTAAGACTTAAGATGAGAAATGATTGGAATATCGCACAGAAAAAAACTAGTCCACCGGGCGGGATCGAACTCAACCATCTCTGACTCAAACCAGGAGCGCGTGTTACCATTACACCACGGGGACAAATTGCTATTCTGTGCGATAGTGTTATGATTCTTCCGTGCGATAGTGTCATATTTGGTTTCATATAAGCCTTTTTTATGTAAGTAAATGCAAGCATTTAGCAAGACGAAAAACTCAATAAGCTTTTGAGAATCTTTAATGGCGATCATTTCCAAAGAAGGAAGGTTGGAGAATGAGTGAGGTTAAATTTCATACAAAGCCTACTCTATTTTCTCGAAACGTTTCATAGAATATCACATGGTAGAAAGCAAAGACGATGGTCATTTTCGGGGGCGAAGAGAATGAAACAAAAATTTCTTATATGAAAGGGAACTAGAGCTTTTGGAAAGGAAATCAATCAAGGAGGGCTCATTTGAAAAATTTGAAGATAGTGACACAATTTTTTTTGCTTGGGCCAAAATATGATATAAACTTCTTGGGCAAGAACTTTTCTACGGGGCGGAATCGAACCGAACCCAGACGTCTCTTTCTCTCAATGAGAGCGAGCGCGTTACCAATACACAACCGAGGACACATTACAAGACAGGAAGGGAAAGAGAGAAAAAGAAATGAAGAGAGATAGATCGAGAAAGAGAGAGATAAATGGAGAAAGAGAAGAAGTAAAAATAGCTAGAGGGTAAGAGTTAGGGAGAGCGAGTGAACACAATGCGAACGTCCAGGTAGAAGTGAAAGCTGGCTCGTGTTTGCAGGCAGTTAAATATCTGCCAGAGTCATTGGCGGGCAGAGCTTCGGACATCTCGACAAGGTCCCTCTCGCCGCTTTTCGCCCGTTCGCCTTGCGACGAGCGCATCTGCAGACGAGACCCGAACTTCTCTAATCTCACTATTGGATGTTGTCAGAAATGCGCGGGAAGAGAAATTTATCTTATATGAGCAGGCATAAACATAGTTTTCATACATTTTGAGAAAAGAGCCAAGTTTTTTACCGACTATCACAACAATCAATTGTATACATTTTTCGTGTTCATTCATAACCATTCTAAAGTTAAAGCACTAGAATGTTGTATACTTGGTGCAGGAATATGTTTGCTAGGGCCCTCAATCCTCTTTATTTATAACCTTAGAGACGTCACTAAACTCTAGAGGGTTAAATCATTCTAACATGCTACAAAAAACATAATAATATCTTGAAGCACTTTTCTCTAGTTAAGATGAGGAGTGGTCTTCTTTGTATATATACTTCTGTAGAAACGCGTTCTGACGCTTTTTGAAGCTAAACTTTCAACTTGGTATATTTTGAAGTCATACGATCCTAGAGCTGCATGAGCATTAGAAGAGGCCTTTTAGGGTTGCTCAACTTTCACTTCTTGAAACGAATCGAATACTTGACTGTTTGCAAGTTTAATACTTATACTCGGAAGAATCTCTTAAAATTCATACTAGATAAGGGAAACTGGTGTTTACTTGGTGAAGAGTTCTTCTTCGTTTCTCTCATGCTTGTGATTACAAGGGATTGGTTGTGATTAGCAGTGTAGCGAGTAATAATTTTGTATGTTTTTTTGGTATTCAGCGAAATAGATGGTTTAAAAATGATGTTTCTTGGCAGTATTTTGACACCCTGAGGTTTCATCGTTCACATTCTAGTCCACACCTCGTTCTCCAACTATTTATCAATAAGTAATCAAAAATTGAAAAAGAATCAACCGTATAAATTCTTATATTATAACATCGGTAATGAATCATATGATGCTTTATTATATTATATTAGAGATTTTTTGTCGCAGTGCAGTGTGGAGAATCCTTGGGGCTCTTCCTTTCCATCGTCGGAGATGAAGGATTACGGCCTCTAAGAGGAGCTCAATCTTTCAAAGATCAACACCTCTCTGTCTTCATTTGTTCAAAATATTCATCAAGAATCGAAGAATGCGAAACCGTTAAATCAGAGGGGCTCCATATTCTATGACATCGATGATCGAGCGTTTGCTTGCTTCTCGCTCAATGCTTCTAATAAAGTTATGTTAAACTGATTTGAACTTCTGAACTCCAGACTTTAGGGAAAAGTTTATAACTTTAGTTTAAAACACCTTTTTGAACGGTTTTTCTGCAATAACTCTTCTGATTCATTAGTTATCCTCCGCTTTTCCAGAATGGTCCCATAAACTTCTCGCTCACTTTTTTTCTTACAGAATCTACTCAAAACCCGTCTCACTCAATCGATCTCATGCAAAATCGCATGATATGGTACATACTTAGCGTGATAAACAATAACGTTTTCATGCCATCCCCTCCCTCTGAATATATTCTATCCTTAGTGCTACACACTCATGCATCTTGAGAAATGCAAAAGTACCAGCTAAGTGAGTTGCTCGCAGAACCAAATGATGCATGTAAATCATTTTATAGAAGCTCTTGACTGTGTTCATAACTGGTGCCTTTCCAATCAGTTGACTCTTTCACCGTCTAAGTCCTTCCATTTACATATTGGTTCCAGTAATCCGTCTACTACATATGTCATCAATCAGATATCGATCGACAGAGTACAAGTGCGTGATTTGGGCATCCAATTGGCCGCATCCCTACGTCGTAATGACACTGTACTTGATAGGGTGGCCAAAGCTCGAAAGGCTATGTTCTCATTTCTTAGAGCCATCTCTGTCCACGATTCATCTATATTGGTCAAATGTTTTAAAATTTATGTAATGCCTCACCTAGACTTTGCTTCGACGCTTTGGAATCCTCACTACTCGAAAGATTCGACAACGGTAGAAAATGTTCAGAGAATTTTCACACGCATTGTATATTATCGTTGTTTTCCGAACAAAATGTACCCTCAGGCTCTTCCGTCTTATGAAACTAGGCTAAGATGTCTAGGCCTAACAAAATTGGCCGATAGGAGATATCAAAACGACGTTGTCATGGGTTGGAAGATTATGCAGAACCAGTCCATAATTGATAGAAACCGCATATTTAAAGAAGGACGTTGTACAAGAACTAATCCTAGTGGTATTCAAGTTGAAAAAACTCGTAACACTGCTAGGTACTACAGCTTCTCTTTGCGAGTTTCTCGAATATTTAGCAAGTTACCTATTGATCTTCTTCGGGAAAAGTCTCTCAAAGCTTTCCGTAAAAAATTGTCTGTAAATAGAATAGTGTTTCGCATTTAATGAAGTATCTAGCCTTCATATGCCATAGCTCTCAATTGTCTTTTTTTTTTCTTCAAACAAATTTATTGTCTATGATGTTTGATTACCAATGCGCATTCTCGGATGCAGATAAAATATATATATATATATATATATATATATATATATATATATATATATATATATATATATATATATAAATAAATATATTATAACATCATCGACGCTTTCATACCAAGAAAACATCGATATTGGAACAAACAAAAACAAGAGGATTGACATTGGCATTGGACTGGGAACGATGTGACAGGGCTAAGTACGTGACATCTTGCAAATGATAAGGAGCACTTTTTCACGTGTTAACCCTCTCCACTTTATCATAACCAAGTCACTATCCATTATCTCTCCTATAGCACTATATTGAGAACGAGGCGAGAGATCGATGATTGATGTGAGACTGGGTTGACAGATTCTTTTTCTCTCTCTCTATCTATCTCTCTCCAACAGATCATCTTCCCTGCCTTCTCATCCTGCGTGCTTATACTCTGCAAAAATTTTTTAAAATGTTTTTATAACTCATCAAGTATTTAGATTCTTTCAATCGATGTTCTCCTCACACTCATCCCTCCCGCCTTATAATGATTAATGAATGCATTCCTGAGCTTCACCTTCCACATGCTTTTAGCTTATATGGCATCTTTATCCATTTATAGTATTGAAAGATAATTTTTCCAAACTAATTTATAGTATTTTTCTTAGTTTCTATACATATACCTGATTTACTTGGCCGCACTTTACTTGGGAGGGGGCAGGTCCCTTTCACTGATTTTTCGCTTAGACTTAGGTAAAATGAATGCTAACGAGGCCGTACGGTTTAGGAACGAGGCCGTATAGACGAGGCCGAATTAGCCACAATATTTTAGTTTTATCCAGTCTGATTGAGGAAATTGACGTAGCTGTTTTTTCTTCGCTAAGGCTTAGGCAAAGGTTACGCTAACGAGGCCGTACGTACGACTTAGGCTAAAGAGACTGCATAAGAAAATTTCTTAAATATTAATTTTTGTTAATTCAATGACTAAATTTGTCAAAAAAAAACCCCCCAGTAAAGTGCGCCCCCCTAAGTAAAATTGTGCCATAAATGATTTAACTCGAGAAAAAAATTTTTTCTCTTTCTATATTACATTATTCTTCATTCTTAGTTTACCCCTCCTCTTTTTTTCATCTTCAAACCTCCTCTTACTTGTGAGAGAAGTTGCACCATGAACTATACCAGGGCCTTGAGTCGACAAAAATACAAATACATACTTTTTGACGACTTGTACGACATCCTCATCCACCAGAACGTGCTCTTTCCCCACCTTCTGCGGATTGTGCTTTGCCGAACTTCCCCACACCAATGCACTGCAAGTTAAACTTGAGCACCCCGAGACTCAGAAACCTTTCAAACATACTTACTTGGCTATTCCCCATCTCTTCCTATCGATCTCCTTAGTTCGACCTTGTGGCAGTCTACGCACTTTTACAAGATTAGACACAGATGTAACAAGGAAGAACTAGGTGCTGCTTCCTTTGTCACTGCATGTATGTATCTCAACATGGGTTCAAGTCGGATTCGTGCGAGCACGGTTCTCGTTTATTAACCTACTTGATGTGTGCAAACATTATCGGCGTGGGGATCTAGCTTGTGAATCTTCGCACAATAGGCGAAACCCACTACCACAATGGAAACCTCAGACCTTCCCCCCTTATGATTTGGAAAACAGTGGCCCGTCGGCAGAATGTCTGACGTGACTATTTAACCCCTGCATTTAAGGTTAATCAAACATGCTGTAATAATGAATTTAGTTATTTTTACAACGTTATCGTTTCTGAGTTAATGTTGAATTTGATGTGCCATATCCATTATTCACTGAAACAAGTAATCTCATAGATACCGTGCAATAGAACCTTTCTCTTTCTTCAATAATGTATTTATTTATTCTCTATCTCTCTCTCTTTCTCTCTCTCGCTTCCTTAACTAAGTTATTAATTCATTTATTATCGCTCTCTCACCACTTGAAGTCTCTCTGCAGTGTTTTGTGAATCTTCATACAAAGGTCATCGATCGTGTTCTTCTCTGCTGGTAGGACGATGGGCGCTGCGTAATCTGGCAATTGTCCTTTTGGCTTCGTGTAGCTGCAAGCGAGCAATTACTGAGATGCGCTTGTACATTTCGGGGAGAGAGGAGGGTGGTCAGATGTACGATTGAAATGGCCTAATTGCCTAATGCGTTCCACAACCTTCCCCAAATTACCCGACACTATTGTTCTGAAGCAGCATCCGATGTTGCGTTCTCCCTTTCCTTTCAAATCAACAGCCTCTTCTTAATAATATCCACTGACATTATCTTCCCTTTTTCATGTGAATCTGCAACAGCCAGGGAAATCCCTCGATATCCTTTTAAAATGAAAAACACTAGAAGAAAGAAATTTCAAAAAAGAGCAAAAAAACACCAAAAATGAAGGGAAAGAGATGATACTAAGATGTAGAACATAACAGAAGTTGGTTGGGAAGAAAAGGAAGAAAGAAAGACATGAAAGAGCAAGACATAGACGGAAAAGGAGTGATAGATACATAGAAAGAGAGAGAGAGATAGAAAGATCACATGAATAGATAGAAAAAAGAGGAAAATGAAAGAGAGGGCAGAGAAACAAGGAAGTTGTGCGTTGGAATTGATGAGAATGGCTCACTTCTTGTGTTGTGGACAAATGATGGGACTGAGGCCGCCGTAGTGGTTGTCAGAGCGGGGAGTTAAGGGGAAAAACCAGATGGATAGAGAGAGAAGAGAGACAGAGAGAGACATAGAGAAAGTAGAGAGACAAAAAAAATAGGAAGAAAGGGAAAGAGATAGAGAGATAGAAGACCAACAAGAGGGAATCGGGGAAAAGATGAAGGAAAATGCCCCGAACACATGATATATATAATAAATATTCAGATGAAGCAGTATCTATTACTACTATCTCTTTTATTCTTTCTCTTTGCTCTTATTTCTTTCTCTCTGTTTTTATTCTACAAATTCTTGGTATTCTCATTATATTCGACCACGAATGAAACGCTCAGACTGGCTTTTTCTTGCTATAGTGAAGAGAACAGAATAGGATCCATCTATAATATTAGACTACAAATTGTCCGTATTAAAAAATCTATGTAATTCTCCCATCTTAGATGTTTGAATAAATATAATTTTTCTTCCTGTTTGTGAATGAATCTTACGCATAGATAAAATTTTATAGTAATGCATTATGCAGCGACTGTTTGAATCGGTGAGAGAACTAGACTATAGTCTGGCAGCTTTAAACTCGTGGGTTCGGTTTCAACGCTGACACGTCAAGTATACGGTATTGCGGTAATCTCCAAAAAAAGTAAAAAAGTTTAGTTGAACCCATTCACGACTTGGACCACTTAAAAACATTTTGTCAAAACCATCATCTTATATTTCCGAGTCTCCAGGTTCTACCTTCTCGATTTAACTTTCTCATGGTTCTCGAATAACAGAACATGTAACTTCTCAATTCTGACGCTTTATGCCTTTCACATTGACCACAAAGCAACTAAGAGAGATTGACTTTATTATTTTTATTTTATTATTATTTTTATTATTATTTATTATTATTTTTTATTACTTTATTATTATTTTTATTGACTTTATTCTGACTTAGTCTGATTTGAAAGTCATTCTTTAAAAAAATGTAAAACCATAGTATCTGCATCGATTCATGGTTAGAACAAAGCTCTGGAATTGAATTTGCAACGATGAATAAGTTGCTAAATGCACCTTTATCACCCTTTCTACACTGGAAAATACTCCCAACCAGGTACAGACGATATATATTCTGAAAGCCACCAAACAAAGGTTACAGAGGCGTCTACAAGTGAAATGAAGGAGGGAGTTCAACCAGGCTACAGCGAACCCTTTCATCTTCTTTCAACTAACATTCGAATGAGATTGAGATACTGCCAAATTTTGTCGAGCAAATCATCGAAATTCCACTTGTGATGCGCCGAAATAGGCACGCAGTGAGGTATCTAGAGTAGTCCGTTATGTTATTTCTGCGGCAAATAACATTTTGAACATGTGAACATCCCGTTTTCGTTCGTTTCCGTTTTTGTCGTACGGCAGTTTCAAAAGAAAAAAGGCTATACCGGCATGACCTGTACATATTGAAATGTATCACTAATGAGAAAGAATGTATATCAAACTTGAGGAAGTGATCAATTTACTGCATTTATGTACTTTCGTTCTCTCGTGACAGTCTACCTTCGCTTGTAAAACTCAAAGCTTATCCTCTACTCGAGAATGAGCCAAACTTCTAGTATATAGATGCGAAAACCGATTGATTGCCTTGTAGATGATATCCAACTCCTCGATCGAAATTTGATCTATCTTGTTGAGAACGTAGATGCACGGGATGTAAACCTGCAAAGATCAACACCCGGGCTCAAACTAGACGTTTTGGAAGTATAACAGAACGTAGAGAAAAAAAACTCTCATAACTTTTTCTTGCAAGTTTTTCTTCCGGGTCTTGAAAAGATGAAAAGGCAATTTCCTCTGAATAACTAATTTGTTGAGTAATGGATGAGGTAAGAGCAGCACAATGCACTCGTAGTGAGATCTCATGTATTTACTAGCCACGAAAAATATTGAATGAGTGAGAGAGGGAAAGATATAGAGAGAAAAAAGAGAGAAAGAACGAGAGTGAGAGAGAGAGTGCAGAAAGAGAGACAGATGTTGTTGTTGTTGCTGTTGTAACAAACCGGATCTTCTAGTCGGCATCGTCATCGGCGATCGGTAATTTTAGAAACTTTGCAGCTTCTACTGGGTCGGTCAAGACAGTCCTAGCCGTTTTGTTGTTGTTGTTGCCGGCAAACGTCTCGCGTCGAAGAGAGTTGGCTATGGAGGGCCGCTCTCTCCCTCTCTCTCTCCTCTCTTTTTTTTATTTTTTAAATACATCTCTTCTTCTTTCCTTCACAATAGTCTCAGAAATGAGGCTACTTCTTTTGGTTTCATCCAGAGATCTGCCAACGTGAGTCTTGTTGGACGTCTAGCGCATTTGAAGAGATGGGCCACGTCGTGAAATCCATTGAGACAGTCTGGGCAGTAGTCAGGTATCGAGTCATCGATCCGGTGTAAGTAGTGGTTGGTGTACCTGCTGTAGCCTGAGCGAAGTTGGCTCAGCGTGCAGCGGGCGTTTCTCGAGAGGTCCACTTCTTCTTCATTTATGTCCGGTGGTGGTCGGCCGCCCAGTATGACTGGACCTTGGATGGTTTCCTTTTCTTCTGAGACCATGTTTGTGTGGACTCGGTTGGCGACGTTTTTCCCGTTGTTCTTCTCTGCTGTTTCCGACAGGGCTCTTTCAACAGTGCTTCTGCATGTGATGTAAAGATCAGCTTTCATGTTGCGTGGTGGGGGTCCTTAGAGAAATAATCCGTGATGGAAGTGAGTTTGGCTCAAGGTCCTTGCCAAGTATTGGGCTGATAGCATGTGAAGGTGCGATTTCGATCTCATAACTTTAGCTTCAGCATGTATGTGGTCGACGCTGGCCATTTGATGGTTTCCTGTTACGATACGCAGGCCATTGTTCTGTCCTCTTTGAATTTTGGTATGTGCTGAGGAGGAGAGAAAGCTGGCCCAGGCTGGAGCTGCGTAGCTGTATATGGATTGGCAAATGGCTTTGTACGTGAGACGGAGTGTCTCCTTTTGGTTGCCCCATGTACTGCCGGCTAGCGCCTTCAGTACATTGTTACGTTGCGACATTCGGCCTGCTATGTCTTTCGCATGATGACTGAATGTGAACATAGAATCATATGTAACTCCAAGGATTTTGGCGGTATTCACGGTGGGTACGCTCTGACCTCCGATCGAGACATCTAGGATAGTCTTGTACTCTTTGCTGTAAGGTGTGAAGAGTAGAAGCTGGCTTTTGGCAGGAGAAATAGATAGTCCACGATCGTGGATGAACTTTTCGATGTGTGGGAGACCGGATCGTATGTGTAGCGAGGCAGTGGAAATGCTCGGATCTGACGCCCATAGCGTTATATCATCAGCATAAGGGACGATTTGATGTTTGGATCGTTGTTCGGAAGATCGCTTAGATATAAATTGAAAAGAAGCGGTGAGAGTGCGCTGCCTTGAGGGACTCCGCTTCTGATCAGGGATGAGCTTGAGAGGACGTCGCGAAAGGATGTACGGCTCGTTCGTCCTCTGAGGTACGATGCTAGCAATTTCTTTGTGAAGTTTGGGGCGTCGGTTTGTAGGACGAGATCTATTAGTACCGCTATGTCTATGCTGTCGAAGGCCTTTGACATGTCGATTGCCAACATCACTGTACGTTTAGCTGGTCTCTTCGCGTTAAAGCCTGCAGCTACGTCTTTTGAAAGAGTGAGGAGGGCAGAGGTGGTGGATCTTCCTGTGGTGAATCCATGCTGGTGCTCAGCTAATCTTACGTACGGCTTGAGTTCTTCCAACAGAAGTCGTTCTATGATTTTCGCCATCGGTGAGAGTAAGGAGATCGGTCGGTATCCTGGTCCATCCGTTGCCTCCTTCCCTGCTTTCAGGAGTGGGAGAGTGACTGAAGATTTCCAAATCATGGGAATTCTGCCAGAGCTGAGGGAGTCGTTGATGAGCTTTGTGAGGGCGGCTATACCTCTGTTCCCGAGATAATGGAAGAGTATTGGAGCGAGTCCGTCCGGTCCGAGGGCTGTTGATTTCTTTGTCTTCTTAATAGCTGATTTCACTGCGGCCTCTGACTACTCGAAAAAATCTTTAGCGTGTATTTTGTGAACTTTCTTCATGGTTTTCCGATTTTCCTTTTTTGTTTTGTAGTCGACTGGGCGTGTGAAGCGTTTGTTGAACTGGTTCGCGATTTCGAAGGAGGATGTGAGGGGTCCTTTCCCGAAGTCGATGGCGCAGTTTGGTGGGGGACGTCCTTTATCATTCAACATCTTGATCGTTTTCCACAGTTTCTTGCTGTCTAGTTTGGGATCAAAGGTCTCCATGAAGTTTCTCCAGATGTCCCTTTTGTTTCTGTCCGTGGCTCGTCTGATGTTCATGTTGAGGGTGCTGATGTCTTGGCTTGATGGGTCTGATTCTCGTAAAGCGTCTCGTTTGGTCATCCAATCTCGGATTTCTGGTGTTAAGGCAACGTTTCTCTTCTTGATGCGACCGCGTGGGATTGAGCTGGCGGCTGCAGATAACAGGATCTTCCGGAAGAAGGGCTCAGCTTGGGCGGCGGGGAGGTCGGGAAGAGGTGTCGTGGATAACTTTTCTTCGACGAGCTGTTCAAAGATTTTCCAGTTCGCTTTTCCGAAGTTGGTGAAGGAGACTTTCCTGTGCGTGCGGATGTAGTTGGAACCCTCAAGGACGATTACGATGGGTAGATGGTCGGAGCTTCCAGATGGTATTGTTTTCCATGAGACTTGAGAAAGTAAGTCCAGCGAACAAATGGAGATGTCTGGAGAAGATGGTCTTCCGTTGACTGGTACTCTGGTAGGCGTGTCACGGTTTACTGCGGCGTGTTCTGAAGCATCGATCGTTTCTGCGATGTGAGAGCCTCTGCTGTCTGAAGATTTGGAGAACCATGCGGCATCATGAGCGTTAAGATCACCGAGTATGATGGATTTCTCGCGATTGTGTAAGAACGGAGTGAGGTCGGGCGTGTAACCAGTGGTGCAAGAGCTCGTCGGTGGTACAGTACCACCCAAAATGTTATAATATATTGAATTATTGAACATAACTTTTTTCAAAAAAACGAATGAAGATCAAATTTTCAGATATTTTTTACAAGCCAAATTCACATGTTTCGAGTAATAGAATAAGTTTGGAAAATGCTTTATTAGGTTTATTCGTAAAAAAAATGGAAATAGTAAAAAGTGCTTATAGAGATGTTCAGTTTTTTCGAAGTAATAAAACAAATATTCTAGTATTTGGTGGCATATCCTTTCGAGTCAATGACTGCCTGACATCTACGAGGCATAGAATCAATCAAAGAGTCAATGGTTGCCTGCGAAATCGCCTTCCATTCCTCCTCTAGCTGCTTAAACTTTTCATCAGCATTTCTGCATGTTCTTCCCTTCAATTTTCGTTGCAAATGTTCCCATAAATTTTCGATGATGTTCAAATCGGGAGACTGGCTCGGCCAGTCCAAAACATCCACATGCCGACGGCGAAACCAGTTCTGAACGTGCTGAGATCGATGTTTCGGGTCGTTATCTTGTTGAAAGGTGAAGCCACGGCCGAATTTGGAGAGGGCCCAAGGGCGCATAGTGCTTTCCATTATGTTCTCATAGCCGTAACGATCGAGATTTCCGACAAAACGTCTAATTGGAGTCGTGGAGTTGTTGTTGTTGTAGATTGCCCGCCGTAGGTCTCCGGCTGGGTAGACGAGGTCTTCTTTGACATGGCTCAGAAAAACAGTAACCTTACTTTCATCATTTATCTAATTACATTATTTCTCTTTCTCTCTCGGGGTTTTTTTTATTTATTTTTTTTTATTTTTTTTTTTTTTATATTTATTTTTTTTTTCTTTTTTTTAAAATTTTTTTTTGAGAGAGAAAGGAATCACTGGTATAAGAACTTAACAACAGACGTCGGGCTATTCCACAAATCTATACTTCTTAAAAGTGTGTGGTCACAGCGACACGAGAATAAATGACTAGTTGTATGTGGCTCTTCTAAACATTTTGGGCGAAGAGGTGATTGGGCAGCTCCTATTCTGTGTAGGTAGCTGTTAAGGGAACTTGCATAGCCACTACGTAGTTGCGATAATGTTATTTGTTGTTCCCTGAGAAGATGATTCGTTGATTTATGGATTCTGGGAGGTTTCTTACCTAGAACTGGGTTAGGGGAGCAAGATCTAATGAAATTTCTAACAGTCTCAGTATGTATTCTTTTAAGTGCGGCTTTCTGATCACTGTCTACTAGCATAATTTCTAAGTCCTTGGCATGTTTACGAATAGTTCTAGGTGGTTTGGGTTCCATGCATCGACGATGGGAGGGGTGGTTTGGGAGGAGTCTTGCTCTTGCAACGAATTGCTTGGTAAGCATCGTGTTGTGCTCCTTTATGGGTAACATTTCGCTTTCTAGAGCTAAGTGCTCTGTGCCGGCCATTGCTAGGTTTTTTGTTGCTATCCGAATTGCTCTATTTTGGTTTGCCTGTAGTTTTTTCCCAGTTCGTCTCGGCCAATTGAGGGGAGTAGATTGGTGCGGCGTAGTTGAGAACGGATCTGGTCATTGTTTTGTAGGTTGCAAGAAGGGTGTTTTTCTGTTGGCCCCATGTTCTTCCTCCGAGGGCACGTAGTATATTCAGTCTTTTGGCCGTTCTCTGTTTAAGGTATTCTGCATGTTGTCGGAAGGTGCCGAGTTGGTCTAAGACGACACCGAGTATTTTGGGTGTTTTGGTTGTCGGCAAAAGGGTTCCGTGGATTTCTACCTTGGGTTCTTTTTTACATTCGCCTGTATGGGTTGTGAAAAGAGTGACCGTAGTCTTTTCTTTGGATATGATCATTTTACGTTGTTCCAATTCTTCTACGAGTTTCGGTAGGAAGTGGTTGATCTGATCTTCACAGGTTTCAATACAGGGGCTTGAGGAGAGAATTGATATGTCGTCGGCGTAGGCTGTCATCTGCGTGTTTCCTGTGGGTTGCGGGAGGTTGTTCATGTAGAGATTGAATAAGAGGGGGCTGAGCACTGCTCCTTGTGGGACACCAGATCTGCATGTGAGACGTCGACTGCTTTTTCCTTGGAAATCTACCTTGATTGTACGGCCTCTTAGGTAGCTGGACATCCATCGGACGATGGCTCTTGGCATATTCGTTTCAGTGAGTTTCTTGCAGAGAAGGGATATGTTCACTAAGTCATATGCTGCAGTGAGGTCAAGGGCGACCATGAGAGTGCGGTCCGGGGGTGGTTTCCGATTGAAGCCGTTTGTTATTTTCCCGGTTATTTCCAGGAGTGCGGTAGTAGTCGAGTGCTCTTTGCGGAATCCATGTTGCCAGTCAGCGATTTGAAAGCCTTCCGCCAGGAATGGTAATAAGACCCGTTCGAATGTTTTGGCTATAGGTGATAGTATTGATATTGGTCTATAGCCGTTCAGGTTGCTGGAGTCCTTTCCTGGTTTAGGTAACATTATCACTCTTGCATCTTTCCATCTGGACGGGATAATACCTGTTTGCAGCGTGTTATTGAAGAGGATGCAGAGACACTTTCTGAAGTTTTCACCGGCCATTTTGAGTAGTAGAGGGCAGATGCCTTCACTGTCTGGGCATTTGGAACCTTTGGTTTTCTTGATTGCTTCTTCGATCTGTGCCAGGGAAATTTGGGGAGCGTCTGTCCGTTTGAGGCCTTTAATTAGTCGTGTTGTGCTTCTTGCTGATTTGTCGACCTCTTTAGGGGCTTGTTTAGCTAATTTTCTGGCAAAAGCGTTTGAGGCAGATGTTGGGCATAGACTTTTCCCGTCGTGGGTGATGGTCAAGTGCGTCGGTTTAATTGATTTGCCGTCGATAGCCTTTATCGTTTTCCAGAGTTTGTTGCCCGGTTCGTTGTGGCTAATTTCAGATATGTACTTTTCCCAAGCCTTCCTCTTTTCGAGGTTGATGCGGAAGGAGATTTCGGCCATTATTGAGGGGAGTGAGGGGTCCGTAGGATTGTCCCTCCTCATTTGGTCCCGTTCTGTAATCAGCTTCTTCACATCTTCGCTCAAGTGAGGCGTGTATTTTGGCACCTTTCCACGGGGAATGTTGTTCTTAGCCGCTTTGGTCAAGGTGGTGGTCAGGAATTTGTGCATCTGAACTGAGTTGCCGGCGAATGGGAAATCCATGAGAATCTTGTTGATGTCCCTTTCGAAGCCTTCCCAATTCGTTTTGTTGTAATTTGTATAACAACGTGCGTTTGAGATGTTGGATGGCTGTGTTTCGACGTCAATCAGGCATGGGAGGTGGTCAGAGTTCATTCTGTTGATTGTTGACCAGTTGCAGTCGATGGCTATGTCGTTCGAGGCGAGAGTGATGTCTGGTGATGCTTTTTGTCTTGTGGGCATCTTTGAGTTGTTGAGACATACAAGATCGCTGTCGTCAATGAAGTCGCATAGTTCATCTCCTCTGCTATCCTCCGTACCTTCACTCCAAACTTTATTGTGTGCGTTGAAGTCTCCACCGACAATGAATGGTTTCTTCTGTGTTAGGAGTCGGTTGAAGTTCGGCGCGTATGTGTTGGGGCAGGACGATCGAGGTGGGATGTAAATGTTGCAGATTCTTATGGTTCCTTGGTCGGTTGGCACGTCCACGCTGAGTGTTTCGGCTGTCTGGTCCGTTGTTGGGGAGGTCACGTTAGCATAGCGAATATTCTCTTTGACTAGTATCGCAAGTCCGCCTCCAAAGTTGGAGCGGTCTTTTCTTATGATCGTGTAACCTACGATATTCGGAGATGGAATACTAGCATCCATTTTGGTTTCTTGGATGAGTGCTACGTGAACATTCAACTCATGTAAAAGGTCCTCTAGCTCGGTTAGTCGGGCTCTCAGTCCATTAGCGTTCCATTGGATTACCCTCAGGTTAGCTACCGTCTGGGAGGCAGTCTGCTGGATCGGGGCTCTCTCACAAATTCTACATCTCCATTGGGGGTTCCAATCATTAAGATTGTTAAGTTTGGAACAGCGGAAATGTACCCATTTCTTACATTTGCTACAATTAACACAATTCGAAGGCGCGTTAAGAGAGCATACAGAACAAGGCCATCTTGGGCCTGGGTTAGTCTCGATACCAGCGATTTGGAGGAGTATTCGGATCAGAGACGCTGGGTCTTTCTGATCCGTGTTAGAAAAAATGAGGTTTCGGGGGAAGCCGTCCTCGTTGTCCCTTGCGGGAGATTCCATTGGGAAGTTTTGTTTTGGAGGTCCATTGGGTCCGACGCCATGTAGCGTCGTCCACAGTCGCACCGCGTGTAGGTGACCTCCGTCGCGACCGGAGTCGTGGAGTCGCGGGCGTTGATATGATAGCTTGAATGTCTGTAGCAGTGCGTTTCGGGTCTTCGCGAGATGCGCGCAGGATGCTTCGGTCCATGTACCTCGAAGTTACGCGGGGTCTCCCCAAACTTGTCTTCACGATGACTCGTCCCTGCAATTTTTTTGTGTTCCACAGTTATTCAGTTGTAGAAAATTCGTTTACCTGGGTTCGAAAACGCCGGAGGATATGGGAGATAGCGCTCTGAGTTACCCCGAACTGCTGAGCGAGCTCGCTCTGTGACCGGCCCTGTTTCGCCCCAGCAACAACAGCTTCTTGCATTCTTTTACTTGTATTTCGATGTCCAACAGTTCGAACCATGACTTGAAACAAAATTTTTATGAATGAAGTTCGGTAAACAAAAAAAAAATCAACTAAAAAAAATCATGGAGAAAAACTGAAAAATGGAAGATATACCAATTTCGGTGTATTTCCTGGAGATAAATAATAAATCACTCAAAACGACGTCCGGTACGGTACAGACACCCAAAAAAACTTCTGTGAAAATTTGAGCTTTGAATTTTATCTTTGAAAAAAGTTATTTTCAATAACCCTATATATTATAACATTTTGGGCGGTACTGTATATATATTATGACCTAACATATACAGACCTAGCCGTCAAACTAGTCGGCTTATCTGGACAAGTGAAGAGGTGAGTGGTAGTGTGTCCAGGTTCGTCACAGTCCGGGCATCGGTCCACGATGTTCGAGTCGATTTTGGACATAAAGCTTCGCAGAAATGGGCTGTATCCAGACCGGAGCTGGGCGAGTGTTTGTCTTTTAGATCTCGGGAGATTTCTCTCTTCTCTGGAGATAGGCAGTGGTGGGTATCCTCTCAGCACCACATGCAGCGAGTATTTGTATTATCAGAAAAGAAATTGGATTCTACATAGAGAGACAGGTAGATAGAGATGGAGAAAGAGAGAAAGGAAGTGGGGAGATAGAAAGAGAACTGAAGAGTGAGAAAGTGAGAGAAGAGATAGATGAAATCGAGAATCAACAATATTCAAAAAGTTTCTAAAAAAAAAAGCATAGACCAGTCCTGTTATCACAGTCGAGATTAGATAAGAACACCCAACAACAGAAATTTTTTCTCTTTCAGTATCTTTCTCTCTGTTTGACTATTTCTCTCTCACCCCCCTCCCTTCCCCTCCCCTCCCCTCTCCTCTCTTCTCCTTCTCCTCTCCTCTCCTCTCCTCTCCTCTCCTCTCCTCTCCTCTCCTCTCCTCTCCTCTCCTCTCCTCTCCTCTCCTCTCCTCTCCTCTCCTCTCCTCTCCTCTCCTCTCCTCTCCTCTCCTCTCCTCTCCTCTCCTCTCTCTCTCTCTCTCTCTCTCTCTCTCTCTCTCTCTCTCTCTCTCTCTCTCTCTCTCTTTCTGCCCCACCCTGTTTCCTTCGATAATATCTATGAGGTCTTCTGAAGTCGCGTCGTATCGTAGCGTTACATCTGCATTGTGTATCTTGTACTCGGAGAGAATGTCGCGTACCAAGTCGTGGTCCAACTCTGACTGCGGAACCTGCAAATCTTATATTCAACTTTTTATCATAGGAAATAGGACTTTTATTTTAAAATCTTAAAAACCGTTGAGGGAAACTGTATTTCTCAGAATCTACCATCAGGATGTTTCTCTGACCCGCACTGCGGGTGAAAAAAATCTTTGCGCTCTCCACAAAAAAAAATTTTTCTAGGATTTTTTGTATTGAAAGTCCAAAGCATTGGAAAAATTGATTTCGAACTTTGAAATTTTAAAAATCCATGCGCTTGAAAAAAGTTGTGCGGGTGCTAAGAAACACCCTGCCTTTCATCTTTCTTTAAAAATTAAAAAATCTATTGAAACTACAGGGCGCGGCGAAAATATGAAAAAAAATATTCACCGTTAATCTCAGTCAAAACGGAAGCAAACAAGATTTTTTGAGCATGCAGTTTGTTTAACATCTTTCCAACAAGATAGGATCAATGATTGGGGATACGATTTCCTTTTGCCTTGACAACGGCCCTCAGACGCTTGGGGTATGGCTCGAACACGGCGCGCAGGTTGTCGTTGTCATCTCGGACCGCGCTTTCTGAAGGGCAGCCCTGGATGAGTCCAGATTTGAATGAGCTGTCGAGCAGGCCTTCTTTTCCAGTTCTGCCCATATGGATTGTCGGAAGGATTTAGATCTTGGCTGTAGGGCGGCCATTCCAAGGTCGAAATGAAGTCGGGCACACTGTTTCGAAGCCAGTCCTGAATAGTCTTCGATTTTTGGGATTGGTGCGGAATCCTGTTCAAATATCCTATGGGTGTTTTTGTAGTGTGTCTTAGCGAAGCGGTTCCCCTTCTTCTCAAAAATCATCTCCTTGTAGTATTTGGCGTTTACCTTGACTCCGGGCTCGACGAAAACGAGCTTGGTCTTCCCAGTTGAACATATCCTCGTGCAAACCATCACCGACGACGGGTGTCCAGTCTCAATGACGTGTTTACGTATCGTTCTAGGTGGTTTGGGTTCCATGCATCGACGATGAGAGGGTTGGTTTAGGAGGAGTCTTGCTCTTGCGACGAATCGCTTGGTAAGCATCGTATTGTGCTCCTTTACGGGTAACAATTCGCTTTCTAGAGCTAAGTGCTATGTGCCGGCCATTGCTAGGTGTCCTGTTGCTATCCGAATTGCCTTATTTTGGTTTGCCTGCAGTTTTTTCCAATTCGTCTCGGCCAATTGTGGGGAATAAATTGGTGCAGCATAGTTGAGTATGGTTCTGGTCATTGTTTTGTAGGTTGCAAGAAGGGTGTTTTCTGTTGGCCCCAAGTTCTTCCTCCGAGGGCACGTAGTATGTTCAGTTTTCTTGATGTCATCTGTTTTAGGTCGTCTGTATGTTGTCAAAAGATATCGAGTTTGTCTAGGACGACACCAAGTATTCTGTGTGTTTTAGTGGTCGGCTACACGGTTCCACGAATTATGACTTTGGGCTCTTTTTCACATTCGCCTGTATTGCTTAAAACTAATGTTAGATTTATCAGAAAGCCGCACTCAAAAAAATACCTACTGAGACTCTAAGAAATTTCATTAGCTCCTGCTCCCCAAACCCTATTCTAGGTAAGAAACCACCCAGAATCCATAAATCAGCGAACCAACTTCCGAGGGAACAACAAATAACATTATCGCAGCATCGTAGCGGCTATGCAAGTTCCCCAAACAGCTACCTACACAGAATAGGAGCTGCCCAATCCCCTCTTTGCCCAAAATGTTTAGAAGAGCCGAAGGCTGTCTGAGTTAGGGCGAAACAAACTTCTGCTATATTATGTACATTCTTAGCAGTGATATCATAATTATAAATTATATTTATCACCTCTTTTACCATTTTTTTCTATAATAATACAACTAGTCATTAATTCTCGTGTGACTGTGACCACACACTTTTAAGAACTATAGATTCATGGAATAGCCCGACTTCTGTTGTCAAGTTCTTATACCAGTGATTCCTTTCTCTCTCTCAAAAAAATGGAGAAAAAAACCCCGAGAGAAGGAGAAATAAATGTGATTAGATAAATGATGTAAGTAATGACATAGTTTTCTGAGCCATAACCAAAAAGACCTCGTCTACTTAACCGGAGATCTTCATCGGGCAAACCACAACAACACGGTTGTCCGGACCGATTGACGATCAGACCACGCTGGACAGCCGTTGAAGTGTCTGGAGCAAGAAAACGGTCATTCTGTCCGTTAACGGCTTGTTCGAAAGTGAATAGCTTCTCATCCGTGAACAGTGTCCTGAGGTGCGCGCCAGTGCGTGTCTTTTCCAGCAGTGCTCGAAATCTATTCCTTCTGGTTTTGTTTATTTCCAGCTTTAAGTTGATGTCTCTTGGTCATCTTGTATGACGATAGGTTTAGTTCATCATGTACTATTCGGCGGACCGATTTCTCACTCATACTTAGATCCCGGCCCATCTTTCTCGTACTCCTCTTAGGATTGCGCCTTATTCGATCGCGAACTTTCTTGGCGATGGAAGGAGAACTTGCGGTGCGTGTACTTCCCGGTCTTCGCCTGCCATTTGAATTCCCGATCTCCTCCTTTTTTTTCATAACCTTCTATACAGTGCTCCGAGCCATTCCACGCTGCCTGCCGATATCAGAATGGGAGTATCCTGCAAATGTAGAGCAGCGGCTCTGTTGGGATGAGCGCCCATCCTTACTCCAAAAAGAAATTTATTAAATTAAAACATGACAATGTATAATTAAAAAGCAGATGTATCGCACAGTGGAGTATTGATTGCATAATGATGCAATCCTCCCACGCGAGGGTGGGAAAAGGTGCTTCCTTATTTCCGCCGCACATTGTACTGAGTACCGTCTCTGATAAACTTCAGAACTTTTTCATCTTATGAAAAAGTTTTCATATTTCTTTTTTTTCATATTTCTATTACTCTCTTTTTTCCGCTTTTTTAGTCAATTTCAACCAGGCTGTCTATTATCAGCCGCAAAAAGCATGTAGATTACTCATGAGAAAACGACAGATATCGGAAAGAAAACGGAAAAAGGGCACGATTAAATAAACGCTTTACGAACAGGAAGTTTGTAATGCTGAATCTTGTAAAAAAAATTCTTCGAATGATATAAATTACATCCTGGATATCGAATAAATCCACCTGTGATGCGATTCAAACAAATCCTGGTCTACATCAAAGTTCAACAAAGATCACATGCAACTGTTGTAGACAAAAAACTCTATAAGCGGGGGATTCTAAAATAATGAAAAGCCCTCGCTTCTCCGCCTTTTCTTCTCCATCTTTTGTATCATTCTTGACTCTTCCGCTCGAAAAAAAAGTTGTTTTGTTACAAATTTTCAAGACTGCTGGTGAAAGACCTATGGTCTATATAGTTTTCTTCTTTTGCGCAACCACCATTAAAAAACGATTCACGACACTCCTCCCCAAAAAGTTGTTTAATTTGTTGAAAACTGACCAAACAGGTCAAGTTGAGTCCACCCTTCTCCTTCTTCTTAAATCCAATATTGGGCGGTTCTTTGTTGAGGCGGATTCCGAAGCCTTCCAACTCGTACTCGATAAGCTTCTTGTGTCCAAGAGGCTTCATTACATCCAGAACTATCAGGATCAGCGAGCATGTTCGGGCTACTGTAAGCAGGGTATGTCATGGAGTACAAGAGAGGAAGATGAAGAGAGAAAAGTGGGGAGAGAGGGAATAACTAAAAATAAAGAGAATTAAAGGAAGAAAGACAGAGAGCAGTACGAGAGAGAGAGAGAGAGAGAGAGAGAGAGAGAGAGAGAGGAGAGAGAGATAGAGAGAGAGAGAGATAGAGATAACGAGGTGAAGAGAAAACTCTTGAAGGTTAATTGACATACTGACAGGGGTTATACATTCAAGTAATTTCGAAATCAACATCGAACTAGAAAGTAAGTTTTCGCTTTCAAAGTCCACAATCAAATTTCATCTTGAATTTGTCATTCAATTCAATTCAATTCACTTTATTCGCCAAAGGTATGCTTGTTGTCGCATACACTTATAAGGTAGGCATTAAACAACAAAAACGAGAAAAGAAATTACAAGAATAAAATTTTTTTAAAAAAAAGGGGACACAACAGGCACTGACTAGGAAAGAAGAAAAAAAACACAATCTAGTGGGTATCAAAGAAAATCAAAGTATCCTAGAGTAGATATCCAGGTAAAGTCATGAACGGGGGGGGGGACTAAAAAACAATTCTTAACATTAAAAACAATTTTTTGTTTAATTTTATAGACTCAACATGCAGATTCTTTTCTTACTAATTCAACTTCTGAACAAAAATTCAACAAACATGCTCATCAAAAAGCTTTTTAGAAAAATTCAATCTCAGCTGACTCGCCAATTTTTTGAAATGCAACTCTTTAAAAATTGAAATTTTTTGTTTTCTTTTTTTTTCCTGATTGGTGCAGCTTATCAGGCCTGTCCCTCTAAAGATTCTAGATTAATTCAAGTTATTTAATTTGATCCTTAACATCTAATTCATGCTGAATAAGTTTTTTCTACATATTGTTGAACGATGATTTTTGATCTTAGGTTCTTATTGTAGTTGTTAGAATTGACTTTTTAGACACTGGAAATGTTGTTGTTTTGTGTGTTTTACTTTCTCTTTTTATATCCTTTTTTTTAACTGTGCCTACTCAATCAACATATGTTAACGGAGGCGAGCATTCCTTGTCAAACGGGACGAGCGCGTTCTTTTTGACAAATTTCGACAGCATCTTCTATCTCTTCTCTCTTCTATCTTCCCCTTCTGATAATACTTTTCGTTTTAATTCCCTCTTACTAAATCTCCAATCGGTTTATAATCTCTCTCTCTCTTTCTTTTTTAAAAATCTTTGTGGCCCTCTCCTCTTAATTTCTGTTTTGCTCTCCCTTCCTGTTTTCTTTCTTTATAACTTGTCGTTCTCTGAAATTTTAATCTCTTTTTCTTAGGATTGACGCTTAATGAAATGAACAGAAAAAAGTATTACCAACATGTGAGGGAGTTTTGAGCAGAGTTTACATTGAAAACTCAAACATTTTCATGACTTTAAAGAGATCAAACTAATAGAGAAGCAGTAAGACCAGGGTTTTTTTTAGTTGGTCCGAGAATCCAACAGACGCCCGCGGAAATTTTTGAATACAGATACTTGCCTTACATCTGGAAATTTATTTTTCAAGTTTCAGTTTTATGAGATAAAAAGTTTATAAAATTCACAAAAGGGTCTCGCCTTATGAATTAAAAGACAAACGTCCGCCGAAGGTCTAAAACGGACGCCCGCCGACAGGCGACCGGGCATGAATAAATAACCCCTGAGTAAGACCGTTAGTAGAAGAGAGATGAACAAATTAGCAAAGCAGAAAAGAGAATGCGAGAAAAAAAGAGAGAGAGAGGGAGGGAGAGAGGTAAAATGAGAAAGAGAAGAGAGACATACAAAGAGAAATAAAAAATTAAAGCGGTACACAAAGAAAACAGATTGTTAAAACTGCACGCATCGAGAATTACGTGCTTAGAACAAGCTGGAACTAAAGAACTCCTCGATAGCCCTGCCTATCTTCTTGCGGAATTTTGTCTGTCTGAGCTGGGGCGAAACAGACTTGTGAATAGCGTAGAAACAGTGAATTTTTAAGTTTTTTTTATGCTGAAATTCTCGTATTTTTTTCTCGATAATAACAATAATTCACTCTCATTTTCAATTATTTCCTCCATTTTCCTTCTTTTTTTTCTCGATTAACTTCTGAGTGTTCTACTTAAACAAATTGATAAATCTATGACTGAGTAAATTTGATATACCTCTAATATGATTCAGCTGTGTTCCTCGAACTTGTAAAAAAACGTCAAGATGAAAAATGTTTTTGTGAAAAAGTGCCGATTCAACATTTTAACTTGAGTGTTAGAGCTTTTTACACAACCAAAATGCATCGTTTGTCTCATCTTCATTATGAGGATTTTACAACTTATCCCTTTTTCAATATCTGTTTGATCTCATCGATAATGGTGTTCCTTTTACCCGCACTGTGGATTAAAATGATTTATGCGCTTTTTAAAGCAATACGTTTCTTAGCAATCAAAAACTTTTTTACTTTCAAAATTCTAAACCTCGAACTTTTTCTCTCAAACAACAAAAATTTCCTCGAAAATCAGTAATTTCGAGAAAGTCCTTCAAAACCCGAAAACGGAAGAAAAAAATTATGCGGGTGAAAAACAGACTTCTCTTGACTTGAACCGACCTGCGATAACTTGCCGCCCTCTGCCCTTTCCATCTTTGGCGCCTTCAATGATACCAGGGAGATCGAGAAGTTGGATCTTGGCTCCTTTGAATCTGATCATTAGACTAAGGTCAGTACGCGAGACCGTTTGGTAAAATACTCTTGCTTTCTCAGGCAGTTTGCCCGCTTTCCTTATTTTTTAAAAGCATAAACCTTGCTTGGTAGAACATTTGACTGCATTCTTAGTCATTGCATGGACCATATGTACGTATAATTTTTGGTGGGAAATGATTAATAAAACAGTGTTATCCTAGAGCACTTAACAGTATTCTCTTTAAAACTTCCCACCAAAAATGGTACGTTCATACGGCCCCATGACGTTTCCGACCAACAATAACTTAACGGTCTCCAATAACCATTTTGCCGAAGCCAAAACACTATAAGAATATCGCACATACTCCATCCAGTTTTCGACCCCTGTCTTCGAACCAGTAGTTTCCCGGAGAAAAACCTGATGACTCCAGGTACAGTTGTGAGTGTCGTGAATTCATAAGCTGCCACCTCAGAATAGACTCCCGCCAGATTCGAAAGCAGCGTGGACTTACCGACAGAAGGAAAACCTGCAATAAGACACCTAGAACAAATTGCTCTTTTTTTTGGTTCCTTGCGTTATATTCGCATGAAATAGGCTTCCGAACATGTCCCCCCTCGTACTCTATAGGTGCCGTTTTGAGAGAACCTTTTTCTCTCCTATTGCTCTTTTTTATTGAAACTGTTTTATTCCTGCCATTGGAAAGCATTCACTGGAGAAAGGCTTTGCTCTGCTCGGAAAAGAATGCTATTGACAAGTGTTTTGAGGAACTTTTGGATTAGTCAGCTATCGAAAATAAGCCCGGAAAGCCAATGAGCACTCGAGAATTTCACAGCAGACCGCTCGAAGCTTCCAAGTAATTGACTTCATTGCAATAAAGTTTTGGAAATTTGTCGTTCGGCTTCTTGACTGAACTTCTACTATGTATATGAATATTTGTTTGAATAAATTTTCTACTATGTATATGAATATTTTCTCCAGTATTTAATTTAAATTTTACTATCTATATGAACTTTTGTATATTTATCTATGTATAGGTTTATCATGACAATAAAATCTATAATATTCAAAAAATATTATTCCATTAGCAGTTCATCATTTTTAATTGCCCACAAGGATTAATGCTTTTCCTAGCCTTTCGCTGAGAAAATAAAAAAGTGAGAGCTGGAAATAATTCAAAATTGCAGTCAATTCTTACGCGAGGAAGTCGTGAAATTTCAGAACTTCCCCCTTGAATCAACTCAACTAAACTTCTCCCAACTTATTTTCCTTACTCACTCCCCCACCTTCTCATTCTATGCTTCTTTTTCTACTCTTGGACATATTCATCTGAATTTTCAAAAGAGAGAGAGGGAGAGAGAGGAGAGAGAGAGAGAGAGAGAGAGAGAGAGAGGAGATAGAGAGGGATGATGAGAGAATTCTAGAGAACTCACTTAGACTAAGAGGATATCGAGAGAGCCAGTGATAAGATGCATGCAGAGAAAGCAGTAGTTGAGTATGAATGAGAGTGAACTGCGGGTAAAGAACAACGGAGACGAGAGCAAGGCTGCCTTTCTCCGGATAAAGTGTTGTGAGGGGAGCAGATGGCCTGGAGAAAGATATGCGGCAGAACGGGATGAAATGCGGGGAGAGAGCAAAGAACGGCTTTTCAGAGATGACAGAGAGAAGGAAAGAAATAATGAACGAAAGAGAAAAAAAGAGCTCTGAGCGAGGAAGGGGCGGGGCGAGAATGGAAGAAGGGAGGTGGAGATTAAATGTGTGTGCGAGCAAGATAGGAAAGAAACGAGGCAAGCGGGTCTCTACTTTCTGTCCCTCCAAGCGTTTTATGTAAGAAAAAGCTGCTCAAGACGCGTTTTTTGTCAGCTCTTCTCCTGACCCCTTGCTTATCCAGAATGACGCTATTAGGTAACGCGACTACACCGAAAACATTCTACCCTTCCCGAGTTCGGAGCACCTTCTAATCATGAGGCCCTCTCTTCCTCATCTAATGACTGACATTCATGATAATATCCCTTTAACCAACTATACCCGGAAAGGGGGCAGTCGAATAGAAGAGCGGCTTAGTAGTGAGCCGTGGCTGAGTAGAACCATCCTATGCCTTCTCCTATTCATGACCCATTCGAAGGTCGGGTTAGCAAGTAGTGCGGAGGACTTGCTTTGCAATGCAAATACTGATTATGCCTGCATCTGCCAGGAGGGAAGGGGCAACTTGGCTGCGACTCTCCCATCATGTCAACATTTCATTCAGGTATGTATTCAATGGATGTCAACAACCTTCTTCCTTTTTTGCGTGTCTGTGCAATTATTGCCCCTTTCAAGCTCTTCTGTTTTGCCTTAGGCAACGCACCTGTCAACGTAAGAAGGAAAAAAAATACATGTGAATATTTGTTTTTACTTGAATAGTAAGCTTGGCGAGTTTGTGTGTTAAAAGTCTTCGCACGTTATACATATTTTAATTAATTAATTTTTTTGCTCTTTTATTTGATCGAATCGTGAATTGAAAAGAAGCTTAAGCTTCTTCATGCGCTTGAACGATTGAGTGATTTCCAGACTTTTAGTGGTAGATGTATGTATATGAGTGTAAGCTCGCCACATTTCCGTGTGATGTTAGTTGAAGTCCTACTAGTAGTAAGTAGAGAGAGAGATGGAGCGAGTAAATAGAGGATATTAAGAAGGTTGTCAGAGATAAAATAAAAGTTGAGATAAAGCGGGCGGCAGAAACTTTTTGAGACAGAAACAAAGAACCAAAAGTAACGCATGCTAGTTTGAAACTAGAACTTGAACTCTGCTCTAGTAGAAGTGTTGGGTTCTGAGAGAGTAAAACATAGAAAGTTAAGGATAAAAGAAAGAGAGAAGGCAGAGGGAGAGAGAGAGAAGAGAGATAGAGAAAGAGGGAGAGAGAGAAAGAAAGAGAGAGAAAGATGGACCCCGCGAGCAAGAATCAGGAAGTATAGGAGTGTGAGAAGGAAAAAAAAGAAGCAAAAAAGGAGGCACAGGCTGAATGGAAAGAGTCTTGGAAGGTCTATACTTTTTCACTCAATGCTCTTCTTTCTCATTCTATATGGACTTTCGCCATGTATTCGTCTCTCAATTATAATAAATTCTCTTCATCTCGTCTCCAGTGCTTTCAACTCTGATCCACGTTCATTTACACACTTTTTTCTACTAAATTCACCGATGGGAAAACATGTAGATAGATTCATGGTAGTGCTATAAATCTTGATACTCAAACAAGTAACTGCACTGGAGCTAGCGTCAACGCATTCAATGCTCTTCTTTTTTTAAGATCATTACTTTGCAATGTTATTTTTAAATGTTAAGCACGCACCTCGAGAAGGTTCAAGAGTTGAGATAGGCAACCAAAACAAGACTAGGACGAAAAGTGACTTACTGATTGCTGAGTTCCAACGTACTTGTTGCATTGAATGCTTTCCCTCTCTCTACATATTTCTTTTTCTATTTCACTACTCGAGGCAGAAAATGTGCAAGGTGAGCACACTAGACAATGGAGGAAGAGCTTACAACTCAGGTTGAAAATCAACATCCTCTTTCTTATTACTGGGCGTGAAATGGGTATGGATGGGAATAAGATGAAACACGAGCAACAGTTCAACATTATGTCTCCTTTTCATCAACAAGAAGTATGTTATATTTCCATTATCCCTCCATCTTCATCAAGAATAACTAAAACCAAGTATGAGAAACTTGTGAAAAAATCCAGTTAAGTTTCTCTTTCGTAAATCAACATAGACTGTCTGATTCCAACTAACACCGAAGAGCCAACCATCACATACACAAGTTTTGAGAACTCTAATGGCTAAAATGCATCGCATTTCTTCAGTTCAACTACGCACTCTAGCTTTGGATAAAAGCTTCGCCTTTTCAAAAAAACACCTAGAAAATGGAAAAGAAAAGAGTCAGGGAAAGAGAGAGAGAAAAAGAGATAGCGAGGGAGAAAGATAAAGATGAAAAGAGAGAGATAGAGAGGGAGAAAGATAAAGAAGAAGAAAGATAGAAAGAAATATATAGAGAAAGAGTGAGAGAGAGACATAGAGCGAGGAAGCAAGATAGAATAATAGAAAGGGGTCTAAAGCATAAGTGTGAGTGAAAAAGAATATCATGTGTCCTCCGGTCTCATCTGGAACTGAAGTCAAAAAAAGAAGAAAAAATCCCGAAATCGTGATGTTTGAGATAGGAGAAGGTTTTCATGGCTTAGATTACACCACAACATTCCCCCTCCCTTTACTGACTCAACCTGGACTAGTGCATTTCAGTTCATCAATATAGCCAGGGTCTCCCCTCCCTTCACTGACTCAACCTGGACTAGTGCATTCCAGTTCATCAATATAGCCAGGGTCTCCCCTCCCTTCACTGACTCAACCTGGACTAGTGCATTCCAGTTCATCAATATAGCCAGGGTCACTCCTCCCTTCACTGACTCAATTTGGACTAGTGTATTTCAGTTCATCAATATAGTCAGGGTCCCCCCTCCCTTTACTGACTCAACCTGGACTAGTGCATTCCAGTTCATCAATATAACCAGGGTCTCCCCTCCCTTCACTGACTCAACCTGGACTAGTGCATTCCAGCTCATCAATATAGTCAGGGTCCCCCTTCCTTTAGTGACTAAACCTGGACTAGTGCGTTCCACTTCATCCATACAGCCAGGGTCTCCCCTCCCTTCACTGACTCAACCTGGACTAGTGCATTCCAGTTTATCAATATAGCCAGGGTCCTTCCTCCTTTCACTGAATCAACCTGGACTAGTGTATTTCAGTTCATCAATATAGTCAGGGTCCCCCCTTCCTTTAGTGACTAAACCTGAACTAGTGCATTCCAGTTCATCCATATAGCCAGGGTCCCCCTTCCTTTACTGACTCAACCTGGACTAGTGCATTCTAGTTCATCGATATAGCAAGGGTCTCCCCTCCCTTTACTGACTCAACCTTGACTAGTGCATTCCAGTTCATCCATACAGCCAGGGTCCCCCCTCCCTTTACTGACTCAATCTGGACTAGTGCATTCCAGTTTATCAATATAGCCAGGGTCCTTCCTCCCTTCACTGACTCAACCTGGACTAGTGTGTTTCAGTTCATCATTATAGTCAGGGTCCCCCCTTCCTTTAGTGACTAAACCTGGACTAGTGCATTCCAGTTCATCCATATAGCCAGGGTCCCCCTCCCTTTACTGACTCAACCTGTAGTAGTGCATTCTAGTTCATCGCTATAGCCAGGGTCCCCCTCCCTTTACTGACTCAATCTGGACTAGTGCATTCCAGTTTATCAATATAGCCAGGGTCCTTCCTCCCTTCACTGACTCAACCTGGACTAGTGTATTTCAGTTCATCATTATAGTCAGGGTCCCCCCTTCCTTTAGTGACTAAACCTGGACTAGTGCATTTCAGTTCATCCATATAGCCAGGGTCCCCCTCCCTTTACTGACTCAACCTGTAGTAGTGCATTCTAGTTCATCGCTATAGCCAGGTTCCCCCCTCCCTTTACTGACTCAATCTGGACTAGTGCATTCCAGTTTATCAATATAGCCAGGGTCCTTCCTCCCTTCACTGACTCAACCTGGACTAGTGTGTTTCAGTTCATCATTATAGTCAGGGTCCCCCCTTCCTTTAGTGACTGAACCTGGACTAGTGCATTCCAGTTCATCCATATAGCCAGGGTCCCCCTCCCTTTACTGACTCAACCTGTAGTAGTGCATTCTAGTTCATCGCTATAGCCAGGGTCCCCCTCCCTTTACTGACTCAATCTGGACTAGTGCATTCCAGTTTATCAATATAGCCAGGGTCCTTCCTCCCTTCACTGACTCAACCTGGACTAGTGTATTTCAGTTCATCATTATAGCCAGAGTCCCCCCTCCCTTTACTGACTCAACCTGGACTATTGCATTCCAGTTCATAAATATAGCCAGGGTCCGCCCTTCCTTTAGTGACTAAACCTGGACTAGTGCATTCCAGTTCATCCATATAGCCAGGGTCCCCCTCCCTTTACTGACTCAACCTGTAGTAGTGCATTCTAGTTCATCGCTATAGCCAGAGTCCCCCCTCCCTTTACTGACTCAACCTGGACTATTGCATTCCAGTTCATAAATATAGCCAGGGTCGGCCCTTCCTTTAGTGACTAAACCTGGACAAGTGCATTCCAGTTCATCAATATAGCCAGGGTCCCCCCTCCCTTTACTGACTAAACCTGGACTAGTGCATAATTATTCTTCCCTTAACCCCCGGAACGGCTGCTATGTAACAGCAGTAAATAAACCATTCATCATTCATCACTTGTCCCTTTTTCCTGAATGGCTGACTGTCAATAGCCCTTATCCTTCGTTCTCATCTTCCCTTACCGCTTCCAGGCTCTTCAATCCGTAGCTCATCCAACTTTTGCTAAACTAAATCTTCCTTAATACCCCACCAAGCTCTACATTGCGTGATAATAAAAACTAGTGCATTCCAGTTCATAAATATATCCAGGGTCCCCCCTCCCTTTACTGACTCAACCCGGACTATTGTATTCCAGTTAATCAATATAGCCAGGGTCCCCCCTTCCTTTACTGACTCAACCTGAACTAGTGCATTCCAGTTCATCAAAATAGCCAGGGTCCCCCCTCCCTTTACTGACTCAACCTGAACTAGTGCATTCCAGTTCATCAAAATAGCCAGGGTCGCCCCTCCCTTTACTGACTCAACCTGGACTATTGTATTCCAGTTAATCAATATAGCCAGGGTCCCCCCTCTCTTTACTGACTTAACCTGAACTAGTGCATTCCAGTTCATCAAAATAGCCAGGGTCCCCCCTCCCTTTACTGACTCAACCTGGACTATTGTATTCCAGTTAATCAAAATAGCCAGGGTCCCCCTCTCTTTACTGACTCAACCTGGACTATTGTATTCCAGTTAATCAATATACCCAGGGTCCCCCCTCCCTTTACTGACTCAACCTGGACTATTGTATTCCAGTTAATCAATATAGCCAGGGTCCCCCCTCCCTTTACTGACTCAACATGGACTATTGTATTCCAGTTAATCAATATAGCCAGGGTCCCCCTCCCTTTACTGACTCAACCTGGACTATTGTATTCCAGTTAATCAATATAGCCAGGGTCCCCCCTCCCTTTACTGACTCAACCTGGACTATTGTATTCCAGTTAATCAATATAGCCAGGGTCCCCCTCCCTTTACTGACTCAACCTGGACTATTGTATTCCAGTTAATCAATATAGCCAGGGTCCCCCCTCCCTTTACTGACTCAACCTGGACTATTGTATTCCAGTTAATCAATATAGCCAGGGTCCCCCCTCTCTTTACTGACTTAACCTGAACTAGTGCATTCCAGTTCATCAAAATAGCCAGGGTCCCCCCTCCCTTTACTGACTCAACCTGGACTATTGTATTCCAGTTAATCAAAATAGCCAGGGTCCCCCTCTCTTTACTGACTCAACCTGGACTATTGTATTCCAGTTAATCAATATACCCAGGGTCCCCCCTCCCTTTACTGACTCAACCTGGACTATTGTATTCCAGTTAATCAATATAGCCAGGGTCCCCCCTCCCTTTACTGACTCAACATGGACTATTGTATTCCAGTTAATCAATATAGCCAGGGTCCCCCTCCCTTTACTGACTCAACCTGGACTATTGTATTCCAGTTAATCCATATAGCCAGGGTCCCCCCTCCCTTTACTGACTCAACCTGGACTATTGTATTCCAGTTAATCAATATAGCCAGGGTCCCCCTCCCTTTACTGACTCAACCTGGACTATTGTATTCCAGTTAATCAATATAGCCAGGGTCCCCCCTCCCTTTACTGACTCAACCTGGACTATTGTATTCCAGTTAATCAATATAGCCAGGGTCCCCCTCCCTTTACTGACTCAACCTGGACTATTGTATTCCAGTTAATCAATATAGCCAGGGTCCCCCTCCCTTTACTGACTCAACCTGGACTATTGTATTCCAGTTAATCAAAATAACCAGGGTCCCCCCTCCCTTTACTGACTCAACCTGGACTATTGTATTCCAGTTAATCAATATAGCCAGGGTCCCCCTCCCTTTACTGACTCAACCTGGACTATTGTATTCCAGTTAATCAATATAGCCAGGGTCCCCCCTCCCTTTACTGACTCAACCTGGACTATTGTATTCCAGTTAATCAACATAGCCAGGGTCCCCCCTCCCTTTACTGACTCAACCTGGACTATTGTATTCCAGTTAATCAATATAGCCAGGGTCCCCCCTCCCTTTACTGACTCAACCTGGACTATTGTATTCCAGTTAATCAATATAGCCAGGGTCCCCCCTCCCTTTACTGACTCAACCTGAACTAGTGCATTCCAGTTCATCAAAATAGCCAGGGTCCCCGCTCCCTTTACTGACTCAACCTGGACTATTGTATTCCAATTAATCAATATAGCCAGGGTCCCCCCTCCCTTTACTGACTCAACCTGAACTAGTGCATTCCAGTTCATCAAAATAGCCAGGGTCCCCGCTCCCTTTACTGACTCAACCTGGACTAGTGCATTCCAGTTCATCAATATAGCAAGGGTCCAAGTTGTTTTCGCGAACAAAAAGTTCTTTGTACAGATCATTGATCCGATCACTCTGCAAAAAAAGAATTTTAGTCGAGAACAGAACAGTTTCAAAGATCTATTCCTCCAAAAAATTACCGGAGACAGAATTCGCCATTAAATTTATTTTCCTTATGTCAGGTGAACCGTAAAATTTTCGCCGGAAACTCGCTATTTCAGTTCGTTTTGGAGAGGACGAAAGTATGCTAAAACAATCGAGTGTTGTTCTACATATACTGCACGGATGACAATCTCACTCTCAGATTCTGCAGGCGGCTGACTTGCCAGTGGTCGACATGCGAGTCCGCCATGTCAACATGCAGTCCAAGCTGCACACCGGCGAGCGCTACGAGCGATACTTCAAGCGTCGCATCGCTGCCATCGTCTCTGCCTACTGCGAGAGGGAGCTGAATGAGTGCTGGAAGACGCAACTACGACTCACACCAGTTAGCTCGCTCTCTGTTTTCCCGACTTGCCTTTTTCTTCCTTATCCTTTCCTCTTATGTTTTCCTTGTGTTCTTCTGTTTTGATTTTCTTTCCTTAAGAATGCATGTTGTTGCCGGTACACGGAGTGCGACTGCAAGTGTGCAAGAGAGAGAATCTCCTCGCGTTTCGGCTTCTCCTTTCCCACTTTCCTTTCCTTGATCCCACTTGCAGCTCTCCTGGAAATCACCTTTCCCCTCCACGCTGCTATACATCGCTCCCTTCTGAGGATAATTCAATTATTCGCTAGAAAATGCTTTCGAATGCAAGTAGAAAGTTCTTTCGCCGTAGAAAGCGAAAAGCGATTTCTATCAGAATCTAGCTTTTTTTACACACAGATGAACTTTATGTTGAATGAGTGTGAATAAGCTGTAGTTGGAAGATTTAGTTCTTAATTTCTCTCAATTTCATTAAATTGATTGAAATATTTTTTCAACTTTAGATCTTTTTGAGCCTTTTATTAAAAGTTCAGTTCCGCTTTTCAAGAATAGGAGATAAAACTTAGAGCGAGCGAGAATTATAAGTAGCCAACACCCGTGAATATCAGGTCAAAACGAGGAGGACTCTTTCTCTCTTGCCACTTTGCAGACCAGTGCCGATGATGACGTGCTGTATGGAGTTGAAGAAGGAGACCCTCTTCTATCTCAGGAAAATGTTTTGCTACTACACGTCGACGCCGAGCCGCTCAACGTCACGCGTCTTCGCTTCGCTGTAGTGCGTAACTTGCGAGGCGGTGCTCTTATTGAGGAGGATCTGATCGATCCCGTCAAAATCAAGTATATCCTCGGAAGTCAGAGAGCGCCACTTGCTCGAGTACTCGGAGGAATTAAAATCGATAGCGTTCGTGTTAGTCGAGTTCCTAGGGCAGCGGTTGACACGATTTCAAACCCAACAGATAAACGGGATGCAGGAAGCAACAAAAAACTGATCATTGGATGTGCAGTTGTTGGAGGATTCTTCCTGATCTGCTACATAATAGGAGGCATCAAGTTATACAGGTCATTTTTTTTCTCTTGTAGATAGTCAATCAGTAACCTACATCATTCAAAGAACGTTTTCACTCGAAAAAAGTAGCTGAATATAAATATGTATATAACCTACATCATTCAAAGGGGAATGATGCATACAAATACAATTATCTGCATAGAAAGAAAACTCAAACAACTTATTCACACATTAATGCATTGTTGATGCAAGTAAAGAGTCAGCAGTTCAGTTCGTTCATTTCGTTGGTTTTTTGTCTATGAATGCGTCGACCTATATACAAAAAAGAGGATGATACGGAAGATTAATCTGATACTGTAAAAAGTTTCCCTTGGAACATATTTGAATTGTTATTTATTGAAACACAAAAGTTTTCATATGAAGTTATTAAATTTCAGAGACTGTCAAAAGCGTAAGCGCAAGAAAATCACTGAGCAAGCCGAAATTTTGCGTGCCACAAACAAGACGCCGACCTACGGTGCTTGTGACATCGAAAAAGGCCGGAGCAACATAGAGAATGGAGAACAACCATGGCAAAAATCTCCTTCTCAACATAGACAACACGTTTCTTACGGTTGCATAGATGAGCCAGCGCCTTTTATCTGTAATACGTCTCCGACACGATCGAGTGTATCCCCATTGACAGACTTACGACCTCGCGTATTAACACAACGGGAGGCTCAGCTCATGTTCACCTGCGACCCATCCCAGCTACCGAAAGAGTTAAGTATGGACGATTCCATGTTTGACCTCTTTTCTAGCTCAGAACCTTCCTCTCGTCCTTTGCATAGTGCAAAACCTGGCAAGGAAATGCAAAAGAAAGCTTCGATCGATAGTATCTCTGAGCCGCGGACACAAGCTGTGGTAGAAATGAACAAAAATCGTCCCCGGAACGAAGTTGAGGTTCCAGCTGTTCTCATTACTGCAAACTCCCGAGATTCAGCAATGTCATCCCCTGGTGAGGAAGTTCAATCTTCTGCACCCTCTGACGTAGACACAGAAGCTACAATTCAAGAAGCTACTGCTAGCAGTCCTCCTGCTGTCCACAGGCCCAAATCGAGAAGGGGCAGCAGAGTTGACGATTCAGGAGAGAACATAGACTTGACTGAACTTCTCCCAGACGCCATCATGGCAGCATCGGCAAAAAAAGCCGTGGTTCACACAACTGATGATGCATGGAGCAGCAGCGAAGGCGAAGTGAGTTTTTTTTGTTCGGGTGAGAAAAATCTAAGTTTTTATAAAGAATGTGAGAAGGCAGTCATGAAATACATGTGAGCATGAACCGCATCAGCATAACCCTTGGGACCTGAGTTTGGATGTGGCCATTCCGCTGAAAAATCTCCTAGTTTTCTATATATATGGGAGCTGAAAGATAGACAAAAGAAATAGTAGAAGACAGAAAGAATTCTCGCATCATTTTTAATCGAGCATGAGAATGTATATAGGATCATGAGGAAGAATTTGCTGAGAGTAGACTCCACGCGAGAGTAAGGAGAGAGAACCCTGAGAGTGGAGGGAGAAGACTAAAATGCTGAAGTATTGTAATCTCTTCTTCAACGGAAAAAAAGATGCAAGACAAATGCCCCGTGATGTAGAACTAGATAGAATGTTAGTCCGGTGATGCCAATAGCATTGAAGGCCGATAATACAATTGCATCGCATACACTCGGGGACACACCATTCCTCTAGTATGCCGACTCTCACTAACAGGGCAGAGCATTTGCAAAAATGATGATTTTGATGAAATACCATGCTAATTGAGGTGGACGTTTACTACAAATTGAGTGAAGACGAGGAAATCGTCAGAGGAGACGATTGGCCTAAGCAGCAGCAACCCAACGGCCAAATTGGCCACTCTCAATCTATTCCCCTCAGAAGTAAGAGAGCTGCTCGCGGCACGCGGCAAATTTGCTTGACGGGAAACGTGAACGATTCTGAAGATGACGACGGAGAAGATCTGCACTTTTACGAACGATTGCGAGAAGAATCCTCCCCTAATCCCCCTTTGATGGCACTAGATGAACCTCCCATTTCTTCAATGCTAGAAGAAAGTGATTCTCAAGCAATAGAAAACGATGAAGATTCTCTTAGATGACAGCAATGAGTACAAACTTGGAAATCATCCTTCATTAAGCCTCAAGAAATTAAGTGAAGTTTAATTTTGATTAAAGAACTCTGAAATTTTTTTTTGTAGCTGAAACGCTCTAAAACTTGTAAAAAAAGAAGAATGTATAGTTTTAATGTAGACAGAATAGGTATGTCAGTTTGATCTCCTTCTTTTAAGGTGTGCATAGATGCCAATATTTATTTTTACATATATGTTTTTGATTTTTCTTGCTGCTACCGAGAACTGCTAAGGCTTGGTATGCCATATTGAAAGCTCAATCCACCCACCACCAGGCTTGTGTTTGAGAACACAACCACAATCTTTCTCTATCCAAATTTCGCCCTAGGCTCAAGAACTCAATCTTCCTCTCTTTAGCCTTATTGCTCATTATGGGTTTTAAATTGCAAATGCCATTCGCACACCAAGAAAAATAATTTCTTCCTTTTCAAATTTTTCGAAGGCGCATAATTTGGTTACAATCTCTTGAGAGCTTTTACAACTGAAAATCTCTCTTTCTCCGCTTCTACAACCAGTTTGCGAATAATAATTGTAGAAATTGTACTTTGACCTTGTTCAAATATATAATGAACCCCCAGGTCAAATCGAATAACTGCAACTCGAGAAGCGCTTAGATTATAGTTGCTGAATTTACTTGCACGTCTGAATTCTCCGCATGGGTTTGTATAGAAGAAAGAGGCTATCTTTGGTAAGGTTTCCTACCCCTTATAAAAGAACAACATTATGGAAATCTTGTTGTTTTGTAAGAACAGAACATCTCAACTGAATAAGCCAAATGAATGAAATTGTCAAGAAATGCATGATTCGTCCAATACACTTCTCTTTTCACCCTTCTCTCTCCATTTATATACTTCAATATCTGCCATCGGTGAAAACCCATGTAAGAAAGACTTCTGCCTTCTATTTTTTATCTGATGCTCACTACGTGTACGCCTTCAACTCCTCTTTTTCTCTATAGAAATTATTTTTGACATTCATGTAGCAAATCATAAAATTCGAAAAAAAACAGAATGGTATAACGACTTTTTAATAGTTATTTAGATACCCAAAAACTTATTTCAACAAAGAATTGGCCTGTATTTGCTTCTCCATTTCCTCAAAAATCTGGTTTGTAATAAACTTTCACAATACTACTGCGCAATAATTCTCAATTTCTCAATCAAGTCAAACGAATTATATCATTGAACTTTAAATAACACTAGAATGTTCCGAGTAACTATTGATTGACGGATCTTTATTGTCCTTTTGTATTTACAATTATTGAAAGAATTTTTTGTCTCAATCGCAGTGCGAAGCCGGTAAAACAGCTTTCATTTAACAGAAAGTCTTGGAAATGAACCGAAAAAAGAAGAAAACTCTCAGAGTTTTCATCGTTTTCAACCCATTTTTCGATAGCAGAAAAAAACAACTAAAATCGCAGCCTCTATCCTTCGTTACTCAACAAAGACATTTCTGTCACAAGAGTGCTTTCCTTCCACTCTCTTTCGCTCTCTGCTACATATGCAAAACTGGAGAATAGAAATTCAAAACTACCGTCATGCAAGTTGAGAATGAAAGCAGTCAACTTGCCACTGACGCTAAGTTGCTTCTTTCAAATGTACATATAACTTCAGGATTGAACATAGGAGGGAAACGGCTATTTTTTGGGGATCCAATTCTCAAATGAGGCTTATTAGATACACCTAATTGCCTTCGAAATTATAATCTGTGAATGAAATTCTTCTGAAATTATAAGTTCTCGTATCCTAAAATTAGTTAAGCCGCTGAAGAACAATGAATAGTTGTGAGGATAAGAAATCATAGGTGTCCGAGTAGTGAATCATCCTAATTAGTTGTTCTGGTTGTGATTCTAAAATGAATCGAAAAATCGATGCCCCATCAATTAACAATGAGCACTCTCTAAAGAAGGATTCCGTTACGACGTCAAGAGCTCTCTACCTCTGAATTCAACAGGTACGCTTGGGTTCATTTTGGTTCAGAATATTTATTCATGTGAATCTTGGTTATTTTCTCCATTTCGATCGCTGAAAATCTATGTTTCATGTTTCAGTAGACATTTTAGAGGTCGTATGTCTGAATCTTAAATGAATTTTATGCTTCGTTGTCTACAGAGTGTGGCAGGAATATCCAACCCTGTTTTTAATATCAAAAAAAGTGATGAAAAAATTTAATTAAATAAAATCATGTTGCTTCAAAGCTATCTCAGCTCAAAACATTTCAGTGAACTAAACTTTTAAAAAACTTTAAAACTTTCAAGAGCATCTCATGTATCGCGTTCAGAATTTCTCGGATAAACGGTGTTTTACACACCACTGACATCGAAAAAGAAGCTTTAAACGAAATCGGAATTGAATTTGAAGCCATTGGAAATGCTAGAGCAAAGAATTTTTCCTAAACATCTAATTTTATAAATTTATTGAAAGGAAAGTTTAAAATGGAATTTCTAAGCTTCTTCGATTATAACATGAACAGGTGGGAATGCGAGTTAGAATTCTTCTTAACATGAATAACAAATTGAAAATTTTTCCTACTTTTAGAGCTTATACGCTCTTCTGTAAATTCCTTTGGGCTGAAAAATTATGAGAAATAGAGACGGAGATATGCAATTCATACTTATAAAACACATTAAAAAAACAAAAAGACAAAGATACATAGAGAATAAGAATGTAAGAGAGAGAGAAGGAAGAAGATAGAAAAAGAAGAGTGGAAAGGATAAAAAAGTTTCCATGGAAACATTTACAACAAGAAAAAAAGTAAAATTTATTAACCACACGCCTAAACTAAATTGACATGAGCAAAGTGAAAGTGGATCCTTCTTTCGGCAGTACATACTTCCCTTCCCAATGCATTTCGGTTGCGATTCTTCTGCACTATGCGCTTTTTATCCGGTTAGTCATATCCAACTGAAGTCATATCAAACTGACTTTTTATCCGGTTAGTCATATCCAACTGAAGTCGTATCAAACTGACTATCCGGTTAGTCATATCCAACTGAAGTCATATCAAACTGACTATCCGGATAGTCATATCCAACTGAAGTCATATCAAACTGACTATCCGGTTAGTCATATCCAACTGAAGTCATATCAAACTGACTAAAGCTTTTGTATTCTTAATTTTCAATTTGTATGAGATATCTCCGATTTTCTTGTAGTTTATTCAACATGAATGAGAAAGCTTGAGAGGTGAAAAACTAGTTTAAAAATATATATATATATATATGTATATCAAAAAATAATTCAAGGGTGAATTTGTCCCAATAGACAGCTGCATCCGATCATAAATGAAATACATATTTCTTTTCATTTAATTTTTTCCTACTTGGGAAAAATTAAATGGACTTTGGATTGGTTGGGAGGAAGGTTAGGGAAGATATGTTCGAGAGGAAGGTTAGGGGAGATATGTTCGAGAGGAAGGTTAGGGGAGATATGTTCGAGAGGAAGGTTAGGGGAGATATGTTCGAGAGGAAGGTTAGGGGAGATATGTTCGAGAGGAAGGTTAGGGGAGATATGTTCGAGAGGAAAGTTAGGGGAGATATGTTCGAGAGGAAGGTTAGGGGAGATATGTTCGAGAGGAAGGTTAGGGGAGATATGTTCGAGAACATGGACTGCATTGATAGATTCATTTTAAACATGACTTGCGTGCGCAGTATAATTCCGTGTTAGTGAGTATGTCTAAGTCTTTTTCGTCACTCGATGAAATCAAAACTCCGCCGTTCATATACAGGGTATGCCAAAAGTTCACGTGGACAATTTTTTTCCGATAAAAACTTAACGGATTGAGCAAATCAAACAAAATTCTCATCAAAGTTCATTGAAATAGTTTGGGATATAACTGCACTCTCAAATTTCGAACAGCCATCCTTTCTTCTTGATACAGGCATGAAGTCGGTTGTGGAAGGCACTCACCAGGTAAGGTGAACACGTAAGCGACGTCAAGATCATCCCACGCCTTTTGGATGACGCGCATCAGACTGTCCAAACTCTTGTGAGGAGAAGCGCAGGCCTTGCCTGAAGTACCGACATCACAGAGAAGTCCAGAAGATTCAAATCAGGCGAGTACGGAGGCCATTCCTCGGAGGTGATCAAGGGAAAATTGGCCTTGCACCAGTCTTGCACGACTTCAGCCTTGTGGGCGGACGCAGAGTCCTGTTGAAACACCCAGCTGCGTTCCGCAAAGTGAGTAATTCCTTCACGAGATGATCGTTCAGGTAGTTAAGGGCATTCACTATGACTCCCTGCTCGACGAAAACGAGTGGAGTTTTTCGGTCGCGGTCACCCCAGCATGGACCATGACAGAGGCGGGATGGCCCTTTCTCGAGACGTAGTGGCCACTCTTATTGGCCTTGTTGACCCATTTGTAACAAATACTATCGTTCTGGTGGTTGAAAGACTGCTCAATATTGAAAAACTTATCATCGGTGAAGAGAATTTACGAAGTTTTCACCGGCTCGAACCGCCTGATCAGTTCACATCTCTGGAAACGGGTGGCCTTCCTCTAGTCCGTGAATGCGTGAGTCTTCTGCAGCTTGATAAGGCGCTGTCTCATGCGGGATTTGACGATCCTCCGAACGGAACTAGCCGAGATATTCAGCTCCTTCTCGAGTTTTCTGAGACTCACCTTATGGTCATAACGAATCTTGTCTCGGATGCTTCTTAAGCTGGCGGAAGACATTGTTGCCTACGCGGACGATATCACATCGAGTGTACTAATCAGTGAGTGCAAGGAAAAACTGAATAAGTATCTTCCGAAACTAGCAGATGAACTCGACAACCTAAAGATGCAGATCTCCAAGGAAAAGTCCTCGGCTATCCTCTTTACGACATGCACAGCTGAATGTAAAAAAAAGCCGGAAATCAAGCTCAGTTACGATCTTCTTCCAACTACTAAAACACCTAAGGTCTTGGGTGTGGTGCTTGACTAACTAGAAACATTCTGACATCATGCAGAATCTATCAGAACGAGGGCAAACAAACGTCTCAATATCATCAGATCTTTAGCAGGAAGGAGATGGGGCAGAGTCCCACAACACTCATAGCGACATATAAAGGAACGACTAGGTCAATTATGAACAATGCAGCACCTATATACACCCCACCACTCGCAGACACGCACTGGACACGATTGCACGCCTGTCAAAACAAAGCAATCAGAGCAGCTACGAGTAACCTCCGAATGTCGAGGATGCAGCATCTAGCTCTTGAAGCCAAACTGCTTTGCTCATTTGTTTAATGGTCGTTGTGACCCCACTAGCCTTCGACCTATAGACTTGAGGAATAGGCCTGTTTCCATTGTTACCTTTTTGTACTAATGTATGTAAGGAAGGAAATTTGGAAAAAAAAGGAATAAAAGAGGAAGAAGAAAAAAGGAAATGAGGAGATAGAAAAAAAAGAGTGGGAGACAACGAATGAGTGGCTCGTGCTGAAGCAACAACACGAGACACTCGTGACCCATTCAACAACAAAAAGGATGGAATTCTACGGGCAAGCAACAACAACAATGGGATGGTGTGTTTAATGTCGTCGTCTATAAAGAGATGAGAAATAGAATAAGCAATCGATGGATAACTCAACTGGGAACTTTATAAGCCGAAGAAAATGTGTCTTTGACGCACAACCTTCGAGTGCGATGTGATATGTAATTGCAATTTTCCATTTAAGGCATGGCATTGTTAGCCTATGCGTTGGAGCTTGTACAATTCAATGATCTACAAAACAAAAAGCTTTTGAGATATCTAAGAAGACGGCAACAACATTGTTCGAAGAACTAAATTTTAACTATGAAGCTGTGCAAATGGATAAAGGGTGTAGTAGTTGAGAGTTTTGGCCGGAAAACTGCTTGGAATTTAGAAAGAAACCTGTTTTCTTACAAGTATTATCGGATAGCTGAGCATAGTATCTTCTCCATAACTTCAGACAGTGAGAAGGACAGTTTTTTTCCTTTTCTGGTCAGCCAATAGAATCCACTTGGAGAATCGAAGACTGCAGGGCTAGTACAGAGAATAAATTTCACCGAACTCAAAAAGACCGTCATGAATATGTGTTTCTAAAAAGTGCTTGCCAAATCTATGCGCTGTCCAAAACAGCTATTAATACTATTGCTCTGTTCGTGTGCATTATCTTTACAACACACACCCTCGCGCTCTCTGCCATTCCTTAGTGATTATTCATAGTGATATACGTACTTGTGATCGTCACCAAACTACCCAAAGGGGTTTCTCCTCGTAGAGACTTTCAGGCTAACAACTCACACATTTTAATGTTTTTGCCGCCAAATTAAGGTGCCGTGTTTAAGCGTTGACATAATTCGTTTGTGGCGACCATTATTAGATCCATTTTTGAGTTGACTGTTTCTTATTACCTGTAAAAGCGTTCACCAATACCATGATAACCAGTCGTTAAATGAGGCCCGTCTAAGGCATGTTTGAACGCGCCGAGCGAGTGGAAAAGGGAATGGGGAAAGGCAAGAAGAGTGGAAGTAGAGAAAAAGTGAAACAGAACGGAAGGAGAAGAGAATGTAGATCATTCTCGGCGCGAACATGTTTGCGCCAACATAGCTGGTCCGGTAACCATTTAATTCCTGATGATAACTAATCTGCTTGAAACCAGTTTTTCCACTTACCTACGAAACCGATGCGGGCATCTCCGGTTTTGGCGACATCGAAGCCTTCTTCTTTCGGTCCCCCACCGCCTTTGGGAGTGATGAGCTCCCGCCGCAACTTGGCCAGCTTGGCCTTCAGAATGCCCAGATGGGCGTTCGTGGCTTTGTTCTTTTGAGTTCGAGCCATCTAAAAAAACTCTTCAGCTCATCTACATCAAAAATTGAAAATTCGCTGTAGCAACAACTGGTTTTGACTCCGTTGAACAAAACATTATTTTCTCAGATCAGACTTAAATTTTCTTAAGTTTGCTTACCTAATCAGACTTCAATGAAGCATTTCTGGAAGTTAATTGCAGTTATTTGATTGCAATTGCAGTAACGAAACGCAGTCGAGGTGTTTCTCTGACCCGCACCGCGGTTAAAAAAATCTATGTGCTCTCCAAAAACCTTGAAAAACATTCAAATCTATGCGCTCGAAAAAGTTGTCTGGGTGCTAAGAAACACCCTGAAGGCAGTTATTTTTGCTTTGAATACGATTCAAAGCCAAACTAGTTCATAAGAAAAGAATCTTCTTTCCAAAAGAAAAAGTTTACGGTGTTTGAAGTCAGTCTAAACCTTCCTCAACGACAAGTTCGTTAAACTTTCCTTCGAAATTCATAATCAATAGTGATCGTTTCATACGGTTCGTTATCTAAGGTTAAAAGCCTTTCTAGTGTTGATTTAGGCTTATCCGAAAGTTGAATTACAAATAAGTGCACACATTTTTATAAGTGGAGAGGGGCTGCTCTTTTCTTCGAGTAAGAAGGAGTGAGAAATTGATATTGGGGGAAATGTTTTCATGCGGTGTCGTTCTTAAGTCATACGGCCTCGTTAGCGTGAACTTCATGAGAACCTAAGCGAGAAACCAGTTGAAAGTACCTAAACCCCCCTCCTTAAGTGAATTCCGCCTCTTCCCCAAAATTGAATAAATCCCAAGTGTGTATGGTAATGTCGTGTGACTTGTGGAGAAAAAAATCGACTTTAGTTCACTTTAGCCGTCCAAAGTTTACTTTAGGAGGAAAGGAAGGGGCTAGAGGGGGAAGGGGGGAGGAAGAGAGCCCCACCTGAGGGACGAGGGGGGTAGAAGGAGTTGGGGGAAGAAGGGGAGGGGGGAGGGAGAGGACCCCAAAAGGGGGGTGAGGGGGGGGCCTAAAGAGAAAGGGGGGGTATATTTAATGATTATCTCCCTCCACTACAGTAAACAAACTCACCAAAAATGGGTAGGGGCCATCATGGGTCATACGTCGTCTGACTTATTTACATTTACGAAGAATTATTTTTGAAGTAAAAAAAATTTACATAAAAAAATTTTACATTTAAAAACGCTTAGGCTTAGGAAAAAGTTTACGCTAACGAGGCCGTACGGCTTTGGCTAACGAGACCATATGGATAGCTGCCTAACCAGTATTTTTTATTGGACGGCTAAAGTTTCATTGGACGGCTAAAGTTTGATTGGACGGCTAAAGTTTGATTGGACGGCTAAATTTTCATTTAACGGCTAAATTAGATTAGAGCTAAAAAAATTTTACAGGTTTCTCTGAAAGAAAAACCAATCTGAAGAATATATGAACTTAATTCTGAACCTCGGATTCGATATCGGCGATTTTTTGAAGAATCGACATGATTAGATGATGATCGCTTCTCCGTTACCTGGAAAGTGGAATCTCAAAGCAGAACTACATAAAAGCGAGCAGTGAAACAATGATATATGAAATTAATGATGTAATTAAAGGAACTTCTTCACTTTAGAAGAGGTTCAATTGGGTCAGCTCAATTGTGTCATTTTCTTGAAACAGTTTCGTTCGCCTAAGTCTTACGGCCTCGTTGGCGTAATTTTTTCCTAAGCCTAAGCGTTTTTTTAATGTAGAAAATAGATTTTTTAGTGTAAAAAAATAACATTTTTAATGTATAACTTTTTGTAAATGTAAGTAAGTCAGAAGTATGACCCATTGAACCTCTGAGAGGGGGGCCTAAAGGGAAGAAGTGCCGAAATAAAATTTGAACTTCTTGCGAGAAAATGAAATTTTTTTTGTTTAGCTTGGCAACAATTAAAAAACTTTTTTATTTAGTCAAAGAAAATAATATATTTTATGTTCCGAGTGAGCCGTAAGAACACATTTCTTTACGATCTGCTTTAAATCTAGCTGTTACTCTCACGAAAAATAATTGTGCAAATAATTAGACATGTTTGATTTGGATTTCCTCCTAATTTAAGCCTATATAGTTGAGAAGAAAAAACAGAGATCCGATGAGGGCCGGTCATTTTTCGTTTTGGGTTTTTTCCAACACTTTTTGAAAAAAATTTCTACTTTTCGCAAAACAAAAAGTCGAGAAAAATTTTCTTTTGGTAAAATTGAGAAAATTTTTTATTGTTTTTTAAAATCTTCGAAAAAAATTCGAAAAACTTTCAAATTCTGTCAAAATACAATTATTTATTCGTGTTCACTACCTGGTGCATAAATTAGTGCTTTTCACAAGTAGTTTCAGTTCTTACAAGCTATGTAATTGCTTGTTGCGTTTTTGATGAATTTTGAAAAGTTTCAACTCAAGTTTTTAATTCAATTCAATTCAATTCAATTCATTTATTCCATGCAAGAACAACAACTTGTAATACAATTATGAATGGTAGTTCCAATTAGCATGGAGGCGTAGGATAGGGAGACAAAGAAAAAAAAAAAAAAAAGGGAGACAAAAAAACAATCATTCATTCAAAAGTTCTGAATGGCATTCAACTAATCCAAATATCATCTAAAAAAAAATGATATGAAATAGCGTCTATAGTTATTTATAATCAGAAGATTGTGTCCTATACATATGTATGTAAATACAAATAATCGTCAATCTGTTACACTCGGACAAGGAAGCACAACTTCAAATGGAATTTTTTTAAGTCTTGTCGCAAAACTTGAAGAACTTTCGATTACAACGATATCTTCCGGAAGGGAGTTCCATATTGCTATTGATCTAGAGACAAACGTAGACAACCTAGCCGGGTAAACGATAGGCAGACGAATTCTGAGAGAGTGCGCTTGTCTTGTATTATACTTGGGGGGAGATAAAATGTATAGAAAGGAAAAATCGAGAGAGCATTTGTTATGTAAACATTTGTGCAAAAAACATAGATCTCTGAATGCTCGACGATATTCTAATGACTCAGTTTTGAGCAGTTTCAATCTCTGAGAATAAGGCAGGCTTACATTACCACATCTATATAACAGCCTTCTAGTAAAATTACGTTGTACATATTCTAAATCATTGATGAGGTATTTCGTGGTAGGGGACCAAATTTCAGTCCCGTATTCGAGAATCGGTCTAACGTATACATTAAAAGCAAGCATGAGCATTTCGCATGATTTGGTCTTGAAAGCCTTCAGAATAAGGTTTGCAGTAGAAGAGGCTTTTTTACAAATCTTCTCAATATGAGAATTGAAACGGAAATCATGAGTTAACAAAATCCCTAAATCTTTAACCTGGTTGGTAACAATCAATGGAATATGGTTGATAGAGTAGGGGTGAAACACCGATTGCTTGCCTATATGAAGAACAGTACATTTAGAAGTTGATAGAGTAAGGTTCCACTGAGTGCACCACTCAAATATATTGTTGACTGCTGTTTGTAAGTCATCTGAATATAAGGGTACTTGAGCTAGCAGCTTAACATCATCGGCAAAAATACTGAAGCGAATAGTAGCAGGGATAACTTTCTTGATGTCGTCAATGAACAGTAAAAACAACAACGGGCCTATTGAAGAACCTTGAGGAACACCACTTAAAACTGAAGCTGGTACTGAGTTGATACCATCGATGATCACTGATTGTTTACGGGAGTTGAGGAAAGAAGAGATAAATTTAAGTGCTGGCCCTACAATACCAAGTGAATTCAATTTTAACAATAGAAATCGAATATCTACAGAATCAAAAGCGTTTGAGATGTCTAGGAAAATTACATCAATATCAATACTTGAACTCAGAGAGTGGGTTATGAAGGAATATGATTCGGCTAAAGAAGTGATTGTCGATCGATTAGGTCGAAAACCGGCTTGAAAAGGGGAGAGCACTGAACGCTCTTCAAGATACTTTGAAATAGAATTAACAATAACTTTTTCCATTACTTTAGAAATCGAGCAGGTTAAAGAAATGGGTCTGTAATTTGATAAGACAGGAGGTCCTTTGTTTTTGAGCAGAGGCTTTACAATAGCAAACTTCCACATATCGGGTACGATTCCAGTCATTAAACAGTTGTTGAATAAAATACGCAGAGGTTTCAACAACGCAAATTTACATTTTTTGATAAAAATGTTCGGAATGGAATCGGGTGAGGTATTACATTTATTCTCTAACTTAGAAACAGCCTCGATTATCATTTGATCATCAATTATTTCAAGAGAAAAGTGTTGATCGAAGGGAGCTAAAATAGGGACAGGAAGAACATTCTGAGACGGTTCAGAGAAAGTTGATGAGAACTGAGAAGAAAACATTTCAGCTTTTATGGAAGGGTCCGTCACTACCGTTCCACTACTGTCATACAAAACATAGGAATCGTTTTGAGATTTAATACGATTTGTACAATACGAGAAAAACTGTTTACGGTTGCCTTTAACAATCAGAGAAGATTCCTTAGATGTTTCAAAATCATAAAGCTCAGAAGAAAAATTTCTTGATAGATTTTTACAATATTCGGAGTAAGGAGCAGTAATTGAAACTTTCTGAAGCTTGTTGAATAAGCGTTGAATACGCGCTGGATATCTATAGGAGGACGAATTAGGAACAACAGTTGGCACAAAGCGATCGATAAGGTCACATAGTAGATCAACGATATAGTTGTAAGCTTGATTAGGGTCAAGAGATGATAATGCCAAGGTCCAATCATGACAGTAAATAAAGTACTCAATCATATGCCAGTTTGCCTCAGAATAAAGTTTTATAGGCTTGATTATGTCATCGAATACTTTGGAGGTAATACAATCGAAACAAATAGAATTATGATCGCACTGGGATGTGAAGGGAGCAATAACACTAGAAGAAGAGATAATCGGATGATTGCATAAAAGAAGATCAAGAATGTTCTGACTTCGAGTCGGCATCAGAATGTACTGAGTGAAATGGTTATCACAACAGTAATTAAGAAATTGAGTAGAAGAATAGCTCTTAGAACACGTCAACTTGTCCCAATCAATACAAGGCAAATTAAAATCACCAAAGATTATGAGAGGGACATTGGGAATGGTATTTAAAGAGAAGTATGCTAATAACTCATTCATGATATCGTCTGGGGCACTGGGAGATCGATAAACACACATTAATCTAACCCGAGAAAAATATGAATTTTTGTCACTACATTGTAACTCAACTGTAATAGCTTCACATTCTGAAACTGACATCGACGAAGTTGCTACTGGACTGAGTCTAGATTGCACTAAAATTGCTACTCCGCCACCTCTGTTACTGATATTAGAGTTTCTATCAGAACGAAAAACAGAATATGGTTTATTTGAATGTAAAATGACATCAGGTTCACTATCGTGTAACCAAGTTTCTGAAAAGCAAATAGCATTGTATTGCGTTAAAGATAATAAATGATTAAGATCGTACAATTTATTCCGTATAGAGCGACAATTATTATAGTAAAAACTAAAATTTCCTCTAATACTATGTTGGAGAAGAAGAAGTAAACAGGCTATCGCCATCAGCACTACTGACCTATTTCTGTACATCGTTTGCGTCCATCCTTTTTCCTCTTGTCACCGTCACGTTTTGAAGAGAACCATTAGCCTCAGCGTCTGTCTTCGGAGTGTATAGAGGACGCGGATGAGAGAATCGAATGAGCCTTGTTCCTTGTACCCCCCACTCCATCAATCCAGCTTTGTCGTTTCTTTCTTTAGCGAGTTTCTTGCAGTCCTTCTCGAGTTGGAGTCCTTCTCTGGTAAGGTCTTCTCTCGCGTACGCGTGAGGAAATATGCGTCTTGAATGAGGTCTTCATTCATTCATTCTTTATTCCTTGCACAGCTTTTACAGGGTGGCTACAAAGTACGCAGTCCGTAGTTTAGGAGTGTGCTACGCACTATTTCGTGCACGCACCGATTCCTTTTTTTTTATTTTCGAAGTTTATTGTGTTTTAAACATTTTGTTGAAGTTTGACAACGATTGTTCAAATTTGAAGGTAATGACGGGTCCCTATCTCCAGCGTGCCGCTATCGTCGATTTGCACCAGCGCGGGTACTCCAACTCCGACATCGCGAAACGCCTCGTCGTCCGTCGAGATCTTGTCTGGAATACCATCAAACGTTACCGCGAGCTCGGAAATCTCGAGGACCGTCCAAAAACTGGCCGACCTCGATCTGCTCGGACGCCGGCGAAGATAAAAGCAGTGAGGGAGCGAATACGCCGAAACTCCAAGCGGAGCATTAACAAGATGTCCCAGGAGATCGGAATATCCCGCCGGTCGGCTCAGACCATCGTCAGGGATGACCTCGGCATGTGCCCTTATCGTACTCGCAAGGGTGCCTTGTTGTCTGCCAAGAACAAGGCAGAGCGCGTGAAGAGAAGTCGGGCCTTGCTTCGCGACACGGCCGCACCTGGTGCCGACGAGATAGTCTTCTCAGACGAGAAGTTGTTCACGATCGAGGAGGCCTTCAACTCCCAAAACGTGCGGGTTATCGCCAGAGATCCTGAGGAAGCCGATCGCAACGGAAGAGTCGTCAACCGCACCTCTCATCCAGCTCAGTTGATGGTCTGAGCGGCTGTGTGCGCTTCGGGTAAGTCTCCGCTAGTCTTCGTTGATCAGGGCGTGAAGATCAACAAGCAGAACTATATCAAAGACATTCTCGAAGGCGCCTTGCTTCCCTGGACCCGTACGCACTTCGCTGGCCGCCCTTTCTGCTTCCAACAGGACTCCGCGCCCGCTAACAAGGCCGTTGTGACGTAAGAGTGGTGTGCGAACAACTTGCCCGCCTTCATAACGAGTAAGCAGTGGCCCGCCTACTCGCCAGATCTCAATCAGCTCGACTATTCCGTATGGTCGGTCCTCGAGGCGAAAGCCTCGGCTCGTCTCCACCCCAATTTGGCGTCTCTGAAGAAGGCCCTGCTCAAAGCTTGGGAGGAACTCGACGTTGATTACCTGCGTGCCACGACTGATGCTTTCCCCAAGCGTCTCCGTCGCGTCATCAGCGCCAAGGGCGGCCGCATTGAAAACTGACTTCACCCAGTTGTACATATATATGTTGAGAATAAAATGTGTTGAATTGAGAGGAATTGGATTATTGATTACGATACAAAAGCGTATGACTTTTGGACTGCGTACTTTGTAGCCACCCTGTATTCAACTTCGGTTCACAGTGAACAATAACAATAGCGGATATGCATAGACTGTCTTTCTAGTGGCGGTGTGTGTAAGCAAAAGGTTGCTTAACTAGGGGAGGGGTGGGGGGGGAGATAGAAAATGCTATAAATAGAGAAACGAGCCTTTAGTTATCAGAAACAAAAGTATTTGGTAAAACTAGGTTGACAGGCAACTTAAGTAAATTGTTCTTAGATACCTTGCAATCAGGATCGTTTACGATTTCAAAATCCAATGAATTCCTTACTGATAACTGACGAGAAACACATGTTGATATGAAAGACTGATTAATATTATTGGGCGGAATAAGACGCAAAGAATGAGAATGGCGAGAAAAACGTTCAACAGCTGATATTTTATATAAATGAGTAGTATCTATGTCACATTTCTCATGGATACATTTGTGAATGAAAGTAAGGTCAGCAATGGCTCGACGGTATTCAAGAGTTTGAAGTTTTAACAACAATAGCCGCTCTGAGTACGGAAGTAAAGGTTGACCGGCTCTAGCTAGAATTCGTCTCGTAAACGAGCGTTGTACTTTCTCGATAAGTTTCACTAGTCCCGAGGACGTAGGTTTCCAGAGCTCGCTAGCATATTCTAATAATGGTCGTACATAGATTTTAAAGGCAGAAGTCAGAAGAGGAAGAGATGGCGATTTGAACGCTTCTAATAACATATTCACAACAGAAGAGGCCTTTTTACATTTCTCATTTATATGTTTACGATAAGAAAAACCATCGGATATTATCACCTTAAGGTCTTTGGCTGATTCACTAGCTAGAATGGGTATATTGCTCATATGATAAACATGACGAGAATTAGATGAACCAAGATGTAAAACACTACATTTAGATAGCGATAAACACAAGTTCCACTCTGAGCACCATGCTGAAACACAGTTGATAGCGAACTGTATCTCATTTACAGAAAGAGGGACGCGTCCCATTATTTTAATGTCGTCTGCATATAAGGAGAACTTAATATTGGGAGAAAATACATGTTTAACAGAGTCAATGTACATTAAAAATAAAAGTGGACCTAACGAGGAGCCTTGAGGGACTCCTGATATAACGGAAATAGGGTTGGAAAACACATTATCGATGTTCACTGACTGGGTACGTTGATTCAGGTAACTACTAAGCCATCTAACAATATTAGACGGAAAACCATAACAATGAACTGTGTGCAAAAGCAGTCTGTGGTCAACTGAGTCGAAAGCTTTGCTTATATCTAGAAAAACAATATCAACGGAGAAACCTTGAGCAAGAGAATCAACAATGAAAGCATGAGATTCTACCAAAGATGTGGTAGTCGATCTTTTTGCTCTAAAACCTGCTTGGTGAGGGGACAACAACTGTTCATTTTCTAAATACGAATAGACTTCACTAAAAACAATTTTTTCCATGACTTTAGACAAAGAGCAACATAAAGAAATTGGTCTATAGTTACATACAGAGTTACGTGAACCAGTCTTATGTACTGGTTTAACTATAGAACTTCTCCATATAGTCGGCATAATGCCTGAGAGAAGACTGTTATTGAATATTATACATAACGGCTTTACAAGAGCAAAACGACATTTCTTCAATAAAATGTTAGGAATATCATCGGGGGAAGTGTTACATTTGGATTCAAGAGAAGAGAGAGCGCGTAAAACCATCTCCTCAGTTATACAGTCAAGACTAAATGGTACATTTACTTCAGGATAGGTTGGAAATGGTAAGGGACCTTGCAAGGGCTTTGAAAAAACGGAAGAAAAATAATGGGAGAAAGCGTCTGCCTTTTCTAATGACGAAGTTATTTCATGTCCCTGGTCGTCTATTAAAGTGGGCATGGCTTGATTTACATTGTTACCCAAACGATTTCTGCAAGCAGCAAAAAAAGACTTTTGATTGCCCCGCAATATCAGCTTAGCTTCCTGTTTAAGTTCGAACTCATGTAATAATCTATCAAATTCAACCGTTTTTCTAATACAGTAATCAGAATATGGGGAATTCTGATATAGAAATTGCAGCTTGCGGTGCATTTTACGGAGAAAACTGGGATAACGAAACGTTTGGTCTCCGCAATTAATGTTAGGGACATACTTCTCAATAATAGAGCGAATGAAAGAAACAAGATAATGATTAGCGGACTCTACGTCCATCGTAGAAAATGTTTGAGTCTAATTATGTACAGCGATTTGATATTCAATAGCAGGCCAGTTGGCTTTAGTGAACAACTTGATAGGGGGAGACAATGAAATTGAAGTAGCATTTAAAGATAATTTGAATGAGACCATGTTGTGGTCACTACCGCTAAAACGACCGATAACATTACATTCAGAAATTATGGGTACATTCGTGAATAATAAATCAAGAATATTTTCGTTCCTTGTTGGAGAGTAGACGTACTGAGTCAAAAAATTTTCTGTCATGAATTCAAGGAACATCTCATGTTGACCATCTCTATGTGATAAATGATTGAACCAGTCGATGAATGGTAGGTTAAAATCACCAGTGATCATGATGGGAAAAATATCAGTAGTATTAGAATTAAATCAGAAAAGTATTAGAGTATTAGAATTAATTATTAAGAAAAGAGTATTAAGAAAAGTATTAGAGTAGTATTAGAATTAATCTTCACATCAGAAAAACCTCTGCACTTATGGGAATCTGCTGTGTCAAAAGCGGAATGACCATTTTGCGAAATTGGAATTGTTACGCGAAAATCAACATGGTTTTCGCTCCCGTGCTTCTGTTGTTACCAATCTTCTAGTCTGTGAATATGACTTGACACGAGATATCAGTGGGGCTCATCACGATAAGTACATATAACTAAATTTTGACAAAGCTTGTGCGTTTTGGTTTTTGTCTCTATCCCCGATGCCTTGGCTAGAATTTTTTTATGGTCGTAATTTTTCTGTACGAATGGGCAATACAATATCTGCTCTTCAACCTGTGACATTTGGCGTGCCGCAGGGTTCCGTATTGGTTCCGTATATACCACTTTTGTTTTCCTTATACATTAGCGAATTGAATTTTGTGCTTAGCCCTTATCCGAATGTACGTTATCGGAGACGACATCAAGTTATATGTATCAACCAGTGCTCACAATCTAACTGAACGATCTCTCGAAATGCAGAATGCTGTTCGTACTTGGAGCGTAGCCAACCGTTTTCTTTATCTTCGAACAAGACTTAACATCTAGGGAAAACTTCTCGTATTTTCATATACCACCTGAACAACAATGTTCTAGAAGTATCTAATCAAGTGAGAGACCTTGGAGTCCAACTAGTCTCATCTCTTCGCAGACATGACGCAATTTTTAAACGAACACTGAAGGCTACTAAAGCGATGTACGCTATGCTCCGCTCTATAACTATCAATGACTCGCGATTACTCATTAAGTGTTTCAATACAGCCAACCGTTTTCTTTATCTTCGAACAAGATTTATCATCTAGGGAAAACTTCTCGTATTTTCATATACCACCTGAACAACAATGTTCTAGAAGTATCTAATCAAGTGAGAGACCTTGGAGTCCAACTAGTCTCATCTCTTCGCAGACATGACGCAATTTTTAAACGAACACTGAAGGCTACTAAAGCGATGTACGCTATGCTCCGCTCTATAACTATCAATGACTCGCGATTACTCATTAAGTGTTTCAATACAGCCAACCGTTTTCTTTATCTTCGAACAAGATTTATCATCTAGGGAAAACTTCTCGTATTTTCATATACCACCTGAACAACAATGTTCTAGAAGTATCTAATCAAGTGAGAGACCTTGGAGTCCAACTAGTCTCATCTCTTCGCAGACATGACGCAATTTTTGAACGAACACTGAAGGCTACTAAAGCGATGTGCGCTATGCTCCGCTCTATAACTATCAATGACTCGCGATTACTCATTAAGTGTTTCAGTACATATGTTCTTCCTCATCTAGAATTTGCCTATTGTCTATGGAGTACAATATGTATATCGGAAAGATTCTGATCTCCTAGAGAAGGTTTTGAGATCTTTCTTTAAAGCACTATGAAAAGCACTTTAGAATTATCTTTTATCGATGTTTCTAACAGCCGGATTATCCTCTTAGCCTTCCACCTTATAGAGATCTTCTGAATCTATGTAGTTGGCCTGAGTACTTCAGCGGAAAGAAGGGTGATTGCAGACCTGAAAATGGGTTGGAAGAACTTAAACGATAAGTCTATTGTTGAAAAATCACGCATTTTCAAGAGCACCTCCTCCACTCGTACTAAGATTAATGGTATTGCAATTGAATGTACTTCTTCCACTTCTCAATTGTTTCGGTTTAATAAGTCGTCTCCGTAACGAGAATGTGCTAAGTGAACTAGAGAATAATCAGTAGCGTTTAGAAATTTGCCTTACCTGTCGCCACACTTGAGTATCATTTACAATGTGTCTCACAATAATTTTGCATTGTAAATGTCGATAAAATAAATAAATAAATATTCATTGCCATCACTGTAGGAATAGAACAAGAAATCAAATAAGAACAATGAGAAGCGTTTCGTGTGCAAGTCATCGTCTTTTTAGAAGAGCTATAAGTTATACTGCAAATTGATTCGTAAAGTGAAAGGCAAAAAGTTATCCTGATGTTAATGCCTTCTATTAAGAAGAACAGCTTCAAAACCCCGAAAAACACTTCTATTTGTAGTGTACAAACAAGGTCGGCGATTTATTTATGTATATAAATAGTCTTACATGAGGTGAAGTCAAATAATTTCAAGCCGATCCTTTTATATTTCTGCGGGAATTGGAGTCAAAACAAAGCATGCACGAACAGGGTGACACACAATTATTGCAATACCGAAAAACCGAATAACTGCTGAGAAACTCAACAGATTATCAACAAAATTTTATCAAATAATCTTCAAACATTAACAATCATAACTGCATTCTCAAATCTAGAATCGTCCACAACGCTTCTTGATGACCTGCTTGAGTCTCTTGGGGTAGCTATCCACGACCGTCCCCAGGTAGCCAGCATCCATCTTATCCCATTCCTTGACGAGGGCTTTGTTCAGAGACTTCAAATTGCCATGGAGAGTAGCACAGGCCTTGGTCTCCTAAACAGCCCAGGTGGAGTAGTCTAGAGGGTTGAGGTCGGGGCTGCTGGCAGGCTATTCATCTCGGATGATGAACATGGGAAGATTGCTCTTGCACCACTCCTGAACGATTTTTGCGGTGTCTGCGGGTGCTTCATCCTGCTGGAGGGTCCAGTTGGTGTTTGGGAAGTGGGAATGGGGCCAGAGAAGAACCAAATCTTCAAGGATGTACTTGAGGTATGTAGTAGTCTTTATCGACATTGACTCCAGGATAGACGAACAATCAAGGGGTCTTGCCGGTGCTGCAGATTCAAACCCACACTATGATCTGGGGGTTCGATAGTCAGTGTTCCGAGCGACGCCAAGGACTCTTGCGATGTAGTTCACACTTAATCCGTGGAGTTTCATGTTGATGATCGACTGACGGTGGGGAATCGCTTTCATAACTACATTGAAAATGAAATTTTTTCAGACAAACGAGACAAATAGATAGTTATGAATCCCCTGCATGCACGCTACACGAAGTTTGCGCCAACAGGCGCGGTTTCAGTGTTGCAATAATTGTGTGTAACCCTGTACTTCCACAAGCGTGTGAAGTATCGTGTGAAGTTCTATCCGAATTCACATTTTGGCAAGGAAATTGTTTTTTGTAAGCGATTGGTTGGATTTACTATCATTAATTCCTTTTGGAGTTACAAAAATTCGAGTCAAAAATCACGTCATTTGGAATAAAAAGGGAAGAAAAAACGCAAACTTAAACCCTTATAAACCAAATTACGCTAATTTCACCAGCTAAGTTAGAACCTTTCCATGCCAGATTTGACGATGCGGTGTGAAAGACACGAACGTTTTTGCATCAATATCCAGGTGATAGATGAACCAACAGCAAGAATGGCACAAGAATACGGGAGCACATTAATCAAAGGGCTATATGTATATTCATGTACGTACACTCCAATTATTATTGTTTAATAACCAATCGACACCACCGTATTTGAAACATCCTCTAACTATGATTCTTCGACTTCTGTTCTTATTGGCTTAAAGCATGTACAAGAAAAAAAAATCAAAAAAGCCGAAGCAATGGGTGATTTTTTGATCTCTGCGGAGAAATTAAAAGTTAAACCGACAGAATGTTGCACGGTGCTTTAGCTTATTTTGGAGTCGCTTAATCGGCGTTCGTTTTCAAACTTAAATTTTTTTAAAGTAAGTGTTTTTTTATTTAAAGTAATATCACTTGAAAGGTGTTCCTTCTGGTTCTTGTTTGTGAATAAACCAGAAAATGATTGATTGATGCATCTCGACTTATTATGTAAAAGTTTTTGTTGCTCATCACTTTAGTACGAACTAAAGTGTTATCCCGACTTAAGTTTTTAGTTTTTCCTTTTTTTGCGTTCCAAGAAACTTTAGTTTTTCAGAATTAGGTTTTCCTGACCTATCGCTCGTAAGAATTTGTTATCCCAGGCTACCCCAGGATAACAGTCAGTAAAATAGTTTTACCAAGCACTCTTAACACTTTTTCTCTTTTCCTTTCTCTTTCCTTAAAAAAAGACTGTGAATTTTTTCTTAGCGTTTTTGTACAAAAACATGATTTTTTCGTAGTTTTTTAATTCTAACATTAAGGTTTTTCTCCCTGTTTCGTTTTTTGACAAAAATATTTGTTTTAGTAAGAAATCAATCGAGCAATTTGTGAATTTTGGGTCGCAAGAGGTTTCTACCGAATTTGTCGAAAAAGATAGAACACGTTTAACGTTTGACCTGACTTTAAGAAAAGATTATATAAATTTGGCATCAGAGTTAGATATTATGAACTTTATTCATCTGCTCGCCTGATTTCTTCTGATCTTCAAGATATAGCCCGGCTTCTAGCAAGAATTGGACACCTTGAAGTCTTATCATAGAAATCATATCGAAATCTTGCACTCTTCCACGAAACATGTGAAAAGAATTTCGTGCTCGACACCAGAGGACACTCAGCAGACAGATCAGTAAGTCAACTTTCAAGAGGTAAACGATAAGTTTTAAGCAACTTGGACTCCAGCATTCTACAGAATTATTCGCTAAGGATAAGATCCTCATGAACCCGTTACACTGTTTTATTTGCGTAATTAAGGTTGCAAGCAACGGCTCATCTTTTCGAAGGCTACTTTAAGGTTCCTACCTAACCTTGCTACGTTAAGCCTTATAGATATATGGTTAAGACGGTCGTAAAATTCCAAGCATTATAAGAAAATAATGGCTTGAGCTCAACAATTCAAACTTAAGTCTTAGAAAAACAAAAGAAGATAACTATTTAGGTATATGTGAAACAAACATTGTCATCTCGACGAAGCGTCACTGTATTACCTTCAAACTATCTTTCTGGAAATTTGTATACTGAAAAAGCGATGAAAGCAGTGCAAAAACACTAAATAATAAGCAAATTTAGAGACTGTACCGAAAGTGCGTCAGTGTTTTCCCGAATAATAATGTTCCTTGATAAAGTTTTCCATACAAACGTTATCCTAACAAAACATTGTTCTTGAAACGGGTTGACTCGTTTTCCGGGATAACGCGTTATCCGGGCTAACGTTTTCCCGGATAACGAGTATGGGAAAACAAACGTCACTTCCTGGAACTGACCAATGAACATATGTAGTATGTAGAAAAAAATCACCTGCTCAAGAGTTCCCCCATCGTTTCTAGAATTGTTCGAGGGAGAAAATGAATTGGATTGAACAGCATGGAACAAAAAGTATGATTAAACTTTATCGAAAATTTCGACGTAATGGAAGTCGCCCCAGATATTTCAGAAAGAACATTACTCGAATTATCATTCCAATTGAGACCCGAAGACATCAAACTGTACTCAAAGCACTGCTCTATGTATGATCTTATTTGGATATATTCCAACTAGCGCTTTTTTGGTTTTTAACCTTTACTAAATTTCTTCCTTCCATTCAACATCAATGAAAGAATTTGAATAGAAAAAATGATATATAGGAACATAAGCCAGTCAATATATAATTTTTTTCAAATTTTTGATAAACATCAAAAACTGCCTCAGAATGTTTTAATTGATCTAAAGGATTTATTTCAGAAATTAAGCAAAATATGATTTTCACGAATAAAAAATCTGATAATTTTGGTGGTACGCAATGATAACTTCAGCTCAAAAGAAACGCAGAGAAAGTGAGAACTCTACTTATGTAACGACGGCTTGAATTATCCTGACTGCCATAATTGAATCTGAGATACTATAACTGTAACTTACTGTAGTAAGTCACTGTTGTTGTGAAGTAGTCGATCGAACAATAAAAGGAAATTTCGAATCAAATAAGAGATCATTTCATCAATCAGACGTCCAAAATTGATAAATGTGAGTAAAACACTAAAATGAAAACATTCTCATATTATCCTAAACGAATTAAGTTTCTGAACAAAAACAGGAAATAAAAATCGAAATTCATAGGGTGAAATGTTACTTTTAAAATGTTTTGTAATGAATGAAAAATTTGTAACCAAACCCATAGGTCTGGACAAAAGTATAGAACATACTATTCATTCAGAAAAGGTTTTTCTGTGGTCGAATTTCGTTTTGATTCTGATAAAATCTCGACTCGTTAAATCTTGGTATAAGTTTTGGCTTCAGAGAAATGTTGGGGCTACGCTGAATACGCTGAATACGCTGAATCTTGGGAAAAATAAGGATGCGTCCATTATTCACAACAAAACTATGATGTGCCCCTTTTCGGAAAGCTGAAAAGAAAAGGAAGAAAAAAAACATAATTTAAGTGTCAATCAAGGAAAAGATTACTGTTCTTCCAGCTGATTTTTTGTGTATTTCCAGAAAAAAGTTAGAAAAAATAACCAGTCTATGTTGTATAATTTTTTGTGTGACAGTAATTACACTGAGCTAAAAAAAAAAGTATAGTGAGAATAAGGATACAATACCCAGAAGTAGGTTATTTTCAACGATCAGCTAATTGAAGGAATAAAAAATAAAGTAATTTTTTAAACATTACCTATGTTAGAGGTTCAATAAACAGTGTACTTCAGTATATAGCGGAGTATATAAAGTATATATTCAATAAGTATGTTTGATAAATTATTTGAGTAAAATACCATTTTATTCGATCATCGCCCGAAAATGAGTACAAAAAAGTTATTTTTAATATTTATTATTTGTTATCAAGAATCAGTTATTCTCAATATTTAATCACTCATGCATGATTGAAGTTTTCATTTAATAAACGGTAGGAGGAAGGAGGAAATTGGAAGTAGATTCTTTCGTTTGATCTGCTTCGCCGTGACCGTCAAATATTTCATTGCTGGGAGAGGCCGATCTGTAATTCCTCTTTTTTTATCAGCGGCATTTTTAAAAAAAAAAATATTTTTGGCTAGAATTTTTTCAAACGCTGAAGATCATGCTGTTCTATCAAAGGAAAAAATTGGAATCTTTTTAAGTTTTAGTGTAATTTTGAAGAGAATAACGAAGAAATGTGTGCTTCTCACAATCAATGAAATTTACTCACTGATTGATAATGCTGATGATTGAAGTTTTTTTTCAAATCAACAGTAAATATCAGTGTCTTTTCGAGAACTTTGCATAGACAAAATTTTCGTTCACGCCTAAAGACATCTGTTTTTTTTTCGTACGTTATTCTTTTTTTAAAGAATGAACAGCTGAATTTTCTTCTGCTCTTTTTTAAGAACAAAAAGTAATCACATCTATGTATGAATTATTTCCTCTCTGAGAAGAATCATAAAAGAGGGTACGTAATGTTGCAAAAAGACATCACAATACCTTCTGTTGTTCTCTTCTTCTTTAGAGCCGTCAGTATATGAAGAAAGAAGATCCATGGAAGGTCGACTTCTGAAAAAAATTTCTTTTTTTACATCCATCATCTCATTGAACTTTTTCAATTTTTAAAAGTTTCTACATAGTTTTTTATGTCTGGTTTTTTTCACCGGTTTCCAATTCTTATTTAATTTTCCCTGCTTTTACACGTTTCTCTCGTTCTTTTGATTTTCTTCGTATTCCTGCATCCCGATCTCTGTATTTTTTTCGCGATTATTTGTGATTGTACAAAGCCTACCTCTTCGATAAATAATCTTCTTTTTTTCAATCATTGTCTCATTTTTCAACATTCATGTTCAAATTTTTTTGGATGTATACATGTATATAGTTTTTTCATATCTACGTATCTCATTCTATGTACATCTTTGTTATTTGTATTTCTTTTATTATCTTTCCTAATTTCTTCATATTTCTTATTTTCTTACTTCTTTCTATTTCTCATTTTCCTTCACCTTTCTCTCTCTCTCTCTTTTTATTATTTATTTTTCTCTATCTTAAGCTCGTTTTTTCTTTTGATAAATCCTATCCCGATTGTTACCTGAAACCAGTCGTCGAGTTTTTCCTCTGCTTTCGCAATTCGGCATAATACCCGTCGCGTACCGCAGAAAATACAAAGGAAGATAATTCTGACCTGAAATTAAAAGCAGATTCATTTTGTTTGTTTTTTCTCTATCTTAATCACTTCATCTGTTTATGTGGGTTTATCCACCAGACACATTGATATTTTTTTCATAACATCAACCAAGTTGTAAAAAAATCCTCCATTGAACCTCTCCAATGAACATATAAATTCATTCACTCTTTATTCCTTGCACAGATTATATTCAACTTCGGTTCACAGTGAACAATAACAATAGCGGAAATGCATGGACTGTCTGTCTAGTGGCGGTGTGTATAAGCAAAAAATTGCTTAATTAGGGGAGGGGTGGGGGAGATTTAAAATGCTATTAATAGAGAAACGAGCCTTTAGTTATCAGAAACAAAAGTATTTGGTAAAACTAGGTTGACAGGCAACTTAAGTAAGTTGTTCTTAAATACCTTACAATTAGGATCATTTACGATTTCAAAATCCAATGAATTCCATACTGATAACTGACGAGAAACACATGTATATATGAAAGACTGATTAATATTATTGGGCGGAATAAGACGCAAAGAATGAGAATGGCGAGAAAAACGTTCAACAGCTGATATTTTATATAAATTAATAGTATCTATGTCACATTTCTCCTGGATACACGAATTCTAGCTCTAGCTAGAATTCGTCTCGTAAACGAGCGTTGTACTTTCTCGATAAGTTTCACTAGTCCCGAGGACGTAGGGTTCCAGAGCTCGCTAGCATATTCTAATAATGGTCGTACATAGATTTTAAAGGCAGAAGTCAGAAGAGGAAGAGATGGCGATTTGAACGCTTTTAATAACATATTCACAACAGAAGAGGCCTTTTTACATTTCTCATTTATATGTTTACGATAAGAAAAATTTAATGGAAAAAGTTATTGTTAATTCTATTTCAAAGTATCTTGAAGAGCGTTCATTGCTCTCCCCTTTTCAAGCCGGTTTTCGACCTAATCGATCGACAATCACTTCTTTAGCCGAATCATATTCCTTCATAACCCACTCTCTGAGTTCAAGTATTGATATTAATGTAATTTTCCTAGAAATCTCAAAAGCTTTTGAGTCTGTAGATATTCGATTTCTATTGTTTAAATTGAATTCACTTGGTATTGTAGGGCCTGCACTTAAATTTATCTCTTCTTTCCTCAACTCCCGTAAACAATCAGTGATCATCGATGGTATCAACTCAGTACCAGCTTCAGTTTTAAGTGGTGTTTCTCAAGGTTCTTCAATAGGCCCGTTGTTGTTTTTACTGTTCATTGACGAAGAAAGTTATCCCTGCTACTATTCGCTTCAGTATTTTTGCCGATGATGTTAAGCTGCTAGCTCAAGTACCCTTATAGTCAAATGACTTACAAACTGCAGTCAACAATATATTTGACTGGTGCACTCAGTGGAACCTTACTCTATCAACTTCCAAATGTACTGTTCTTCATATAGGCAAGCAATCGGTGTTTCACCCCTACTCTATCAACCATATTCCATTGATTGTTACCAACCAGGTTAAAGATTTAGGGATTTTGTTAACTCATGATTTCCGTTTCAATTCTCATATTGAGAAGATTTGTAAAAAAGCCTCTTCTACTGCAAACCTTATTCTGAAGGCTTTCAAGACCAAATCATGCGAAATGCTCATGCTTGCTTTTAATGTATACGTTAGACCGATTCTCGAATACGGGACTGAAATTTGGTCCCCTACCACGAAATACCTCATCAACGATTTAGAATATGTACAACGTAATTTTACTAGAAGGCTGTTATATAGATGTGGTAATGTAAGCCTGCCTTATTCTCAGAGATTGAAACTGCTCAAAACTGAGTCATTAGAATATCGTCGAGCATTCAGAGATCTATGTTTTTTGCACAAATGTTTACATAACAAATGCTCTCTCGATTTTTCCTTCTATACATTTTATCTCCCCCCAAGTATAATACAAGACAAGCGCACTCTCTCAGAATTCGTCTGCCTATCGTTTACCCGGCTAGGTTGTCTACGTTTGTCTCTAGATCAATAGCAATATGGAACTCCCTTCCGGAAGATATCGTTGTAATCGAAAGTTCTTCAAGTTTAAAGGCTAAAAAAGGCTAAAAAAATTCCATTTGAAGTTGTGCTTCCTTGTCCGAGTGTAACAGATTGACGATTATTTGTATTTACATACATATGTATAGGACACAATCTTCTGATTATAAATAACTATAGACAGCTATTTCATATCTTTTTTTTCTTAGATGATATTTGGATTAGTTGAATGCCATTCAGCACTTTTGAATGAATGATTGTTTTTTTGTCTCCCTATCCTACGCGTCCATGCTAATTGGAACTACCATTCATAATTGTATTACAAGTTGTTGTTCTTGCATGGAATAAATGAATTGAAATTGAATTGAAATTGAAAAAACCATCGGATATTATTACTCCAAGGTTTTTGGCTGATTCACTAGCTAGAATGGGTCTATTGCTCATATGATAAACATTACGAGAATTAGATGAACCGAGATGTAAAACACTACATTTAGATAGCGATAAACACAAGTTCCACTCTGAACACCATGCTGAAACACAGTTGAGAGCGAACTGTATCTCATTTACAGAAAGAGGGACGCGTCCCATTATTTTAATGTCGTCAGCATATAAGGAGAACTGAATATTGGGAGAAAATACATGTTTAACTGAGTCAATGTACATTAAAAATAAAAGTGGACCTAGCGAGGAGCCTTGAGGGACTCCTGATATGACGGAAATAGGGTTGGAAAACACATTATCGATGTTCACTGACTGGGTACGTTGATTCAGGTAACTAATAAGCCATCTAACAATATTAGACGGAAAACCATAACAATGAACTGTGTGCAAAAGCAGTCTGTGGTCAACTGAGTCGAAAGCTTTGCTTATATCTAGAAAAACAATATCAGCGGAGAAACCTTGAGCAAGAGAATCAACAACGAAAGCATGAGATTCTACCAAAGATGTGGTAGTCGATCTTTTTGCTCTAAAACCTGCTTGGTGAGGGGACAACAACTGTTCATTTTCTAAATACGAATAGACTTCACTAAAAACAATTTTTTCCATGACTTTAGACAAAGAGCAGCATAAAGAAATTGGTCTATAGTTACATACAGAGTTACGTGAACCAGTCTTATGTACTGGTTTAACTATAGAACTTCTCCATATAGTCGGCATAATGCCTGAGAGAAGACTGTTATTGAATATTATACATAACGGCTTTACAAGAGCAAAACGACATTTCTTCAATAAAATGTTAGGAATATCATCGGGGGAAGTGTTACATTTGGATTTAGATTCAAGAGAAGAGAGAGCGCGTAAAACCATCTCCTCAGTTATACAGTCAAGACTAAATGGTTCATTTACTTCAGGATAGGTTGGAAATGCTAAGGGACCTTGCAAGAGCTTTGAAAAAACAGAAGAAAAATAATAGGAGAAAGCGTCTGCCTTTTCTAATAACGAAGTTATTTCATGTCCCTGGTCGTCTATTAAAGTGGGCAAGGTTTGATTTAGATTGTTACCCAAACGATTTCTGCAAGCAGCAAAAAAGGACTTTTGATTGCCCCGCAATATCAACTTAGCTTCCTGTTTAAGTTCGAACTCATGTATTTTTTATTTTATTTATTCATACATCAATACTGATGTGACAAAACATAAGATAACTCATACAATAGTGAGCGTTGTTCTTGACAATAACATGTGAACAATGATTTTCTAGAATAAGAAAGGAGAGAGAAAGCAAAAAAAGGGAACAACTCAGAGATTAGGTAAGTGCAGATCGAGAATTTCAAGAACATTTAGCATCTTGAGCCTCTTTTTGAACACATTAGAGTTAGGAGAAGTCATAACTTGAGCAGGTAAATTAATCATCCACCTAGACGTTCTTACTCCAAAACAATTGAAAGTTAGCCTCTTATTTGTGAAAGGTATGTAGAAATTAAAGGCGGATGTTCTACCATTACACGGTTTGAACACATAAAAGGTACTAACTTTAAGATCAACTTCACCTCGGATTATTTTGAAAGCGTAAGTGAGATCATTAATGATTCTCCTACAATATAGAGAGGTCAAATTTAAAGTATTCAAACGATTCTCATAACTAATATTAGGAGAGCAGTTTAAATTACATCTAAAATAGAGAAGTTTAGTAAATATATGCTGGACCTTCTCTATTTTCCTAATATCATTTTTTAAATGAGGAGACCAAACCGATGAAGAAAATTCACAAATCGGTAGAACATATGATTTGTAACATCTTACATATATATCTGGTGTGATACATGAAATAATTCTGAATAAGGCATAAACTGTTTGTAATGCCTTCCGACACAAAAGCTCATATTGTGATTTGAAAGACAGGGAATCATCTATTAAAATACCTAAATCTCTAACAGAGGTTGATTTCGTGAAAAGAGTATTTGGACTTACATAATAGGTTGAGCATGGGTTTTTATTACCTAAATATAGAACATTGCATTTCTTTTCAGCTATTGCCAACTGCCATGTATCGCAATACCTATCGAATTGATTTATTGCTAAACAGAGTTGGGATTTAGCGATTTGAGCACCTAGTTCATCATAAGAAATATACAACTTAATGTCATCAGCGAACAGCTGAATACTAACTGAGGGTAAGTTGGAAAAAATTCGAGGCAAATCGTTGATATAGATCAAGAAGAATAGCGGCCCCAAAACCGATCCCTGTGGGACTCCAGATGATATTTCTCTAGTATCACTAAATGTAATAATCTATCAAATTCAACCATTTTTATAATACAGTAATCAGAATATGGGGAATTCTGATATAAAAATTGCAGCTTGCGGTGCATTTTACGGAGAAAACTGGAATAACGAAACGTTTGGTCTCCGCAATTAATGTTAGGGACATACTTCTCAATAAGAGAGCGAATGAAAGAAACAAGATAATGATTAGCGGACTCTACGTCCATCGTAGAAAATGTATGAGTCCAATTATGTACAGCGATTTGATATTCAATAGCGGGCCAGTTGGCTTTAGTGAACAACTTGAAAGGGGGAGACAATGAAATTGAAGTAGCATTTAAAGATAATTTGAATGAGACCATGTTGTGGTCACTACCGCTAAAACGACCGATAACATTACATTCAGAAATTATGGGTACATTCGTGAATAATAAATCAAGAATATTTTCGTTCCTTGTTGGAGAGCAGACGTACTGAGTCAAAAAATTGTCTGTCATGAATTCAAGGAACATCTCATGTTGACCATCTCTATGTGATGAATGATTGAACCAGTCGATGAATGGTAGGTTAAAATCACCAGTGATCATGATGGGAAAAATATCAGTAGTATTAGAATTAAATATCTGTTTGAAGTACGACAAAAGCTTTGAAAAAGAAGAAATTGGACAGGATGGCGAGCGATACACACAAATACATCTCAACTTACTCTTTTCTGAAGAAAATGATTGCTCAAAAATATCTATGGTAACAGCTTCAAAGCCGTCGTCTGAGGAGGACGAAACGATAGAACAAGGGATGCGAGAAGAAACTAAGAAGGCTGCACCTCCTCCTCTCATTGAACTGCTTCTATCACAGCTGAAAATCTGATATCCAGTATTACTTGTTATTAATGAATCATTCTCTTGACTTGTTAACCAACTCTCAGTTATCCCTATCACATCGTAAACATCAGAATTAAGCAAGAAGTATAAGCTGTAAAGTTTGTTACGAAGAGAACGAGCATTGAATGAAATGCAACTTATTGTCGAAACGTCAATGTCAATAGGAGAATATGGGCTACGAGGGTAAAAATAAGGGGAGAACACCGCCACTGACCTATCCTCTCATTGTTACGTTCTGCGAAGCTGGACCGGAACTCTGCGGCGACGAGATAGTGTTCATCGGAGCTGCGGGTGGCTGTGGTTGGTAGGATGAGAATGTCCGCACTGGTATAAGAGAAGTCCCAACGACCTTCCACTTCTTACCACCAGGGATCTGATTCCTTTCCCTGGCCACTCTCTTCATCTCCCGTTCTAGCTCGAGTCCCTCACGCGTCAAGTCTTCCCTGATGTACATAGCTGTGCGGAAGAGCTGAAAGACAGGCAGGGCGCCTTCTTCGAATTTTCTGCAAGATTTGATTTCTCAGAGAAGATGATCCAAGAAAAATCTTGAGAACACGTCTCTTCTTGACTGGGTCACCAAACCTTCTGAACCGAGCAGTCGCGATCTCCGGGAGATTGAGATCGCGAGAGAGCGCTCTGAGAAAGTCCTGATCCGCTGCATCCGTTGACTCATCCTTGTCGAGCTCCGGGAGCCCAACACACACAATGTTCTCCATTTTCTCTTCAATCATCTTCCGATCCACAGTCATCGCTCGAACCGCGGCGTCATAGGCGAGAATGTGCGGGGGGAGAGAAAGGAGAGAGGGGATAGACGATGGTGACGGTGGGACAGGCGAGGAAGGGAGAGTAGATAGACGAGAGACGAGTTGTTCGACTATACTCTCGAGTCGAGTAATTTTTTCCATCATCTCATCAAGTCTTTTCTCGTATTCGGGGCATCGTTTACAAGGGGGAGGTGTAATGGGGGAACGTTTGCCAGGCATTTAGAGAAGCGACCGGTTCAACACACGCCAACTAGAAAGAATGAAATGTATTGAACGTACATCTAACAAGCGATTCAGTTCCCATAAACATGAAATTAAAGTTGTTTTCATCGATATAAAATAATAAATTCATTGTCTCCTAAGATTTATATATATATATACATATATGAGGCTGTCCCGAAAGTTTTGTATAGTTTTCAGTGTTTTTTATGAACGTTTTATCTTTATTTATTAATAAGCTCAGTCAACAATATAATCACCATTATTAGTCACAACATTCGTCCATCGAATAGGAAGGGTTTCGATTCCTTTCCTCCACAATTCTACTGGACGCGAATCAAAGAAGTCCTCCAATGCCATTTTGAGTTCTTCGAAGTGTCTTTAATCGCAGCTTTCAGAGGGCGGAAAAGATGATAGTCGATGGCTGCGAGGTCGGGATAGAAGGGTGGATGGGGAAGGGTTTCCCATGCCAGCTCCTCCAGCTTCTTCTGGGTGGACTTGGCCACATGTGGTCTGGCGTTGTCGTGCAGGAGGATGACTTTTGTCCTTCTTCTGCGCTTCTCTCGAACTGCTTGGGCCATGGCACCCAGTTGACTCATGTATACGGAAGCTGAAAAACTGTTGCCTTGCTGAATGAGGTCGTAGTAGAGCATGCCTTGCGCATCAAAAGCAGCACAGGAGAATCTTCTTCTGATGTTAGTCGGGTTTGGGTTGGATTGGCGGCTTTTCTCCAGGGGGAGCCAGACGGCATGGTGAGTATCGTTGTGGTAGAGGACCCATGATTCGTCTCCAATCACAATATCTTGCAAAAGGTCATTTCGATTCGGCCGAGAGAGTAGCGATTGGCAGATGGTCAGACGGGTTCCCTTCTGAGCGTCGGTCAAAACATGTGGAATCGATCTTGACAGTACCCTACGATAGCCGATTTGCTGGAGGTGGCGTTCAATTGTTGTGTGGCCACAGCCCAGCTTCTTCTCCAAACTGCGCGTGGTCGCTTCTGGTTCCTCTTGCACAGCGGCTCGTAGAGCATCATCTTCCAATGCCGGTGGACGGCCTTCCCTCTCTTCATCTTCGAGATCAATTTTTCCTTGCCCAAAGCGGGCGAACCAGCGACGGACCGTCCACTCTTTTACGGTATCTTCGCCGAATACATCCGTGATATTCCGGGCTGCTTCGGCTGCAGAGGCGTGGCGTGCCCACTCATAGTAAAGCAAGAGTCGAATTCGAGGTCGAGTTAAATCTTCCACTATTGGATGCCTTTCGCACAGCAGGGGATATTTATACCCCCCTCATAGAAGGTTATAGAACATTCTCGAAACTTCTAGGCCCCACTCGGTTATTCGATGTTTTTTTCAAATCAAAATAAAAAAATCTCGAGAAAACTTACAAAACTTTCGGGACAGCCTTATATGTATATATATATATATATATATATATATATATATATATATATATATATATATATATATATATATAGAGAGAGAGAGAGAGAGAGAGAGAGAGTGAGAGAGAGAATGAGAGAGAGAGAGAGAGAGAGAGAGAGAGAGAGAGAGAGAGAGAGAGAAGAAGATAATAGAAGATAATATAAGAAAATAGAAGAAAAGATAAAAGAAGAAAACAGCAGCTTGAATGTAAACGTTTTGACGAGAAAAAAGGAGATGATATCTGGAGAAAAATACGAGTGAAATGATTCCAAGATGACTGAAATGAGAGTGGAAAACTACGTTAAAAGTTCTTTCCACAATACCCGGTATGTCAGTGATAGATAATTTCAGTCCCGCGACTCCTGGAAACTTTTAAAGAGCTTTAAGAGTCTCAAATTTTCAAGAACATAGCTTGAAATCGCATAATGAGACTCTCTCTCTCGTATGATCTATTTTTGTTACAAAATAACCTGGGAATTTTTTTTGAAGTTCTCACCGCATTCCATGTACCCCTAAAAACTTTTTCTTCACTGAACATAAACACCTATGAGGAGAATTGTTTCTCTATGTATATGTAGTGACTATAGTGACTCTGCCGGTAGTCAATGCGTCCCTGCCGTCAGATTTGAGCCATCGATGGTCCTTCCAAAAAGTTCAAGAGATATACTACTGTTTTACTTGACCTGACATTTCAATTCGATTCAATTTAAAGGCTTCATTATAAATATCATAGGATATGAAGTGCCATGGTTCCATGTCATTCTTCTTTGCTCTAGACTCTTCTCAAAAACTCGGCTCCAACGCACTGCATGAAGTCGCCTACATCTTCCTCCTGGATTCTCCCCTTTTCGCTTCAGCCTTCTGGGGTGCCATTCTGTTACAGCCTAGGTCCATCTGCGGTCCGGCTTTTTTGCTATGCGCGCCCCAATGCCATTTTCTCTTCACGCATTCTTGTACCACACACTTCAACCGTGTTCTGTCTCTCACCCATCATCCAACATCCGACATTGTTTTTGATGATCGAATTTTGATGCTATCAACCTGCGCTCACTACCTGATTCTCTTTTCAGTGATACTATGATAATAATTATTTGAGAAAGGCTCAAAAAAGACAAAAGGATTGAGACACATTTTCTTTTAAAAAATCTTCAAAAAGCTTCAAGAGCCTCAAATTCTAAAGACCATAGCTTAAAAGTCGCATAATGAGACTCTCCCACTCGTATGATCTATGTACGTTTTTACATCCGTTGCCTTCCCTCCAAAGAAACAGCTGATGTGTCTTTTGTTGATGTGTAAAAAGGGGTTGAAAGGCATACGAAAATATTTGAGAAGACAATCAGGAATCACTGTAATGTATAAGAGAAAAGGAGGGAGAGAGAGTTCATTAGAAACAAAAATATAAGCAAAGATAAGCTGAAATATGTGAAAAGGAGATGTTCTGAAGAAATCAAATAGCCCTCCCCTCTCCTCGAAGTTTTCTTTGAACTGAAGAGCGATTTACAAAAAATGCTCCACCGCTAGCCTTGAGAGTAGACCCACCTCCGTCCATACTATTTCTGAACCTAGAATATATATCATAGTTTCGTATCAAGTCAATTTTAAAATCATTTAAAAACAACTTTCGTGCATAAAAATAGACCAAGGGTTGTGCTCAAATTCAGGAAAGGAAGGCTTAAACAACAAATAAAAGCGTCTCGTCTTATTATACGATTCTATTCAAATTGGCAAAACGAAGCCATAAACACGCAAAAGCAGCCAGCCATAAACACGTTTCCTACATGTGATTACATATAACACAGTCTTTTGAAAATTAAGGGTTGTATGTGTCTCTTTATACAAGTTATATAGAATTGGTTAGAATATTTGTTTGGTTTTTTTATTTGCGCTTCCAAAATATTTTGGTTTTTCCAGTCTTTTCCACTCAACCCCCCTTTTTATGTCTTAAACTTCATCTTAACCGGAAAACTCATTTTAATGAATGTTTTAAAAAGAAAATCTTAAATCTCATCCTATAACAGAACAACGAAGACCTGTTCCATTGTAATAAACAAATGTATGTATATGGGGATTTTCGCAAATTCGCCCCTTAGTGAATTGGTGGAGACCCCTTTTGGGGAAGAAACATTCCGGTGAACGAATAACTCTTAGTGGAAAAACCCTTTAGTGAAAAATTCTCTCACCATGCTCCAGCTGTTTCACTCGGCAAATGAGCTGCGCAGTCGAGGAAGGTGCACTCTGTGGTGACTGCATCGGCAGTAATTGCAAAGAAGTCCGGTTTGAAACCTTGGGCTCGAAGTACGACATGACGAGCGCCGTAGTCGGTAGAAAGCTACAGAACTAGTCTTTTCAGAATGAAATACACAACTCGAGTTTTTTTCAATCAATATCAGCTTGTTCGCACTCACATCACTTCAATTTACGGGATCACGGAGCCGATCAACCAATCGATCAACACTAAATTTTTTTACTTTTTTTAATAAAAAAAACGCCTCCCCTTCAGGGTGTTTATCTAACTCACACGGCGAGTAAAATTCTACTTTTATCTAGTAGCCTTTTCAGAGTAACTAGTTATACGTTATCGCTGTTTCTGCAAATAGCAACCCCTTTTGAACAAGAAGAATTCACTTACCAAAAAGGAGCGCTAAAAACATCGTTATTCATTGACATTTCACGGCTATTCGTGGTAAGACAAATGAACGTACAAAATTACTGTTCTCGTCATTTTGCACTAGTAAAATTTCATTTATTTTAATTTCTTCATTTCATGTGTACGAAGTTATGTATCATTTCAGTCACACACAAAAGAGATCGGTCGCTCTGCGAGTCACACACAAAAGAGATCGGTCGCTCTGCGAGTCACACACAAAAGAGATCGGTCGCTCTGCGAGTCACACACAAAAGAGATCGGTCGCTCTGCGAGATCCGCCTTGAACAATAAGAGAAAAAGACAAAAAAGATGCACTTTCTAATACCATTCAAGAAAAACTACACAAAAGTTAGAATCGTTTAAACGAGGATTAAACAGTGAACGAACTGTGTCTGAACTAACTTATTCTGTATAATTATCATATTGAGTCTTTAAATGATTTTTCAACTGAAGCTTCTTCTTCTTCTTCTTAGCGTTGTCCCGCGCCGGCCGAGGTCGGAGTAGGGTCCGCTGTACGGCTTCTAGCTCTCCAGAAACATCTGTCCGTTGCGTCTTCCGAGTGGAGTCGGGGGGGGGGGTCTTGGTTGAGCGTATCCATATATCTTGTCTTCGGTTTGACTCGCGGGCGTTTGCCTGGTACTTCCATGTCAAGGGCGTGTCTTGCGATGTTGGTCGCGTCTCTTCGCATCACGTGTCCATACCATCTAACTCTCCCTTCTCGCATCTTGTCTTGTATTGGGGCAACGCCGAGTCTCCCTCTCACAATCGTGTTACGCACACAATCTAGGCGAGTCAGTCCTAGTGTACAGCGTAAAATTTTCATCTCATTCGTGTGGATAATGTTCTCGGTTATACGCGTTGTAGGCCAGGTCTCCGTCGAATAGAGAAGCACGGGACGGATTGCTGTTTTATACATCTTTCCGCGTATGCCAGCTGTGATATTCCTATCACAGCTGGCTAAGAGCGTCATTCCATTCTTGGGGGCGTTTCTCGATTTCGGCACGTGTAGGAGCAGCAAGGAGAATGTCGTCGGCGTATGCGATGGTTGACGGAGCCGGAGTCAGTAGAGGACGCGTGACGGTATCCATAACCAAAATGAAGAGAAGGGGAGACAAAGCACTCCCTTGGTGCACTCCAACGTTTACTGCGAATGGCTCTGTGATGCCGACCGGAGTTCTGACAGTACTCTTTGAATCATCGTACATTGCCATTGTCCATCGAATGTACTCTTCAGGAGTACATTCGATGGACAATGGCGATCTTGATCGCGCAATGCATATGAAATAAGATCATGGGGGACTCTGTCGAACGCCTTTTCCAAATCGAGGTAGGTCAGATGGAGAGGTGATCTTTTCTCTGCGTGCTTCTCGACGAGTAAACGGAGTGCAAATATTGCATCTGTTGTGCCTCTTCCGTTCACGAACCCGCATTGCTGAGCTGGAATATCGACGATATCTCGTATGTGTGAATCCAGTATCCTCTCAAATATCTTCATAGTGTGGTTGAGAAGACGTATTGGACGGTAGTTGCTGCACACTCTGGTATCGCCTTTTTCTTTGAAGACTGGAACGGTCGTGGAGCAGATCCAGTTATGTGGGATTTGGCCTTGCTTTACGATGGTGTTGAACAGGTGCACGAGATGTGCTAGTCCAACATCACCCGCAAGTTTCCAGGCTTCGGTGGCTATGTCGTCCGGTCCAGCCGCTTTCCCAGTCTTCATCTTAGAGAGTGCCTTCTTCACTTCCTCGGCCGTGATGGTTGGCACGGGTCCTTGTATGGCGTGGGAAGTAGGGATGGGAGGGTGCTCAAACTCTTGGCCGCTCATTTCTTCGAAATGTTCGCGCCACCTGTTTCTGACTTTTAAAGGGTCAGTGACGAGCGAAATGTTCGCGCCACCTGTTTCTGACTTTTAAAGGGTCAGTGTTTCTGACTTTTAAAGGGTCATTTTTCAACTGAAGCGAGGTTTTCAAATAACTTCACAATCAGTTTTGGCTGCTTCATTCCTAAATATGCTAGAGGAACTAATAGCTATTATTGAACCTGGCAGCTTATTCCATACATTTATCATTCTGGAGGCGCAAGTGCTGCTCTTGCTGCCATAGTTGAAAGGTAAGCTTATCCGGTAGCTATGCGACTCTCTGGTGGGATATGGCGAAGGGCATAGTTTGAAAAAATTTGAATAATGAATCCGAATGTTACCATGAACACATTTTTGTATAAATGTAAGATCCGCTATATTTCTCCTATATTCGAGTGTTGAGGGAGAGGAGACGCAGTCTATCTTCGTAACTCATTATAGGTAATCGTGCTCTGCTAAAGAACCTTCTAGTGAACATTCTCTGAACCTTCTCAATAGCGTTAAGGATGCCTGTGGTAAATGGGAACAAATTCTCACTGCCGTATTCTAGAATAGCTTATGTGTTTTGTGTATACATTTTTGACATGACTGTAATTGATTTGATTAAGAAGGCTCTCAGAGTCATGTCAGAGAGAGAGAGAGTCATGTCTCAGAGTCATGTCAGAGAGAGAGAGTCATGTCTCAGAGTCATGTCAAGGCTCTCAGAGTCATGTAATGCTTCTCTTGGATTTCAGGGAAATTTCCTCCATGTATTTGGAAAAGGAAAAATCTTCCTGAAAATTTATTCCAAGATCTTTTACTAAATCAGCTTTTGGTATAATGGAGTCGGCCATATGATAACTCATTCTTGGATTGTTACGACCGCAGTGCATATTGAAGCATTTAGGTGTTGATATCACGAGGCCCCAGGTCATTTAGGTGTTGATATCACGAGGCCCCAGGTCATTTAGGTGTTGATATCACGAGGCTCCAGGTCATTTAGGTGTTGATATCACGAGGCCCCAGGTCATTTAGGTGTTAATATCACGAGGCCCCAGGTCAATGTATAACTGGAAATGGAATTAAGGCTATCCTGAAAAGCTTCTCTGTTACTGTCGAACAATTTTAAGTCATCCAAATAAATAAAACTGTTCACCTCAGGGGATACTTGTTCTGTTATATCGTTTATAAATATTGAAAAAGGAGTGGTTCAAGGCAGTTACCTGAGGGGGATCCCCTGTTGTATGATTAGGAATCAGACATCGCTTTGTTCACGGAAACCTTTGACGACCTTTTGGTAAGAGAAGAGTTAATGAGATGGAGAAGGTTACTGTTTATACCTTCTTTTCTAGTTGTGTAATAAGTAGCTCAAGTGACTGAATCGAATGCCCTTGTTAAATCTATGAGGCAAATTTCTAATTCAAAATACTTTTTTGAATTTTAACGCTCTATTACTCTCCTCTTTCAATCCGTACTTTTATGTATTTGTGTGGCTCCTGATGTCACATCTTTATTATAAACTGATTGATCGATTTCTTAATAGCTCAGGTGTTTTCTCCTTCTTGATAAAAATTGAAGAACTCGTCAGCTTCATGTCGCTTATATTTGTATGAGAGCATGAATATTCTATAAAGTATAGCTAACACGTGAAAATTCGACACTTCTGCAAAAAAAAAGTTTCCGAGAACCAATGAGAAAAATAGTATATGTATATAGAGGTAGTTAGTAAATAGTATATATAGACTTGCATCAGTTTACAGAAACATAAGCTTATCTTTCCGGTGCAATTGCCTCAAACCGTGAGAAATCGATGGATATGTAAGTAGACTCCTACACAATTTCATACAGAAAGTCCTGAGAGAATGGCCGCAGCAAACACCAGCCAAATGTCTCAAGTTTTCTTTAATTTTCAGTATATTCACTTCCCTCAAGTACGAAGTCCCCAACCGTTTAAATGAGTTCTAGCAAGGAAACTGATGATTTTGACCTTTGAAAGATAATACATCAACACGTTTTAATAGGTCTTGAAAAATTGTATAGAACCCCAAACTTTAAAACTTAATAAAATATCGGTACTTTAAAAAGCTATTTTTTTAAAAACACTCACTAGTGACCGAGGTTCGGAAAACCACTTTATGAGTCAAACTTGTGTTGCAAACCCTAGTTTCATACAGTGAGATCCCATTCACACCCTGGGTAACTGCTGATGCGTTTGTCAGAACTGAGTGTAAAAATTTTGCAAACCCTTCGGACCTTTTTGACCCTCTGCTGTTCCCCTTCTCCCCCTTCCTCCCCTTTCACTCTATTTATGTGGACTCAAATCGTTGTTTGAACTTGAATAAATCTCAAAACAATCCTCACTCATACAACGCTGTGCGTATGAATACCAATGAATGCCACAGACGTTTATTATTCGATAAATGATGAAAAATCTGGATGAAAAACCTTTTGACAAAGTTCCGAATCCTGTAGATTGGTACAAACGGATGAGAGGAAGTCTTTCAAGTGATCTGTCATCTCCTGTTTTTGTTCCTGCAATTTGAGATTCTTTCTTTCAATCCGTTTTTACCATTTTTTTACCAATGGAAACATTCGTAGGTTGTTTTAAAAAAACAATTTATCTTGTAAAATGGTTTAGTTTTTATTGTGAAATGGGTAATAAATAAGTTTTTTTTTCTAAATATACAGAAACCCTTGTTTAAGAGCATCGTATATTCTTCTAAAAGTAGTGAAGCCTCTTCTATGCAACCATTTTTTGAATGAGCTAACCAGAAATATTGTTACTTCTAAAACCAGTCAAATAAAAGTGATTTACTTACATATATCTGTGAAAGTACAAAACAGCAAGTTGTGAGTGTTGTTCCCCATTAACATAGCATATGTACTTTCATCAAAGCATTTGAAGTATTCGTCCTTTTTTCGTTTACGGACAAGTATTCATCTTTTTTTGTAGATGGTAATCAGCAGTTTTCTCCGAAGTGACCAAAAAACTTAGCAATCTTGCTAACCGGTTGGACCCAAATATAGTACTTTTTACTTCGCAGTGGAACGGAAATGGCTTTTTTATGAGATCAAACCGAGTTTATCTTTTTTTACTTTTAGGAACCTACCAGACAGCATTTGTGTGTAAGAATTTTTTGTAATTAGCGCAAGGGTCGGAGTTTCTTGCTGAGTCAAGAATAGAAATACTAAAACATGCCAGTAAGAAGGCCAATTGGAAGAGGAAGAAAAAACTAATTGGAAAAGTAAAATGAATCTCAAGAGAATACTCCCATAAAATGTGCACACAAAATTTAAGAAGAAAAAAATGAAAAAGAGCAATTTATATTACATAATTTCACGCTTGATGTGTCTGCTTACCGTGAAGTGGGGTGATTTGAATGTTTTTTTTTCAACAACGCAAACACTTCCTTATCATGAATAAAATATTAATCATGAATATATAAAGACCGGAAATTTCTGAAGGAAAGGGAAAAGGGATACGGTGAGGAAAAGGAAGAGAGAGAGAAGAAAATAGAGACAGAGGGGAAATAGAGTCGGGAAGGGCTATACTGTGTTTTTATGAGAGACAAAGAAACAAAATATAGTAAGAAAAAATAAAGAAAAGATGAACAAAAAATTTCAAATTTATTAATGAAAGTAAGTATATCCACAGCGAAATGTTCAATGTTCGGTCGAGAAATTTTTTTCTCAGAGTTTTCCCGACTTGATTAATTTCCAAGTTAAACTTCTTGCTGATGTCAATCTCTCTGATCTTATTCAAGTAAAGTGGTTCTAGAGATAAGAACAGGAGCAAAATCGAGATCTTAATTATGTTGTGAGCCGACAAGAAGACCTTCTGTCTAGAGTCCTTATTCCTCTCTGGGTCCTCTGATCTCTTATCCCGGGAGGAAAGACCTTCTGTCTAGAGTCCTTATTCCTCTCTGGGTCCTCTGATCTCTTATCCCGGGAGGAAATCAGCCAGGCTACCATACTCCTCGCACCACACGAAATAACCTCTTTTACACTACAAACAACGGTTGTTCGAATGTAAACAAAGCTCTTTGCAGCGGAAGTAGAAATGATTAGGTTCAAAGGCCATCTGAACGAGTTATACTTATACTTATATGTTCTGTTCTACTTCAGCTGTAAAAGATGAAAAACATGCGAAGAACATCAAAAGCTATCTGAAAGAAATGATGTGCTTCTTTTACACATCAGATAATCAGGATTCACGTCACTTACTAAGTAAATATTTTACTCAAAAACTTCATCGTGTATCAGATGTAAAGTAGATGTAAAGTATTATGTTTGAATTTCGGAAAAGTTGTCGGAGAAGTCTTGAGAAGCGGAAAAACGAAAAAAGTATTCATGAAACATTACGAAATAACCAAATTTCTATCCGTAGTCGCTTTTTTGCTTGACCTGACTACCATTCTAGCTTTAGTGAATACCACAATGAGTGAACGTAGAAAGTCAATTTGAGATAACTAACTTTGGTAAGATTGTCGGTGAAGCCTCTGAAATCTTCCTTCTTCTCGCAAGCTCTTCTCATGATTCTATCTCCGATGTCCTCTTTCGCGTTCTCGAGGCAGTACTTGATGATCGCTCGCTGCGAAACGCTCAGCATTGGCTTCTTGTTTCCCTGGCCGGACATAGAGGACCTTCAACATACACATTTAGAATATGTAGATAACGTGCATGGACGGGTGGTGATGTCCGTTTCTTCTCGTGGTACCATGGAAACACTAACTAATAAAAGTATTATCATCCATCTTCGACCTCTCTTCTGTATTAATTGTGAAATCTGGAGTTATGCTCCATTCACGACGCTTTCGCTTCATGAGCATGCGTGACTAAGAGAACGAGGCAATTGAGCCTTTAATAAGCACTATCGCGCGTAATAGCAATGTGTCACCGTGGTGTAATGGTTAACACGCTCGCTCCCGGATAGAGGAGAGATGGTTGCATGGGTTCGAGTCCCCCCGGTGACTAGCTTTTTTCCGTGCGATGGTTTGATCAATTTGTCTTCTCTACCAGGCGTCACTGCCTTAAAACTGTGTAACTGAGCATTTTAAGATTAATAAAAGTATTGCTAAGCCGATCACGGACACCGACGGCAGGCCCGAGCGACAGGCCGGTCGGGAAAACTTTGTCGCAACTATGGATCAATCGAAATTGAATCCGAAGTCAGCTAGGGCGTGTCCCGGAAGCGACGCACGTTGGCTTCAATGCCCGACAAGTGTGAAAAACATGCGAGGGCGACCCACCCAAGTACAGCGACTCAAGAAACCAGTACAGCTCAGAGCTGTCCGCGTGGCTACTCTGAAAATCGGCACATTAACCGGCCGCAGCTATGAACTGGCAGAAATGCTCAAAAGCCGAATGGGGAGATATCTCCTGCATTCAAGAGACGAGATGGAAAGGTGCAAAGTCACGCAACATCGGTCAAGGTTAGAAGTTGATCTACCACTGGCTCACCAATGCTAAAGAAGTCACCATAGTCATGAGCGAAGATCTGCAAGGCCAAGTTGCTGAGGTCTAACGTCTTTCCGACTGTCTGATATCCGTCGCCATCGACGCAGAAAATCGTCGTATACACGTATTCTCAGTCCTTGCTCGGCAAACCGGTTGTGAAAAAGAAGAGAAAAATAAATTCTGGAAGGATCTGCACGACCACGTGTCCTCTTGCCCAGAAGAAGATTTTCTAATCCTCAGCGGTGATCACCAGCCAAATCGACTTTTTCCAGCTCAGAAAGTGAGACTTCCCTGAAATTATCAACACGAAGGTGATTCCATCAAAATGTCTAACTCCTCAACACAAGATGTCCGTCACTACCATCTTGTGGTAGTGACGGACACCCGAATCAGCGTGAAAAAAAGAGCTGGAGTGACTGGCCCAGAAACCATAGAGTGGTGGAAACCACGTGAGCAAAAATCAGCCATTGTCCCCAGAATCAATTCAATTCAATTCAAACTCTTTATTATCGATGTCATGGGACATGAAGCGCCATTACATTGAACAGCTCCATCTGATTCTCCGGAAAGTACAGAAGAATGAGAATGTTGAGTCAAGTGTCGATCATGGTTTGGACATTACGGCCTCAAGGTGTCCAAATCCTGCTAGAGACCGGAATCCTCCATTCTTGGCGATAGAAATGAAGAGTGAGAAGTGAGTCGACCGCTCTCAGCCACGACTAATGGAAGGAATCATGAAAGAACGAATGGAAAAAACCCCCAGAATCATCATTCGAAAAATCGACCTGAAAGATGTAAATGCTTCATGGGCTAGATTTCGTGACTCAGTTGTAACCACCGCCAGAAAAGCTCTTGGTACCAAAAAGTAAAGACGTCCGCTAATAGACCAACAGACGTGGCTATGAACGAGTGAAGTTGCAGGAGAATGTGCGTACAAAGAAGATGGCTTACAAGAAATGGTTTGCTGACAAGACGGATGAAATATGAGAAGAATACAGGAAAGCCAAGAAGTTAGCGAAGAGAACGGTTGCCTCTACGCGAGCTAATCACCACGATCGACTAGCTACAAAAAAAGGTGAAAAGGCCATCTACCGGTTGGCACAGATGAGGACGAAAGCGTCTTTGGACATTGAGCAAAACCTCTGTATCAAGGACAAAGATGGAAAACGGCTAAAAGACACTGGGGAAATTCTCCGACGCTGGCTACAGCACTTCGATGAGAACTCGAACGTAGAGTTTTCGCACCAACCATTTCCGAAGGTACAAGCACCGCCGGCCCAGTCCTTCGTATAACGATTGCGGAATAGACAAGAGCATTCATCGGAATGAAAGGCTCCAAGGCGTTTGGCCCCGATGATTTACCCGCGGACCTGTGAGAATTAGAGGAGCTCAGAGGAACTGGAATAAGGATATTTTGGCTGACCGATTTCTTTAACGCGATGTTCGGAGCTGGGTGAGCTCCCAAGGATTGGAAGACCGGTACTACTGCACCGATCTTCAAAAACAAAGGCGATCCAGCAAACTGATCGAACTACCGACCAATTCGGCTTCTATGCCATACAATTTATTTATATCTTTATCGCCAAAGGATCACTAACATGGTGGACAGAGAGGGTTTCGAGTAAACTTGGGAAGAGGAATAAGCAACTGTGGCGTTGCGATGAAGAGTCCCAATAGGACCGTTCACCTTTTCAACCTCCTATTTCCAAAGAGTTTTCTGAATCGGAGTTGAAGTAGAATAACAGTAGCTTTGTTAGTAGTCGAAAATAGACGAGTCAAGATGAAAAGTCGTGGACGCGACCGACATTCTTGCTTGAATAAGGAAAGAATACAATGAAGATCAACAAACGATTTCTCGAACAGAGACTCCGAAAAATCGTCTGACTCAAGATCAACGAGTGTGGATTTGTGAAGGGCTTGGGTATATTAGATGCAATCTCTGCTGCACGTCAACTGATGGAGAAGTACAGGGAAAAGTCGAAGCCTCTCCACCTTGCTTTTCTCAACCTTGAAAACGCGTTCAATCGAGTTCCGCATCAAATGTTGTTGTTGTTGTTGCCGGCAAACGTCTCGCGTCGAAGAGAGTTGGCTATGGAGGGCCACTCTCTCCCTCTCTCTCTCCTCTCTTTTTTAAAAAAATACATCTCTTCTTCTTTCCTTCACAATAGTCTCAGAAATGAGGCTACTTCTTTTGGTTTCATCCAGAGATCTTCCAACGTGAGTCTTGTTGGACGTCTAGCGCATTTGAAGAGATGGGCCACGTCGTGAGGTCCTTTGAGACAGTCTGGGCAGTAGTCAGGTATCGAGTCATCGATCCGGTGTAAGTAGTGGTTGGTGTACCTGCTGTAGCCTGAGCGAAGTTGGCTCAGCGTGCAGCGGGCGTTTCTCGAGAGGTCCACTTCTTCTTCATTCATGTCCGGTGGTGGTCGGCCGCCCAGTATGACTGGACCTTGGATGGTTTCCTTTTCTTCTGAGACCATGTTTGTGTGGACTCGGTTGGCGACGTTTTTCCCGTTGTTCTTCTCTGCTGTTTCCGACAGGGCTCTTTCAACAGTGCTTCTGCATGCGATGTAAAGATCAGCTTTCATGTTGCGTGGTGGGGGTCCTTGGAGAAATAATCCGGGATGGAAGTGAGTTTGGCTCAAGGTCCTTGCCAAGTATTGGGCTGATAGCATGTGAAGGTGCGATTTCGATCTCATAACTTTAGCTTCAGCATGTATGTGGTCGACGCTGGCCATTTGATGGTTTCCTGTTACGATACGCAGGCCATTGTTCTGTCCTCTTTGAAATTTGTTATGTGCTGAGGAGGAGAGAAAGCTGGCCCAGGCTGGAGCTGCGTAGCTGTATATGGATTGGCAAATGGCTTTGTACGTGAGACGGAGTGTCTCCTTTTGGTTGCCCCATGTACTGCCGGCTAGCGCCTTCAGTACATTGTTACGTTGCGACATTCGGCCTGCTATGTCTTTCGCATGATGACTGAATGTGAACATAGAATCATATGTAACTCCAAGGATTTTGGCGGTATTCACGGTGGGTACGCTCTGACCTCCGATCGAGACATCTAGGATAGTCTTGTACTCTTTGCTGTAAGGTGTGAAGAGTAGAAGCTGGCTTTTGGCAGGAGAAATAGATAGTCCACGATCGTGGATGAACTTTTCGATGTGTGGGAGACCGGATCGTATGTGTAGCGAGGCAGTGGAAATGCTCGGATCTGACGCCCATAGCGTTATATCATCAGCATAAGAGACGATTTTGATGTTTGGATCGTTGTTCGGAAGATCGCTTAGATATAAATTGAAATCAAATAATTTGGTACGCTCTGCGGGACAAAGATGTACTTGAACAGCTCATCTATTGGGTTCGACTACTGTATGCAGGCGCTACGAGCAGAGTGAGATGCCTGGTAGGTATCTCGAACAGTTTCCCAGTCAAAGTCGGCGTACACCAAGGGTCTGTACTCTCGCCTCTCATTTTCATCCTAGTGATGAACACGATCATGCGAGATCTTCAAGACGCTCCCACATCGACTCTCCTGTACACTGACGATGTTTTTCTCGCAGGTAAAAGCAAGAGCGAATTGCAAAAGCGTGCGCAAACTTGGAGTGACCGACTGAGCCAGTTTGGACTCCGCCTCAATATTGCAGAGACAAAATACATGAAGACAGTCCCTACAGAAGACCTGACCGAAGTCGAGATCTTCCGATACTTGGGATCACATCTCTAAAGCAACGGCGAGATCGGAGGTAAAGTTAAGGCTCGTGTAAACAGTGCCTGGGTGAAATGGAGAGAAGTAACTGGTGTACTGTGCAAACGGCAGTTACTTCTGCTCCTCATGTGAAAGATCTACCGGACAGTCGTCCGGCCAGTAGCCTTGTATGAAACTGAATGCTGGCCAATAACCAAAGCAGCAGAGCGGCGCTTCCAAACCATGGAAATGCGTATGATTCGTTGGATAATGTGCATTTCTCTGCGTCAACACTTAACTAACGATTCAATCAGGAGAAAATTTGGCGTGACTCCCATTAACGACAAAATGTGTGAAAGTAGATTAACACACGTCTCCAGAGCTGCACCAGCAACCTTCGACAGCTTGGACATGGCAACCGGAGACCGAGAGAAAGGCCGAAAATGCGGTGGCAGGACGCGTTGAACGCTAACATGAATATCAGCAACCTGCGCCCGCGAGATGCCGTCAACCGGGAAAAATGGAGAGCACTTATCCGAAAAGCCGGCCCCGCCATGGCGGGACAGCGCTAAGAAGAAGAAGAAATAACTTACATGAACGATAAAACTTCGTTTACTTATTCATCTCCTTGAGGCCGTATCGTCTAAACTGTGATAAACACTCCAGTCTACATTCTACGTTCTCATCCTAAACATCAAATAGCCTGCGAATCAGATGGATTTGTTCAAATCAATGGGTCTTCATACCTCACCTCATTAGGAATGAAGCGTTTGAATTGAGTTAAACTGCATCAAATTGAACATGTTGAGCATGTAAAAAATACCTGGGATGTTTTTTTTTTTATTTTCACAGTTTTTAGGTTGATTACAAAAATACCCTCAAATTTGAATTTATAGTTAATTTCCGTTTCTGAAATTATTTCGACTGTGGAATAGTTTAGTATATTGGACAACTGTATGGAGGGTTCCGATGGTTCACATTGGAACTCATTAAAGATACCACAAAGGCTCTTCAAGATAAACGTCGGAAAACATTTGTTAATGAAATTGATTACCTCCAAAATGCGCGTTGAGATCTGTTAGCTCGACCATTTGAAATTTTGATGCCTAACTGGATGAGAAAACATATTTGCTGGATCGGGTCTGCTTCCAGCCGTATCAAGCAAAGTTATTAGACGGACTAACACACGGACTAACGATGGGTTTGTCGGTATTGTAGGCAAAGTTATTAGACGGACTAACACACGGACTAGCGATGGTTTTTCGGTATTGTAACTGGGCAATGTGCAGTTCCGGTCAGGGTCAGAAATGGCGGGGGGTTCGTTTCAGCCCGGGGGTACCATTTTTTATCGTCAAGATAGTTGTTTATATGTTTTCGAAATTTTTGTCAGAGGTCAATAGGGTCAAGAATTGTATTCTTAACTCGTGACCTCTATAAATTATTCTCAGATCAAAAACACTCGTAGCACTAACGAACTAAATGAGTCTCCCGAATTTACTTAATGTCTACAATTCATGACAGAGGAAGAGTTGATGACTTTTAAAAAGTAATAGCATGATTTCCAGAATTAACTTATATAATTAACCTTGCGCTTCGGGTGGTGTACTTCTCGACCTTCTTGTTGTGTAGTCGGTCGCTGCTGGAAGCCTTCTCTAGCCTGTCTCGCTCACTCAGTGGCGTCATTTTATCCAGAGGAGACGATTTTGCATTCCCCATCTCACTTAGAAGGTGAGGCTAGACTGAAATGAGACGTCATGGCTATTATTGTTAGTGACATACATAGAGTCACTAATATCACCGTTAGACAGCTATACATCACTCTGACAGCTATCGTTGTACCTTAACACTGGAAAAAAAGGAATAAATGATTAAATGCATCTGTTAATGAACAAATGAAATAAATGAGTTGGTGAGATACACTCACAATAAATGCTGATGTCAGCATAAATCCAGTGTCATTCAAGGCTGAGAGAAAAGTCATGGCTTATATACCACCAATAGTCAACCGTGAGTAGAAGTGGTATTAATTCATTGAAATACATAAAGCTCGTGTGTGAAGTGATGATTGAAGCTGATGAAAAAGTTAAGCTGATAATGTTAAAGAATAGAGAAATGAAGATATTATCATGATATTAATATAGAGTAGTCATCTCTAAACTTATCGAAGCAAAAACTCAATGTTATTTTAATTGGTTTAAATTGAATGCAGAAAGTTATTAGTAGTACAAAGGATGAAAAGAGGGATTGCCGAAACCAAGACTGTCATTTTATGTGTTAACTTGGGTTGAAGTTCGACTTAATCCACAGTTCGACAAAAATAATTTATTTTGTTATATTGCAAAGTTAGGTATCAATCAGTTATTCAGGGGTGAACTTATTGAATCACAATATAACAAAAAGTATTGAACGGAAATTAAAAGAGCTTTAAACGCTATGTCATTCGATTTTTTAAAGACTTTCCAAACATTGTTTAATAATAAAATAACAGAAGCTGCCCGTTTGGCGAATCAGTAATTATATGCATTAGGAAAGCGAAATTCGGAAAGTGAACGCAAAATTCGAAAAAAACCAGGCTTTAAACACCTTAAGAACGCTTCAAAAAAGTTTGTGTAGAAAAAATTTGAGAAGTTGATAAAAAGAAGCTAAAGAAAAAAAAACACGCTTTTGGATAGAAGTTTTTTTGTATGATTGTGTAAATAAGAGTATTCCCTACTCCTCGTTGATCTCAAGCAACGGATTTTTATACCGAGCATAGGAGCGGATTTTTCGTATAAACTTCTGCAAAAAAATCGTATGTGGTGTGTCGGGAACCGAACCCGCGACCTTCCCCTTCCCGGGCGAATGCTCTTTCCCACTGAGCTAAACACGCACACAATACAGTATAATGCACATTTCAAGGCCCATACAACAATTGATACAAAAAGAAAATTACATAAAGACTATATAACTTTATTTTTCGTTTCTAAGTTGAAAAAATTACTTTTATGTGTAATCTCAGAGTCAAAGCGAACCATCATGTGAATTATACATTTATAATGTTTAGTAACTGAAAATTAATTGTATGGATTGTAATCTTGATCTTTTCACACAGTTTGACGGTTTTTAGCCACATAAAATGCATTCAAAACTTTACGCAAGCTGCTTAAAATGTTCATCTGGTTCCGCAATTCATCTCATGTTTAGGCCGCCAGTATGTGAATATGTTCTGGCGAAGGGCTGACGCAATTTTCGGGACCGCACTTGGAATTAATTCTTGTTTTCTATTCTTTCAGACAACTAAGATGAAAAAACATCCACGACATTTTGATAGAGTGGATAAGATAGCAAGTGAAGTAAATAACAAATGAAAGTTAAAACAATGTCAAGATAGAGAGATATTGAAACAGTTAGAGAGAGAGAGAAGATAGAAAATTGACGTAAGTAGGCAAGATGAAAGTGTTTTGAGAACAAAAACTTTAAGGTGAAATAAGAGACTTCTCTCGAAGCATAACATAAACAGTAGGGAATGAATGGATCTCTTTCAAGTTTATCACACTAAAATCTTCTTAATCTTCTTTCTCTTTCTTCTTAATCTTCTTTCTCTTTCTCTACTCCGGTTCAATGAAAACTTCTTTTCTCCCTTTTCAGTTGGAAAACTACCTTAATCTGATAGCAATTAGCTCTCTGAGAAATTACCTTATTGGTTTTCCTTGTTTATCTGATAACGTAGGTCAAGTTGAGACAGAGTACATGCGTTCACTTATGCTAATGAACAGCTAACCACCGAACATAATAAACTTCTTTTCGAATAACAGGAACTCTATGAACTATAGTTTCAGAGACATTTTTTTTCGAAGCTTTCGATCAGAATGATTCAGTGAAAAATCTCTCAGGAAAAATTGAGAGATGTGAGGAAAATAGAGTTTAAGAGAATTAAGTCTGACAGATAAGAAGAAAAAAGACTGAAGGCAAAGAGAAAGCAGAGGACTCAGAAGCGAATCTAAGAAAGATAAAATAATGAGTAAAAATATATCAAAAAGCAAGAAGGAGAGAAAATTTATTTAAAAAGAGAGAGAGAGAGAGAGGAAAAGTAATATAAATAGAGAGAGAAAGCAGGGGGACAATCACTTAAAGAGAAATAGAGAGAGAAAGCAGGGGGACAATCACTTAAAGAGAACCGAGAGAAGAGAGAAAACTTGATCATTAAGTCAGAAATTAGAAGAGATGACAATGAAGAAACTCAGTAAAAACGAAACAAAAAAACAGGGGAGGAAGCCGTAAAGCTGAGCTAGTTAGGATAAAGCGAAAACAGCCAGAATTTTAGAAGAAAAGAAGCGGGTTTGAAGGATGGAGAAAAGAGCGATAAAGAGAGAAGAGAAAAAATAGAAAAGAAAGGAAGGAAAGAAAAGATTTAGCGACTTCCAAGAATACATCACATAATGATTCCATCGGATGCGGCGATTCAGAGTGAAAATAGTAGTTTCTGACCACGTACATGACTTTTCTCTCTCTTTAAATCTCTTTTTCTTTTTTATTGTTGTCTTCATAAAAACACTAGCTCCAAAAATGTTGTTTGAGAAGATTTGCTATGCTTCCAATCGTGAAAGACTTTACTTGAAGTTTTCTGAAGAAATTTTTCGACAAAAATGTAATGAATCCTTCCTGGAAATGGAGATTAATTACCCTTTGATTAAGTAGAAATTTTGAAATAACGCTTTCGTAATTTGAGAAATGTGGAAGAAGAAGCGTCCAAAAGAGCCGCTATGCAAGAAGAAAGTGAATTAAACGGCGCCGAGAGAGAGAGAGAGAGAGAGAGAGAGAGAGAGAGAGAGAGAGAGAGAGAGAGAGAGAGAGAGAGAGAGAGAGCGAGATAGAGAGAGAAAGACAGAGAGAGAGAGAAAGAGAGATAGAGAGAGATAGAGAGAGAGAGAGAGAGAAAGAGAGAGATAGAGAGAGAGATAGAGAGAGAGATAGAGAGAGAGATAGAGAGAGAGATAGAGAGAGAAAGAGAGAGAGAGAGAGAGATAGAGAGAGAAAGACAGAGAGAGAGAGAAAGAGATAGAGAGAGAGAGAGAGAGAGAGAGAGAGAGAGAGAGAGAGGAGAGAGAGAGAGAGAGAGAGAGTACTAGTCAAAAGTTTCTTTATACATATTTCAAAGCAGAGAGTGTTCGAATTTTATCTTGCTCTTCATCTCTAACCACAAAAATTAAGAATCCTAAACTCTAGCAGAATTTGAACTTCTTGAAGCCGTATCGTCGAAGCCTCCGTAGACGTTCCAGGTTACAATCAAGTGTTCTCTAACTTTCTATCGAGAAAGGAATAGAAAATAGAACAAGAAAAATAAAAATAATAGAAAAATTTCCCTAATACCCCATCAAGCTCTACATTGCATAATAATAAAAAAAAATTGAAACTTGAAAAATATAGTTTTTTTCTCTCCCATGAAGGGGCGATTCATGCCTCATGACATCGATAATAAAGCGTTTGAACATGAACTAATCAATATAATCCCTACTATGGACTAATCCCTACTATGGAAGAGATCTATAGTAAAACCAGTACACAAGAGCAATTCCCGGAATCTAGTTACCAATTACAGACCTATTTTCTCTATGCTGTTCCTTATCAAAAGTTATGGAGAAAATTATTGTTAAGGAAGTATCTTGCTATTTAGAAAAAGAGAACCTTTTATCGCCCTACCAGGCTGGTTTTAGAGCTAGGAGGTCTACTGTGACCTCTTTAGTTGAATCTCATTCGTTCATTGTTGGACTCGTTATCCCAAAGCATCCCTATCGATATAATATTCCTTGATATCAGTAAAGCATTTGATTCTGTTGATCATAGATTACTTCTATATACGGATAGCATCTTTTGGTATCTCTTCTTCAATCGTTAAATGGTTAACTGATTATCTTGTTGGCCCGCTCACAAACAGTTATGATCGATAATAGTCTATCTGACCCCAATTCCCGTAATATCAGGTATACCTCAAGGATCATCTTTAGGCCGTTGTTGTTCTTGTTGTACATCGACTCTGTTAAAGAAGCTATCCCCGATTCTATCAAATTTTGCTTATTCGCCGATGATATAAAGATAATGGGACGCGCTACCTCTTGTAATTATATCCAACTAGCTTTGAATCGTATAACCGATTGGTGCCTAGAGTGGAATTTTGTCCCTATCCATATCTAAGTGTAATGTACTTCATCTCGGATCATCCAATTCTCGCAGCGTCTATTACATGAACAGTCAACCTCTAGTAGTTGGTAGAGTTGCCAAAGATCTTGGTGTAATCATATGTGATCGTTTCTCTTATCGTAATCATGTTGAACACAAATGTAAAAAAGGCTCTGCTCTTGTTAACATGGTGTTAAAGGCCTTCAAGTCACCATGTCCGCATCTTTTAACTTCAGCTTTTAAAATTTATGTCAGACCTGTTCTTGAATACGCTAGTGAGTTATGGAATCCCTCATCCCCCGGCTTAGTAAAATCTATTGAAAAAGTTCAGCGGTCGTTTACGAGAAGAATCCTAGCAAGATCTGGCCATTCCAGACTTTCCCTATTCACAAAGAATCTCCATGTTAGGGCCTAGAAACTCTTGAATATCGTCGTGCTATATCTGACCTTTTATTTATTCATAAATGTGTCCACAAAAAATGTGAACTTGAAACTATGAACTTGTTTTCAGTTGTCTGCAGTACAGAGATATTCCTCGCCATTCTCATGAGCTCAGGCTAAAAAACACCTCATAATATTAGCAAATGTTCTATTTCTTACATGTGTTTCTCGCCAGCTATCAGTATGGAATTCATTACCTTTTGAGATCGTCAGTACACCTAATACGGCTGGTTTCAAAAAACCAATTATTATCTCTGCCTACTGAAAAGATATTACCTAAACCTTTCGTTCATGACTAATATAATTGTCGATTTTAAGTATATTCACCCTCCCCCCTTTTTCATCTATAACCGCAACCCCTAAACACCGCCACTTAGAAGAAAGTCCATGCATTTAACTTTGTTCTTGTTTGTGTTTTCATGATATCTCATGTGCTTGGAATAAAGAAATGAAATGAAATATAAACATTTGGAGGCATCAGTGTTCACCTCGGCCTCTACAGAATATTCACTCTGAGCAAACACAATAAAGCAAATCTTAGCAAAAATTAACTTAACGTGCCTAAAAGCGATAATCATCCCAAAAATCCCAGTTAACTTTGCATTATATGTAATTTATGGCTCCTCCCCCCCACCCCCCTATATATGTATGTATGTACGGCGTATGGTACCACGGGATAAGAAACTCACTGATATAGGTTCATTTAGTGGAGAAGCGAAGTAGAAAACAACTGCGGAAAAAAGGATGTTTCTAATATATACATACCTAGTACAAATATGAGTCAAGGTATGTTACGCCCCTGAGCCAAGACAGACCCTTGGACACTCTCTGGGAGGGGCTCATCAGTGAGTGCCCAGAGAGATTTATTGTAAGAGATGATGTGAATGTGTTATAAAAAATTAAACAAAAAATAAAAAGAAATCAATAACAAAAAACCACCTTAAATTGAACAATCGAACCGATCGAACATGTTCTCTTTCCATAAAACAGCTTCTGGAACGTTGTCAATAATAAAATGTCATCCTTAATTCTGATCAGACCCGTTTTATGTCCACTTCTGTCTCCCTACTCGATGAACGCACATCTCAAGTATGAGTGTTGATGATATCACGCTCACTACGCGATAAAATTTCCTAAAATAATTGAAAACCGAAACTGCGTGAACTCAACTGTTACCGTAAAGAGTAAGCTGTGAGTTTAAAGCCCGCTTCGATTCAATTCCACACCCGCGTCTAATCTGCCTTGTAAACATATTATTCAGTATTGACAAAGACTAAGTTTAGAAAAGAGTATTCTAAAATAGAACAAGAGCAAGTTGAACAAAGCAGTTTAAACTTTAGTTTAAACAGTTTAAACTGCTTTGTGTTTTATACCTATTATTCAACCGAGAAACTTGTGGAGTAAGAGCGGGAAAAGCCAGAGAAGCACGACATAAATCGTGTGAAATGGGTCAGTGAATGAGGACTGGACCCTGTTGAGGGAATGTGCAGGCATGCGAAAGTTTGTGAATGAATGAGACTCAGAGATATACAAAGTTTTCAGCCGAAAGATACTTCAAGAACCAGAAAGAGCGGGAGAGAAAGAGACATAGGAAGGAAAAGAGGGAGAAAAAGAAAGAGGAAAGGAGAGAGAAGATGAGACCGGGAGAAAAAGACCAGCCGCGACATTAATCTCTATACGATGAGATCATCGGTGCGATGATTATGAGCGCTCACATGACTTTGAGGTCTAAGATAAGAGCTTCCTGGGGCAAATAAAATAAAAACTAGAAAGAAAGAGAGGGACATAGGCAGGTAGAGACTTGTTTCCGTCTTATCACTTCGAGATTCGGTTAGTGTTGGATGGCTGAATGAGCTCAACCTATGTACGTGAGTGTTCAGAGGCCTGCAAGATTACAATTCTCTTTCTCGCGTAAGCTTTCAGCAATCCACACATACATGCATATCAATATGTATCAGCTCTCAAGGTGACCAAACGTCAAAACGAGTCAGAGGGATTCTTGAGAAAAGAAAGGCTCGAGGCAGAGATATGATAGTAAGTAACAAGAGACTCAGACAGATACACTTAAATTGAGAGAAAGAGAGAACGAGAGAGAGAGAAAAAGAAGGAGACAGAGACATAGACAGAGATACAGTGAGATGTAGAGACATAGACAGAGACACAGTGAGACATAGAGACAGAAAGACAGAGAGACTGAGACAAAGAAGTAGACAGAGAGAAAGAGGCAAAAAATACATGCAGTCGAAAAAGAATAGAACGAGTCAAAAAGAGGGACAGAGGAGAGAAAGAGAAAATAAGGGGGAGAAGGAAATAAAATAGAAAGACAAAAAGAAAGAGAAAACAGACAAGACTTGGTCAGAGACAAATGAAGAGAAAGAAGACTGGAACAAAAGTGAAATGAGCAGACAAGTAAGCTGTTTCCCTAATCGTCTACATATTCAAACTCTTTCCAAATTCAAGTAAAGGTCATAATTTTAGTACTACTTTTCCTCTATTCTTCTCTCTTTTTCTCTTTCTTCTCCTCTCAATTTTTGCAATCTTTATCCGCTCCTAAAGTTTTATTTCTATTTTACTCTTCAACGGTAGTTTTCTAACTCTTCTGTTCTCTCTCTTCCTCTCAATCTTTTTATCTGTTTCTATGTCTATCTCTATCGCCTTTTCTCATTCACTTTTCGCCCCCTATTTCTCAGACTTCTCTTTCTTGTTTTTTTAAAGTTTCAATTTTATTCTACTTCCAGGATGTTTTGGTACGTAAAAAATACATAGAAATATTTCGATTGTGAAATTAAGGGTGCGATTTGTCATGGTGCGAAATGTCGTGATGCGAAATGACATGATACCATATGAATTTGATGCGCTTAAGGGCCTTTTTAGGGCATCTCTGCATCAGCTTATTTATCTGTTCTAGTTCGGTCATACATGAATACACGGAATAGCAATGTGTCCCCGTGGTGTAATGGTAACACGCGCTCCCGGTTTGAGTCGAGATGGTCTGGGTTGGATCCTGCCCGGAGGACTAGCTTTTTTCTGTGCGTTAGTTCAATCATTTGATATCATTTGTGTTATGGATAACTATGATCAAATTAAAATAGTTGCGGTCCATGCAGAGATAAAAATCAGAAAGTGTTTGAAGAAATAAGAAGGAAGTATTCCAAAAAAAGGTGACAAATTATGAGAAGTGTAAAAAAGAAAAAATCTAGTATATGGAAGGAACTTTCATTAAATATACACTCCTCTATTTTTCACTTAAGACTACTCAACTGAAATTCTTTTGAAACGTCAATTGAGTAGCTTTTTCTAAATCAGCCAAGTGATAAACGAGAAGTGAAATATTGTATAATTTAGTAGGTTTCCAACTAACTGACAGGCTTTCGTAAAAAGGACTTGAATATTGAAACGAGACAATGAAGGTAATTAGGTTGCGTTGCCTAATAATGAACTCAATGTATTTATAAATGTTACGATTATGCATGACAAAACAAAAGAGAAAAAGTTGGAGACGAGACTAAGAAGTCTTTCAAGTCTCGAAAGCAGCTACTAAGACATACAGAAAAAAGATGGGAAGTTATATAGCGGGATTTTGAGAAGAAATAGAGAGAAAAGTAGCTATCTGACCACGAGGAGCACATATGAAAGGACGGAGAATGAGCCCTGAAAGTTGATAAGATAAAATTGTATAGATGTCTATGACCTCATGAAAGAATCAAAAAGAAGAGAATGACTTCAAGCATACCATGAAAAGGGTCTTTTTTCTCCCAGGACCAATTTTCTCTTGAAATCATATTCATTATGATTCCAGCCGTTTTTGAGGAGACATTCACTGTTTGAAATCATCTTTTGGCCTTTGATTGAAGCCTTTGTTTTTGAAAACAGGACTCTGAAAACCTTTGCCTAAAAAAGAGATGGAAGAGAGAGAAAGAGAGAGAAAGAGATTACTCAAAAAGGATTACTCAAAAACATGCAAAAAACTTCGTCGTGCAATCAGGCGTGAGATAGTATATAAAGAAAAAAAATTGTTTGAGAAAGGTGCGAATGGAATTTTTAAACATATGCGCTCGGTCTATAACAAACAAATCATTATCCCTTCATTAACACGTCACGATAATTCCTTGGCTATTTCTTCATTAGAGAAAGCTGAAACTTTTTCCGATCAATTTTCTTCAATCTTTGTGAATGATAATAATTGCACTCCTCTCTTTGTGAATAGAACTAACAGTGTTTGTGAAAACATAGATTTTTCCCCATTTATCGTTGAAAAATTTCTCAAAAACATGGCTTCTAAAACTTCTCTATCCTTTGATAAAATTCCTTCCATCTTATTGAAAAAGTGCTGCACATCACTCGCATTTTCTCTCTCGCTTATATTCTCCGCCTCTTTCGAATCTGTACATTTACCCAATGCATGAAGACAAGCAATAGTCAAGCCAATATTCAAAAAAGGCAGTAAAAACAATCCAGAAAACTACAGACCCATTTCAATAACAAGTAGTATTGGTAAATGCCTCGAGCGGATGATTAAGCATGAAATCACAAAATTTTTGAACGAAAATTCTCTGCTTTCGCCGTATCAATATGGTTTTCGTGAAAATAGAAGCACAGTCCTCCAACTCCTCTCTTTTCAGAACCTTTTGCACAAACTTCACTCACAAAACGTTTGCTGTGACGTACTTTATTTCGATTTTTCTAAAGCTTTCGATACAGTGAGCCATATAAAACTTCTGCAAAAACTATCGTCTTATGGTATAAGCGGCAAATTGCTCAATTGGCTCAATGCATGGCTTGTTGATAGAGTGCAAAGTGTACAAGTAGATGATGCACTTTCTTCTTCTGTTCCGGTTATCTCGGGAGTGCCCCAGGGTAGTGTTCTTGGTCCTCTTCTCTTTCTTATATTCATCAATGACATTGCTGACTCATTACCTGCTACACCTTTTCTTTTTGCAGATGACTTGAAACTCTTGGTAGTCGTTGATGATAATTCGTCCTATATTAAAATTTTCGATTGTTTAAGAATCATAGAAAACTGGCTTACTGCGTGGCAAATGACTGTTAACGTTTCTAAATGCGCTGTATTACATTTCGGAAAATCGAATCCACGCACCTCCTATACTTTTTTAGGGCAGCCATTGCACACACCCGGGTTTATTAAAGATCTTGGAGTGATAATTTCAGAGAACCATTCTTTTTCTAATCATATTACTGACATAGTTAATAAAGCAACTAAACGTGTAAACTTTATTTTTATAGCAATAAAATCGTGTAATCCCATAGTTTTGACACATGTTTACAAAGCTTACATACGTTCTATTTTAGAGTATGCTTCCCCTGTATATGATCCACACTTGTTATACGAAAAGCGTATGCTTGAAAATGTCCAATATCTGTTTTTAAGACGCCTTTTCTTCCGCTGTAATATACCATGGACTTGTTATAGACTAGCTTGTGAAATGTTTGATTTGCATTCTTTACTGGATAGAAGACAAATAGCAACTTTTCGATTACTACATTCTATTTTGATCGGCTCATCCGATGTTTTGATCACTGATTTTTTCTCTATCAAAGAATCAAATACTCGTGGCCTCTCAAATAAGCTTTTTCCGCTTGTTAAAGCTAGTGACAACATTACTGCTCATTCGTTTTCTAATCGTACGTATGCAATAGTCAACAATATGGATGATAGCATTCTTAGCATTTCTTCTGAATCATTCTCTAACCGTGTATTGTTGATAATTCCACGTCAGTATTTAAGATAAGATTTTGTTTACAACTTTAATTGGAATTTCATTTCATTTCATTCAATTATATTTTTATTTATATACGAAAGCAATGTGAGTGCAATGCCTTTTGCTGGATACTTTGTGATGTTTGTAACATCTGTAATGATCACGAGATAAAGATGATGATGAAGAGAGATAAAAAGAGAGAAATAGAGGTAAAGAGAGAAATAGAAGTAGGAATAGAAAGTAGAGCATGCAGTCGACAATGGAACACAATGAATCATACACAGAGTCGAGATTATACCCTTATTTCAACATAGTACTTAAAGCTTTTTGCACTTTTGGCTTTTCCTGAATTTTAATGATATAGTTTTTATACGATGAGAAAGAGAAACTAATAAATAGCGAAAAATTAGAGAAAAGAAAAGAAAATAGTAAGATATAATGGAACATATGTAGATGTGAGTAGTGAAAGAAAAATGGACGTGGGCTGGAAAAATAGAGACGGGACCCGTTATCAGTGCAGCCTGGATATCGGCGAAAATTTCAGTTTTTTTTCTCTCAGAAGCGGAAAATGATTTTTGTGTCTTCTAGAGAACTCGAGTCAAAGCAGGGGTCGTGGAGGTGATAGGAAGATGTCTTCTAGAGAACTCGAGTCAAAGCAGGGGTTGTGGAGGTGATAGGAAGATGTCTTCTAGAGAACTCGAGTCAAAGCAGGGGTCGTGGAGGTGATAGGAAGATGTCTTCTAGAGAACTCGAGTCAAAGCAGGGGTCGTGGAGGTGATAGGAAGATGTCTTCTAGAGAACTCGAGTCAAAGCAGGGGTCGTGGAGGTGATAGGAAGAGAGACTTGGAAAGAGAAAGGAAAAGAGAGAAGGTGATAGGAAGAGAGACTTGGAAAGAGAAAGGAAAAGAGAGAAGGTGATAGGAAGAGAGACTTGGAAAGAGAAAGGAAAAGAGAGGTGATAGGAAGAGAGACTTGGAAAGAGAAAGGAAAAGAGAGAAGGTGATAGGAAGAGAGACTTGGAAAGAGAAAGGAAAAGAGAGAAGGTGATAGGAAGAGAGACTTGGAAAGAGAAAGGAAAAGAGAGAAGGTGATAGGAAGAGAGACTTGGAAAGAGAAAGGAAAAGAGAGAAGGTTATAGGAAGAGAGACTTGGAAAGAGAAAGGAAAAGAGAGAAGGTGATAGGAAGAGAGACTTGGAAAGAGAAAGGAAAAGAGAGAAGGTGATAGGAAGAGAGACTTGGAAAGAGAAAGGAAAAGAGAGAAGGTGATAGGAAGAGAGACTTGGAAAGAGAAAGGAAAAGAGAGAAGGTCTTAGGAAGAGAGACTTGGAAAGAGAAAGGAAAAGAGAGAAAAAAATGTGAAAAGGGAGAGAAAAAACTGTGTAAAAAAAGAATAAAAAAAATTCCTTTTGGTACCTTTTTATATGTTTCATACAATTTCGTTTTTTTTTTGCTTCTGAAATCTTAAATGAATGCTAATAATTTTTGGTCCATCCTGTCAGGTTTCGAAAGCGGTCATATTCGATCCTTTCTGATTCGCTATCGACTTTTTCACATGAGAACCCGTCCCATTGTATCAACTATCTCCAGAAATAACAAAAACTTCTAAGGTTAAAATTGACGAAGTTGTGAAAAAAGGTCGGAGAAGAAAGAAGAAATCTCGTAGTCTTACACTCCATCTCTCTCTTTATTTTTCTTTCATCTTCTCTCCCTGTCATTTTCATGCGCTCTTTTTCCCCTGTTCGTCTAATAAAATTTTCTTGGAGTAGATGTTTCATAATACGAGTAAACATGATTGAATAGCTTGATTAACGTATTGGCAAAAAAGGAGCTGTAGAGCGTGACTTCAATTCTTCTTACTCTCGTACAGATAATCCGGAATTTCTTCATTCTGAGAACGTCCTTACCTCGAGTAAGAAAGTGCTCTAAAAGTTTTCCATGAACTTTCTTCGACACATGAGTTCGACAATTTTTTTCATAATACAAATGAGTTTGAAAATTTCATTATTTATTTATTTTATTGACATTTTACAATGCAACAGTTGTGGTGAGACACATTATGAATGATACATACATAAGTGTGGCGAGAGGTAAGGTAGATTTCTGAATGCTACCGATTATTCTCCAGTTCACTTAGCACATTCTGGTTACGGAGTAGACTTATGAACTGCTATACTGTTCCTGAATTTAATATTCCACTCGAGATTTTGTAAAACATTCTTGAAACCCGTAAACCGAAACGATTTAATCTAGAAGTGGAAGAAGTACATTCAATTGAAATACCATTTATATTTGTACGAGTGGGAGAGGTGCGCTGGAAAATGCGTGATTTTTTAATAATAGACTTATCATTGAAGAACTTCCAACCCATTTTAAGGTCTGCAATCACCCTTCTTTCAGCTAAAGTACTCAGGCCAACTAGATTCAGACGATCTCTAAAACATTTCATTTCATTTCATTTCTTTATTCCAAGCACATGAGATATCATGAAAACACAAACAAGAACAAAGTTAAATGCATGGAAGGCTAAGAGGGTAATCCGGCTCTGGGAAACAACGATAAAAAAGAATTCTAGTAAACGATTTTTGTACTTTCTCTAACAATTCAGAGTCTTTCTTGTAAATAGGGTTCCAGAAGCAAGAGGCAAACTCTAAATGAGGTAGAACGTATGTCATGAAACACTTAACTAGCACTTTTGGATCATTGATAGAAACAGCGCGAAGCATAGCATACATGGCTCTGTTAGCCTTTACAGTTCGATCAACAATGGCATCATGTCTTCGGAGACTGGGAACAACTAGAACACCGAGATCTTTGACTTGAGTCTCTTTAGATAAAGTGACATCGTTTAAGCGATAATCAAATGAACATTTCGAGTTTCCTAGTTGCAAATGGTACGTTCTGTTTGCGGATGAGGTGAGCTGATTTTTTCTGCTCAAAGATCAAGACAACTCTGCATTTCAGAAACGCGTTCCATTTCATTCGAGGAGTTGTGGGATATATTCAACCTGATGTCGTCAGCATAGGCTTGATACTTGACGTTGAGGAAAGGCTTGAGGACGTACATAGTTCAATTCACGGATACAGAGTAAATAAAATTTGTTCATTTGTTGTCGTGGCCGCAATTTTTGCGAAAAGGCAGTAAAAATTAAAAAAAACTTAGAGACAAACAACTTAAACAGTCATAGACAAAGGACAAATGGTCTTTTTCTTCACCGGGGCTCGAATTATCACGACTTCTCTCTGATGCCTCTGCGACTTTTTGATTTCTCTTTTCTCATCTTCAGAATAATGCAGAGTTTCCATGCATTAAGCAATAGTCCAACGCAAAACACAAGTGAGAGTCGCAAGGCGGGAGGCGCTCTGCCGGGTAGGATATGCTAGAGTCACAATGTGAAGTAACTGAAAGAAAAAGAAAAAAAGAGAGGAGAATCCGCTTCGTTATTAGAACTGCCTATGAATATCTCAAGCAACTGACTTGAATATTTGGTTCTGATCGAATGTCGGTCACGGTGGGTCAAGGTACCAAAATGACAGTTGCTTAAACTACCACAGTGACAAAAGGTAGTCCATTTGGCGGGATAGAACAAGGGAACCTCTCAATCTCTGACCGCGAGTGCGAGTTCGATACCAAACACACCGTACAGAAATGTGCATCAGAGGAGATAGGCAGTATTCATAACCGGGTGACACCGAATTCTATAAGAAACAGCTGAGTGCGTCCCATAGTGATCACCAAGATTCACCCGGACATTTCAACTCCTATAAAAAAGAATAACTTCGAAAAAAAATATGCTATACCTTTTTGTTTACCAAAATCCAGAAAGTTTCGAATATCAGTAGTTTTGTGATGTTTGGTTGTGCAAGTAAGAAAATTTAATTTACTTCTTCAACTCAAATACTTAGTTTTGCTGGCAACAAGATCAAAATCGCAATTTGAATACTCTGTTCACACAAACATCAAGTTTTTAAAAAAAAGTAAATTCACAACCAAACGTATGTTTATCCATACTTAATTTGTATGATAACTCAAGCGTCCATTTATAGGTATGATTAGTCATGTATGTGTCCAATTTTTAAGCTTAAGTTTTCTGGGTGTTCCTGCTGGGGACCCTAAGCTACATTGAACGTCTAAAAGGATCCAAAGTCATTCAAGTAAGCAGCAAAGAACATTTGTATACTCGGGGAAAATGAATGAAAGAAGAAAGTTGACCCTTATCAAAGCTTCAGGAAGAGCATTCACTAACAAAGCCCCAGAAGAGAATGTATCTGCTCTGTGAGAAAGATTTATGAGAAACGTATAATATAGGCAGGGATTGTAGAAGAAGAAAACAAAGTCGCATGGGAAAAATTATCCACATCTAAACAGAGTCATATCCATTTCCGATAGGAATTATAAACTGAAATCTTATACAATTTTATGATATAGTAAAAAAAATTCTTTAACCGAAGGAACTCAATTTCATACCCTTTACAAAACTATGCATTTTTAGTATGTACAGGGTGCGGCTAAAGTAGGGAACGGTGATTTTTAACCATTTGTTTTTAGAAAAAGCAAGCAAATCAAGTCTTAAAAATGAAAATATTTATTGCATACAGGTTTAGTAACAATTATGAAAAATTATTCGATTCGCCCTCCTCTTTCTCTTACAAAATGCCTGAGACGATGCTCGGATTGCTGCACCGTGTCTCACTGGTATTCATCAGAAATATTATTCCATTCTGTGGTCGGGAGGGCCTTGAGAACATTTAAACTTTTAGGAATTGTTGCGCAGACCTTGAACTGTAAATATCCCTAAACAGAAAAATCCAGAGGGTTCCGGTCGGAAGAGGAAGCGGGCCATTCAGACATTGTCAGAAAGGCCGGAAGGTTTGCTGCGCACCAATCTTGAGTGAACTTGGTAGTGTGAGAAGGAGCTTTGTCTTGTTGGAAGACATACTTCTCTCCGTTGAAATGAGCAGCTGCCCAGGGCCTAAATACACTTTTCAAGATTTTTTTCGTGTGCAGATGTCGATCCATTCTGACGTTTTTTTCAACGAAGAACAAGGGACTCTTGCCTGAGGAACAAATTGCTCCGCACACCGTAACCTGAGCAAGGTGTTGAGTTCTTTCGTTGCATCTGCCTTTTATCAGCCTCCAGAGAATTGTGAGCAAGAACGCGTTTGTTTTTGGGGCTGAATTCCTCTTCTACTTCGAACAATCTTTCTGATGAATACCTGCGGGACACGGTCCATCAAATCGAGCACCGTCTCAGGCATGTTGTGAGAGAAAGAGGAGGCAAAATTGAATAAATTTCTTAATTTTTACTGAACCTGTATGCAATAAATATTTTTATACTAAAGACTTGATTTGCTTGCTTTTTCTAAAAAACAAATGGTTAATAACCACCGTTCCATACGTTAGCCGCTCCATGTATAAGTAAATGACAGTTAATCGCTTTATATTGAGAATGTAAAAAAAACAACAATGAATTGGATGATCAAGGAGAACCTAATGAAGAGAAGGAACCGAATTTGATTGTCTTCAAAACATCGAGTCATTCGTACCACGGGTATTGCGATCTGCTGAAGGCTATCATAAACGATGGATTTACTAGAGTACTGCTGGGCGAAAAAACTACAAGCTTCCAATACATCAGCAATCCGAGAAGCAACTGAATTGATGATTATGAGAAATCATTGAATCGGGCGAATTATTATACAAAGCTGCAACATAGAAAACATTCAGAATTTAACCAAGAGGTCCTTATCGAATATCTAGGCAAGAATCTTTTTCGAAATTAGGATATGAACGCGATCCGATGAATCGAGAGTTGGAATGCTCATTCTCTAATGTTCCAGAACCGAGTTTGTCCAATTCAAGAACTTCTGAGCCGAGTAAAGTCGAAGGGAAAACAAATATGCAAAGTTGTCCTGAGTTGAAAAGAGGAAAAAGAGCGACAAGGCCCATCCCTGAGAGAGAAGCAGCTTCCTCATTGAATTTGACGCCTCCAGAAACATAGACAACAACATGGAAAAGTGGCAAAGGTATGCAAGTTGGCGTTCTTGAATGAAAAGGGATTTTGAGTTTCAAGAATAATCAAAGTCACTCATATATCAAAAAGCATTGATTCTTCTACATTACTCATTTATAGTAGACAACGATTAAACTTAATTCTTACAAAAACTTTCTCTAAAAAAGAAAAAAATCTCTCTCGGCTGACTCACCTGGAAATGGATTGAGTCAATTCACTTCAACTTATCGATTCAATTCTTTCTACATGATCAAGAACTTATATATATATATATATATGTATATATATATATATATATATATATATATCATTCCTTTCCTTTTCTTCACACTGAGCGGTCGAGTTTCGTTTTCTCTCTCTCTGTGAACAAAGTTCCCCAAGCGAATAAAGTCATTTCCCCTTTTCGTCTTCTTCTCAACGCGGCATAAGTGATGAATGATTAACAACTGCGAGCTCCTCATCGACTGAATCTTCGAAGCTGGACTAACGGAACGCCTGGTGCCAAGGCTATTCTCTAAACTTGGCACCTCATAAAGTTAGTAAGACTCGTTGTATTTGGGATCTTCAGTATGTCTTCTTCTACAGAAAATATTCAATCATCCCCGCTTGGTTCTCTCTTTAACAGATTACGATCGACGAGAAGAAGGGCCGATGTGGGAACATCCGACTCATTCGAAGAACTCCACCAGATGATGAAAGCAGTTCTACATCGCAACGAAGCATTGGAGCAGAGGTGTATTGAGTACCAGTCTATAATTGAAGAACAGACCAAATCCATTTCTTCACTCAAAGATACTCTTGACACTCTTACTCTTACCGTCGAGAATATTACTTCTCAAAACAATGTCATCTCTTCGAATGTCCAGAATTCTTCTCCTATGATTCATTTTACTCCTGCTTCTAAGCCCCCTCCAATCTCTGACCCATCGTTCCGATACTTCGAATCCCCATCTGAAATAGCAGATCGCCGAGAACGCTATCGCTCTCTTGTCCTCTTCCGCCTCCCGGAATCTCCTTCGCCTTCTGCTGCTGCACGTGCCGACCAAGACCTCCTGAATGTTCGCAGAATCCTCAATGACCTGGATGTCCAGGCCATTCCCGAGAAAGTTTATCGCATGCCATCTCATATCCCCTTCAACCCCCGTAACTCCAATCCCAGACCCCTGAAAATCGTTATGCCAACTGTGGATTTTCAACAGGCAGTACTCTCAAAGAGTTTTCTGCTCAGAAACCACAACCTTTTTGTAAGACATTCCCAGAACAGATGCGAGCGCGCATATGAAAGAGCCATTCTCACCTGGCGAAAAGACAAACCCAAACCTTTCATCCCTAACTTCATTTTCCCTCGTCTCCCATCTTCTCCTCAACCACTTATGGCCCAAACTATCCGCCACCCACCTAGACGTTATGTCCAACTCAATTCTCAATCTAACTTTCGTCATTCTCATGTTAACCGATCTCCATTTCAATCAAACTAAGTAATGATCTCCGGTCGCTTGTTCATAATTTTAAATGTTATTTTGCCAACGTTCGTTCTTTAGTTAACAAGATAGGAGACTTGCAACTTCTACTCTCTGAGAAATTCTCTGTTATTGCGATGTGTGAAACGTGGCTTTCCAACTCATTTCCCGACTCTTTCCTCCTCTCATCGTTCTCCTCTCAATACTTCATTTGTAGATGTGATAGAGAGGGACAAACTAGTTGTGGGGGAGTTTTGTTCTTCATAGCCTCAACCCTTTCCCATGAAGTCATTCTATCCCAGACTATTAAAAACTCCTATGAAGTATTAGCGATTGACATCGATATCAAGTCCCACATAATCAGATTCGTCGTTGTTTATTGTGTTCCTCATATAGATGCACAAGGCAGCAATAACTTGATCAAACTCCTAAGTGACCTTGTGACTTGTAATCATCCGTGTGTTATTATAGGTGATTTCAATCTTCCAGATATTAACTGGACTTCTACTCCAATTACTTCTCTAACAAACTACTCCAAAAATTTCCTTGATTTCTGTGCGACTACTAAAATGACCCAGTACATAAAAAGACCTACAAGAGGTATAAATATTCTTGATCTTCTCCTGTCTAATAGTCCCAAAGTGGTAAAAAACTCACTTGTAACCCCATCTTTTAGTTCTTCTGACCACGAGTCAATAACATTTGAGTTGTCCTTATTCTATGAGTTTCCCTTATATTCTTATAGACTCAATTTCAATAAAATAAACTACGAAGTTTTACTCTGTTTCTTATCTAACTTAGATTGGACTTCCATTTTAAGTCTAAGCGATGATACCAATAGCAAGTATGAATTGCTATTATTGGTATTAGACAGTTGTGTGACAGAATTTGCTCCTCTAGAGAAGGTGAGTCTATCAACTCACGCTCCTCTTCCCTCTCATATAGAAAGAGCTAAGCGTAAACGCTTTCACTTGTGGAACGAATACCTCTCTAGTGAAAATGTTGCCGATTATGAGTTATATGTTAGAGCTAGTAAAAAGTGCAAGAAGTATGTAGATAAATTTAATGGTAGCCTTGAAAAATTTATTGTGAATAGCAAGAACAAAAACTTGTTTTTCAAATTCATTAGAACAAACACCACAGAGAAGCAGAATGGTGTTGATATATATATATTTTATATATTTTATCTGCATCCGAGAATGCGCATTGGTAATCAAACATCATAGGCAATAAATTTGTTTGAAAAAAAAGACAATTGAGAGCTATGGCATATGAAGGCTAGATACTTCATTAAATGCGAAACACTATTCTATTTACAGACAATTTTTTACGGAAAGCTTTGAGAGACTTTTCCCGAAGAAGATCAATAGGTAACTTGCTAAATATTCGAGAAACTCGCAAAGAGAAGCTGTAGTACCTAGCAATGTTACGAGTTTTTTCAACTTGAATACCACTAGGATTAGTTCTTGTACAACGTCCTTCTTTAAATATGCGGTTTCTATCAATTATGGACTGGTTCTGCATAATCTTCCAACCCATGACAACGTCGTTTTGATATCTCCTATCGGCCAATTTTGTTAGGCCTAGACATCTTAGCCTAGTTTCATAAGACGGAAGAGCCTGAGGGTACATTTTGTTCGGAAAACAACGATAATATACAATGCGTGTAAAAATTCTCTGAACATTTCCTACCGTTGTCGAATCTTTCGAGTAGTGAGGATTCCAAAGCGTCGAAGCAAAGTCTAGGTGAGGCATTACATAAATTTTAAAACATTTGACCAATATAGATGAATCGTGGACAGAGATGGCTCTAAGAAATGAGAACATAGCCTTTCGAGCTTTGGCCACCCTATCAAGTACAGTGTCATTACGACGTAGGGATGCGGCCAATTGGATGCCCAAATCACGCACTTGTACTCTGTCGATCGATATCTGATTGATGACATATGTAGTAGACGGATTACTGGAACCAATATGTAAATGGAAGGACTTAGACGGTGAAAGAGTCAACTGATTGGAAAGGCACCAGTTATGAACACAGTCAAGAGCTTCTTGTAGTTCTTCTTTTTTCTCGTTCATATCTCCCTTGTTATAAGAGACATATAATTTAATATCATCGGCATAAGCCTGGTACTTCACATTCGGAAAACAATCGAGAACATCATTAATGTCGGCGATATATAAAGTAAACAGAAAAGGACCTAGTACAGAGCCTTGAGGAACTCCGGAGGTCACTGGCAGTGACTTCGAAAACGATTTACCTATTCGAACCGAAAAACTACGCTCCGTCAGAAATGATTGTAACCAGGAAAGCAATGGATCGTTGATGCCGTAATATTTGCATTTGTGGAGGAGTTTCGGAATACTTATGGATTCGAATGCCCTAGAAAAGTCTAAATAAATAACATCCGTACACTGGCCGATTGATAAAGCATTAGTCCAATCATCGTCACAAACTAAGAGATTAGTGACAACAGATGCACCTACTCTGAATCTATGTTGGTTACTAGGGATTATGTTGTTTTTCGTGCAATGATCAACAAGAATGTCTCGAACTAGGCGTTCCATAGTTTTAGAGGCTGGAGAAAGAATGGAAATGGGACGATAAGATGAAGAAAAACTAGGATCTTTACCAGGTTTCGGAATTGCAGAAATGAAGGAATGCTTCCATATTTTGGGAGTAGATTGGAGCATGATGCACATGTTATAAATGTGCGTCAGGGGGAGACACAGTGATGAGGCACATTTCTTAAACATTATCTGAGGAATATCATCACTACCTGTACTACCAGTAGATTTAAGTTTCATAAGTTGCCTAAGAACAACATGCGGTAAGAAAACTTCCAAATTCGAAAGAGGAGGGAAAGGCCTATCAGGGAAAGAAGGAGTAACTGTGTCAGCCGTTATGAAAAAAGAGGCAAATTCACTTGCAAGCATATCACACTTTTCAATTGTATCCGTTACCATAGTACCAGTAATATCGGTTAAAAATCTCGGTGGTCTTGACTTCGGTTTAGTGAGAGATGAAATATGTCTATAAAGATCACGAGATCGCTTCAATTTGGTTTTTTCGGAATAATGTTTCCATCTACGCATCTTATGAAGGAGTTTCACACTTGCCTTTTTATAAAGAGCCAGCGATGCTGGTTTATCTATCTTACCGAACAGTCTATTTCTATAAGCAATCAATTTCATGATATGCAGAGGATAAGAACAATGAAAATCTCGTGAGGTGCGTAAAGGAACGAAACGAGATATAGCACTGGTAACAATAGTCGTGAAACGGGAGTATAAATCATCACAAGAGGTAAAACTATCGAACTCGTACTCCCAGTTGATGGTACTGAAAAATCGATTTATGAGGTCGTAGTTTGCTCTTGAATAATCACGAATGGGTGTAGAGATTGGTGACGAAGCGGATGTAGCTATATGGAAAGAAATACCACTATGGTCACAAGAGGGAAATGCAGGAATTATTTTCACATTTGTGAACATTTCTGGTGAAGAACTAAAAATTCAGTCTAAACAGCGACCAGCACGAGTTGGCTCACGACAAAGAAATACTAAATCAAAAGCGGAAATTATTTCATGAGTCTTCTTGTGATTAAATGAGTTGTCAACCACTAAGGCATCGCAGTTCATATCACCTATCACAAGCAGTGGATGATCATTGAAAGAAAATATATCCGAGAGTGAGTCACAGAAAGATTCTGTTTGAGCAGTGCTGTAATCGGGAGGGCGATAGAAAAGAACTAGACGAACTATTGATTTGGTGACTAGGAGATCAATAAATAATATCTCGTTCGGATGAAAGGAGATGCTAGATTCAATGAACGAAAGGTGATCACGTATAATTAAGGCAACACCACCTCCTCTACTATTACGATCACAACGAACTATTACATATGGTAATATGCCTATTATTTCATGATCGGGAATACTTTTCTTCAACCAAGTTTCCGTTAGCAAGACTATATCAGGTTTTTCATTCTCTAAATACATTCGAAAAACAGAAAGTTTATTGCATAGAGAAAGAATATTATAATACGATACTTTCAAGAAAATATCAGTGGAGTGAAAATTACGAGTACGGACAGAACTAGGATTCGAATATATAGAACGGTGTGATGAAACATGACCTGGACATTTCGCTAGTTTGACGACAAGGCTGCGTGGACTGTCGGATGAATAGATTGTCGAGGAACGGTGACTTCTGACGAGCGGAGGACTTGGACGTTTCTTGCTGATGACCCAGTCGACTTCGTTGATCTCACAGTGATGTTCTGACTTCCTTGGAACGTTCGTTGATGGGAAGAGGGTCGATTGGTATATGATTGACGAAGAGCGTCGACCTCGCGACGGGGCATAAGTCGGCCATTGTATATAACGACATCTTGACCCGCAGCTACCAGCTTTCTTTTCTCCTGACGAAGTTGATATTCCTGTTCGCGTTGAAACTTCGTTAAGCTCGGGCGGACGAATATATTCCTCAAGAGAGGGTTCTGGCGGAGAGAGCTCGATTTAGCGAGAAACTGTCTCTGATGCGTTTTAGTCGGGAAGGTGAGCTTGAGAACACGTGCATCGTTTGAATCATTCTTCCTAATTCCCATGCGGTAGTGAGCGACTCCTGCGACCGGTAGATCAAAAGCGTCGAGTAGAGTATGAATTATGCCTGAATCGTGGGCTATTTGAGCTGAAGCTGAAGCTTTCTTGTCGGCAATCTCTGGTGCGCGTTCTATTACCACTGAACGTAGCCTTTTTTCTTCCTCCATTTCATTCTTCACAGTTTCAATGACATTGCAGTTGTTTGTAGATTCCGAAATCATCTGCTTCATTACTAAAGAACATGTCTTCAGCAAAAGAAGTATGTGATTCGGAATATTGGGATCCGTCGCCTCCTCTTCTTTGATGATACATTCGTCGAGAGAATTGAGAAGAGCTTCGCTAGCTAGAGACATTGGTCGTTGAGACGGTTGATAAGGTGTACTGATAAATCAATATGGGAGCGATGAGTAAGCGTACCACTCTCTTCAAGAGCAGAGAGAACCAATGAGCAGAGAGAACCAATGAGAGATATATTACTAGATGAGCTTTGTATTACTATGACTAAAGAATTAGAAAAAGCTAATCTTCTTGCTAGAACATTTCAGAAATGTTTTACTAAAGATAATGGAATACTTCCTCCTTTTGAACCCTCTCCTATCAAAACAATACTGGATCCAGAAACACCATTATTTAAACGTCATGAAATCTGTGATCTAATTGAAAAGTATCCAATCTCCTCTTGTAGTACTCCAGATAATTTAAACATGCTCTTTATAAAAAAGATTGCCGTACCTTTATCCATCCCTCTTGAAATCATATATAACGACTCCTATCAGAAGTCTCAGATCCCCCAAAGATGGAAACACTCTATAGTGACTCCAGTCAAAAAAAAGCCCCCTTTCAACAGCCCATCTAATTATCGCCCAATTAGTATAACTTCTCTCTTCTGTCGTATATTCGAAAAAATTTTATCTAAAGAAATTGATAATCACTGTAAAAGAAATGATATTCTTCATGATGACCAGTATGGCTTCCGTCGCAAGAGATCCATAGAACAACTTATGCTCTTATTTCTAGACGAATGTACATCAGAGATTGATAAGAAGAAATTTACAGATATAATTTACTTCGATTTTGAAAAGGCTTTTGATAAAGTTTCTCATATTAAACTTATCCATAAACTCAAAGAATATCAATTTCCAATTAAGATAGTTTCTTGGATAGAAGAATACTTAAGTAACAGAACCTATCAAGTTAGGGTTAGAGACGCACTTTCCGATAGCTTCACTGTGAGCAGTGGAGTCCCCCAGGGCAGTGTTCTCGGCCCATTACTTTTCATCATTTTCACTTCAGATATTGTTTCTAAAATTTCCTCTTCTTCTTGTAAAATAAAGGTCTTCGCCGACGATATGAAAGTATATAAGCACTTGTCTTCTAATGACTCTCATACTCATTTGCAAAACGCTATAGATTCTGTTCTTGATTGGTCAAAAGCTTGGCAATTACCGTTATCTCTTCCCAAATGTAAAGTTTTAAGAATAGGTCCACAACAACCCCCTCGTTATCCTTACTCATTGAACGGATCCAACCTTGAATATTGTCATGAGATCCGTGATTTAGGTTTCATTGTAGATAATAGATTAACCTTTTCTTTTCATTGCTCTATAATCGCATCGAAAGCCAAACGTAAATGCTATCTCATTCTAAAAGTTCTCAAAAGTAAGAGCACGAAAGTGCTCATTGATGCCTATAACATTTATATTAAATCTATTCTTCAACATTGTACCACTGTCTATTCCCCCCATTTCGTTAAAGATATTAGAAAATTGGAAAACGTCCAAAACTTTTTCACTCGCCGAGTTTTCTATCGCTGCTTTGGTACTGATTACATAAACATGCCAAACAGTCAAATTAGAAACAAAAAATTAGGCCTTCTTTCATTGGAAAGCATAAGAGAATCGAACGATTTGAGTTTACTTTTAAAACTAATAGGGGGAAAAACAACTCTTTCAGACAGAAAACCCCATTTCTATAATTTAAGACAATCCGCGACACGTGGATCTAACTTCAAATTACATTTTCGGGCCCCGAAAACAATTTGTCGTATAAATTCATTCGCAATAAGATCTGCTCGTCTGTTTACTGAATTAAATTCAAGTGTTTAGTATTTATAATATTGTTCCGCTCAATGTGTTCATGTGTTCAGTTGTAATGTTTATGATCTAATGTTTGGTTTGTTCCTTTAATGCTTATTATCTTCCAACTTGTTGGAATCACTATAACCCACATGATGTTTGTGTACTATCATTGTATATTATATGAACAACATGTAATAAATAAATAAATATAATGGTAACACGAGCTACCGGTTTGAGTCGAGATGGTCTGGGTTCGATCCCGCCCGGTGGACTAGCTTTTTTCTGTGCGATAGTTCAATCATTTATATATATATATATATATATATATATATATATATATATAAGACACAAAATATAATAACAATTAATGATAGAAGCATGGTTTTTCACTTGAAAAATCTCTTTCAAACGGATAGGAATTTAATCAGCGGCAGTGAAATCAGTGCGAACTGTGAAGAGAGGGAAAAAAAGTATCATGTATCAGCACGAAAAATTAGTTAAAGGCAATGATTTGATTCGGTAATATAACGGAACTAGGGAGCTCATTCAACTTCTTTGTGAAAGTTGCACTCGATGGAATATCAACTATATCATACGGTAACGAGTTCCAAATTCATAAGAACCTGGACACACATGTAGAAAAATGAGAAGATTTGATGGTGAACGGTAATGAAATCCTCAGAGAATGGGTGTTTCGGATGTTCTTAGAGAGTTGAGCAGCTCAGAATAAACGGGAGGATTCAATATCAGACAAACCGTGAATTATATTATGTAAGAAAACAGGATTCGAAATCATTCTACGGTATTCAAGAGACTCTAAATAAAGCATTATGAGTCTTTCATACATAGTAGGTTTGACGTGGAATACTAGTTCTTGCTAAGACGCGCCTAGTATAACTAAGTTGAACTTTTTCGATCTCCTTAGTTAAGCCAATTGCTGTCGGGGACCAAACGACGGAAGCATATTCTAATATAGGGCGTACATAAATAACGAAAGCTTTGGTCAACACATCTAAGGATTTGGTCTTGAAAGTGCTGAGAAAAGGGTTAGCAAGTCTCGTGGACTTCTTGCAGACGTTGTCAACCTGCTTCGTACTCGACATGTTGTTAGAAAAAACAACTCCAGTTCCGTTATTTTACAAGATTGGGATGGTAAATTGTTATCCAGTTGATATACTTCACGCGAGTTTCTACCGAAATGAGAAACAATGTGTTTTGAGATGGAAATTTGAGATTCGACTGTTTGCACCAATTAGAGATGTTATCTAATGCTAATTGGAGATCAGATGAGAATTCGGAAACTTGAGCAAAAAGTTAAATATCGTCTGCATAGATGGCATATTCAACATTGGCAGGGATAACATGCTTCAAGTCATCTATGAACATTAAAAAAATTTTAGGCCTAGAGAAACCAAAATAGCAGAGCCCCCTCCTTTGTTCGGCTCATCAAAAGAACGATCACAACGAGCGATAGTATAATTGAAATCTTTTAGAAGTTCTCGATCTGTATCCAAAGATGAAAATGAGTTCATAAGTACTACACTCAAGCAGGAAATGAAGATCAGCTAATTTGTTACGTAAAGATCTGCTATTGAATAAACATGCTATAAAATGAGGATAAACACTCACAAGACTACTGAGACTGCCATTGTCATAATGCGACTTCCTCTGAGTCCTCTGCTCCTCTCTGAACGGTCTAGGCTTGGATACTTTGAAGATGCGACCCTCTCACCGTCCATTCGATCGATCTGCCCGGCTTGCTGGTTCCTTTCTATAGCCATTTTTCTGCATCGTTTCTCTAGTTCGAGACCTTTTCTAGTTAAGTCTTCTCTTACAAAGACTCAAGGGAGTGAGATGAGAACTGGGAGAATCGAAGTTCTTATCTTTTTAGAGTAGATGAGCGAAGAGCGGAAGAGGGCAGGTAAATTTTCAATATCCTCCTTTTAAGTTCTACCTTGCCATGCCTCTTGTATTTGACTTCTCCTTTCTTGAAAGCATCCGAGATATCTTCAATGTCAAGTTCTAGAATAAGCTTCGTGACAAAGGTCCTTCGTCCTAAGCTGCAGTGACCGAATCGGAATCTTCCTTTGCCATTCCGACCCCGACGATATTCTTTGCTTTCTCCTCAATAACTTCTTTGTCTTTTAGTAGACAACGCCTCACAGCCTTGTAAGCGACCGCATCTGGAGAGAGAGTGGGCTGTGTGGAGAGAGCTGCTAGTGAAATGGGAAACTTTTCTTGCGTCAGAAAACCGATCTGCTGATTTTGAGCTTCGATGGTTCGAGCTGGAACGGCTATCGTGTCTGCTTGTAGGCGAATTGTTTCGAGAAGAGAGCTGACATCGATATTTGCAAGAGGAGGCGACATGTTTGGACAGGATATAACTGATAGGGCAGGGTAAAGCCGAGAATCAATATCAGAGCAGAATATAGATTAGAATATTGCTCGCTGGGTGAACAAAAAGACTGATTGAAGAGTGAGTCGAGTGAGTCGATCGGATGTAATCGAATTATTAATGGAAATTCGTTTTGTTAAATCAAGCAGCTGATTCTATGTGTCGACTCCGTTAGAATAACTTGCATCATCTTGCATACCAACTAATGCGATGTGATCACTGAGAAGTCTACTTGATCAGCCTTTAAAGTAACAACCTTTTTGAACAAAGAGCTTTTTTAAAGCTCACTTACAGAATAAGCTACCGATCATAGATATGAATGCATAAAAGTAAAGCGGAACTGGAAGTTTGGAAGGGCTGCCATAGAGTAAGCCATGAATGAAGCTGACGAATTCGTCTAGGGCCGCGATAAAAGAACGCAGAGTTATAAATGAAGAGAGTAGCCCTTTTATCTTCCAACTCTCCCTTACCTTTCGATCTCCTCTTTTTCTCCATTGCTTCTTTTCTACTCTCTAACGAGTTTCCTGCTTTTTTTCTAGCTTTTTCTCGGCTTTTTACTCAATTTCTTTTCTCTTTTCTCTCTCTTTTTTCATTTTTTTCTCTTTTTTTACGGTGTCCCCCCTTCGGTCTTTGCTGCTCACTTCGTCTTCTATCTCCCCATCTTTGCCTTTTCTCTGACTTCCTTCAGTTATTTTTCGTATGTGTTCTTTTTTTGCCACAATTTGATCGTCTAATTTTTATTTACTACTAACCTCCGAGTAATTTGTACGTACAGCTTGCAACTTAATTCCGCATGCGGTTTGATAGTAATTTCTTGTATATTTCCACTTTTCCAATTTTCGCAATTTTATATTTATTGCGACATTACCTTTATTTTAAAACATTACCTCTATTCAATTACAAGAAAAAATCTGATTTCATTTCTTTATTTTTTTCCATGTAGCAATTAATTAAAATCAATACAATATAAAAATACAATTAAGCATGGACTAGCGTACATGATTCTCGATTAAAAATAAAAAATAATAGATTCTATATAATTTCGATTACTATTGTTGGATGGTTTTACTGTAAAAAAATAACAATGAGAAGTTTAAAAAAACATACCTTACGAAAAAAAAATACTTCCATTAAAATTTAAATGCTAATTTTCTCGCTTTTTAATCTTTTTTTTTCTAAGGGAAGCTTCTTTAAAGTATGAACTTCATTAGAAAGAGAGTTCTAGGTTGATATAGATCTTGAAACGAAGGTAGCCATTCTATTTGGATGAACAATAAGAAGTCGAATTCGATGAGAATGTGCTTGCCTCGTATTGTAAATAGAAGGGTAGAAAATGTACAGATAAGAAAAATCGAGAGAGCATAAATTGTGTAGGCACTTGTGCAAGAAACATATATCCCGAAACGCTCTTCGATACTCCAATGACTCAGTTTTGAGTAGCCACAGTCTTTCAGAATAATAAAGCTTTGATTGGCCACATCTCCATAGTAATCTTCTTGTGAAATTTCTCTGAATATGTTCAACTTCATTAATGAGGTATTTAGTAGGTGACCAAATTTCTGTTCCATATTCTAGAATTGGTCTGACATACACATTGAAAGCTAGCATATTGTGCTCGTCTAGATGAAAGACTTTCACGAGAATTACATGAATTCGAAACTCTAAAAGAATCTCGCTTACTTTCTTCTAAAAATCCCTGTAAATTTTATTCTTATTGTAATGATAGATTTAAACAGAAAATTCACTCAATCCCTGCTCTTGTAAGTCATCAAGGCGAAACAATTATAAACCCAATACAGAAAGCTATTGAATTCGCCACTCATTTTGATTCCTTTTTCTCATCTCCATCGGTTACCCCTTTCTGAATTGGAAATACCTCAGTGTTCTACATCATTAGTTTTAAAGAAATGTAAATTCGCTCTCATTAAGCCACTCGAAAGTCTATTTAACAACAGCCTTTTAACAGGAATTGTACCAAATACCTGGCGTACGGCAATCGTAAAACCAATTCATAAAAGCAAATCAACTTCATCGGTATTAAACTATCGTTCTATTTTTTAACTTCTTCCGTTTCGAAAGTTATGGAAAAAATACTTTATGATTCTCTTACATACTATTTGGAAGAAAATAATATTCTCTCACCATTTCAAACTGGTTTTCGCCGTGCCCGTTCTACTATAACTGCCCTTGCTGAATCTCATTCCTACATTTTCAATGCTCTTAGTAATGGTTTTTCGGTTGATGCTATTTTTCTGGACATTTCGAAAGCTTTCGACAGCGTTGATCATACATAGATTACTAATTGTAAAATTAGAAGCAATTGGGATGACCGGTAAATTTTTAGCTTGGTTAATAAAAGCTTGGTTATTAAAAGTTAATAAATTCTTTCCTTATTCATTCTTTCCTTATTCAAGCAAGAATGTCGGTCGCGTCCACGACTTTTCATCTTGACTCTTCTATTTTCGTCTACTAACAAAGCTCTTCTAAAAATCTTCTACTTCAACTCCGATTCAGAAGACTCTTTGGAAATATGAGGTTGAAGATATGAACGGTCCTATTTGGACTCTTCAGCGCAACGCCACAGTTGCTTATTCCTCTTCTCAAGTTTACTCGAAACCCTCTCTGTCCACCATGTTAGTGATAACATTGAACAAGTTATCCTTTGGCGATAAAGATACAAATACAGAAAATAAAAATAAATAATTATTTAAAAGACAGATCTCAGCAAGTTATCGTGGATGATGTGATGTCCCCCCTGTTCCTATGGTAAGCGAAGTTCCTCAGGGATCTACACTAGGTCCCCTTTTGTTTCTTATTTTCATTGATGACATTGAGTTGATTATTCCTTCTACTGTATGCTGCTTCTGCATGTTTGCTGATGATATAAAACTATTTGCCTCTAGTCCCTAACCTTTCGTCTGACCTTCAAGAGGCCTTAGTTGTAATATCTTCTTGGTGTGATAAATGGAACCTCAAGTTATCTATTACCAAATCTACTGTAGTCCATTTTGGTAAACAACATTCTCCCACTAGCTACTTGTTAAACAATCAAATCCTTCCAGTTTCTGTTGTTATCAAAGACCTAGGAGTTGTGACCAATAATAAACTTTCTTATCATGAGCATATTTACCTAAAACGAAAAATGCTGAGTCATTAGTCAATCGTTTCCTTAAAGCGTTCAAAACTACTTCTTTACCAGTCCTTACTCGCGCATTCACTGTTTATATGTATTAGACCCATTGTAGAATATGGTAGTGAAATTTGGTCGCCTATTTTGATTGGCCAAGATAATGATATCGAGCATGTTCAAAGATATTTTTCAAGAAGGGTTTTACAAAGAAGTGGTCAATCGGACCTGACTTATTCTCAACGTTTTTCAATTTTAGGATTAAAATCACTTGAATACAGGCGAATAGTACATGACGTTGTATTTTTACATAAATTTGTCCACTCCAATAAAAAAAATAGATTACTTATCTCTTTAAAAAATATCTCATCTTTCTATAAACTTGAAAAATACTCATTGTTTGAGATTATCACTTCCTAAAATCAAAAACATGTATAATAAATCAACCTTTGCCTCTAGAGCCATTGATGTATGGAACAACCTACCTTATGAAACAGTTTCAATAACTAATAGTGATGCGTTTGCCGTTAGCCTTAGTAAGCTTCCCTTCAGTTCACTTCTTCCGAAACCGATTGTGAAAGACTAAAAGTTTTTTATCTTGATATTGCAAGAAAAACAGTTCCTAAATTGACTTTTAATTAAATATCTTAATGTAAAGTACCACTGCACCACTGCCCAACAGCCTTTCAGGTGCCGACTTTTACCAAGCAAAACCAATCCGTGCTTCGCTGCCTCTTATTCTTCTTTTCCATTTACTCCCAACCTTTTTTTGTGCACGGAATAAAGAATTGAATTGAATTGAATTGAATAAGCATCTCTAATGATTTAGTCTTGAAGGCTTTCAAAATGAGATTTGAAGTTGAGGAGGCCATCTTGCAAATCTTCTCAAAATGATCATTTAAACGGAATTTTTCACTGAAAACGATTCCTAAGTCTTTTTCCTTGTTGGCCTTAATCAAGGGAATTTCATCAATAGCATAGGTAAACAACGTGACTTGTCTGCCTAAGTTTAAAACTTGACATTCATATGTTGTTACGATGTTGTTACAGACATTTTACATAAAGTACACCAGTCGAAAATGTTGTTGACGGCAATTTGCAAATCTTTTGAGTATAAGGGAACTTGTGCGAACAGTTTGACATCGTCTGCAAATATGCTGAATCGAATAGTTTGAGGGGCTACCTTTTTGATATCATCAATAAACAATAGAAACAATAGAGAACCTATGCATGATCCAACATGTGCACGTTCAGAATATAGGGGCTGTCGATACATACTGCATTGTATACGAAAGTTAAGAAATGAAGAGATGAATTCAAGAATCATGCATGTTCCTCATCGAGTTCCCTTTCTTAACTTACTTTAATCTCATCTCGGCTCTCATCTCTCCCCCCCCTCTCTCTCTCTCTATCTCTCTCTCTCTCTCTCTCTCTCTCTCTCTCTCTCTCTCTCTCTCTCTCTCTCTCTCTCTCTCTCTCTCTCTGTATTTCTCTAAAAGTTACCAGCATATTTTCTTTTAGCAGAACCTCCTATTCTCACTGTTTACTCATGAAGTATTCTTGGAAAGTTTGAGTAAGTCGTAAAGGTATCTCGAAGTTTCTAGAGAAGGAAAATTCTGGAACCTAAAAAATCTACAAAAAATTAAAGATCCGTGGGTGGGGGAGGTGATGAGGAGGAAAAGGGTGAAGAAGCGTTTAATCGCAAAAGATTCTTGACGCGTAGGCCTATGCTAATTTGTCTCGTTTTTGGCTTCACCAGGTTTTTTAGGCCGTCGGGTATTTGATATAGCACACTTTCCGAAGGATTAGCAATGTGTTCTGGGGAGTGCATTGTTAAAATGCTACACTTGCGGTCAGAATAAAAGAGAGACGGCTGGTTTTGATTAAGCCTCGCTATTAGTTTTCTCTCCATCCGATAGTTAAACTGTCAGGGGGACAGATATCATTTCTCTGGTTCAATTCATTTCATTTCATTTCTTTATTCCAAGCACATGAGATATCATGAATACCATATCTTCCTAGTTGGCTCGGTATAGAGCGGTTGCTTCCGAAAATGCCTGGCAAGCGCACCCCCCTTTCCCCTCCCCAGTGCACGCGTTGCCCAGAATATGAGAAGAAATTTGAAGATATGATGAACAAAATCTCAAGACTGGAGAAAATCGTCGAAGACCTCGTCTCTCGTCTTTCAACTCTTCATACTTCTCCCCCCTTCTCGACTCCTCAGCCCCAGACCCCCACAATCCCTTCCCTTCTCTCCATCCCACCTCATATGCTCGCCTACCAAGCTGCCGTGCGTGCAATCACTGTCGACAAGAACCTCATCGAAGAGAAAGCACAGAACCTAGTTTGTGTTGGACTTCCTGAGCAGCCCAGTGACGAAGCCACGGACAGTTCGGACCAATCCTTTCTCAAGGCCCTTTCCCTCGACCTCGGCTGCCCAGAACTTGCAAGTGCAAGGTTCAAACGATTCGGCGACCCCGTGAAGAAGCGTCGAGTTCTCAAAATTTTCCTCCAGTCACCAACATTAAGAACTGAACTACTGAGGAAAATTCGAAGTCGTCGCCCGTCTTGCCTTTCTCCGCATCCACATTGCTACATAAGAGAAGACTTGACTCGCGACGGACTTGAATTGGAACGAGAAGTGAAGAAAGTGGCGCGAGAGCGGAACGGCATCCCCGGAGGACAAAAGTGGAAGGTCATCGGAACTTCCTTGATTCCTATTCGGCACTACTCCCAGACGACTTGGCAACAAGAAACGGCGACTCCGAGGATCACGGATCCGCAGATGGTGACTCCGATGGCGACTCCTCGAGCTCCAGAGAGGAACAACGTGACGCAGAGAAGATAGGTCAGTGGCGGTGTCCCTATCATTAGTCATGACCTCACCAATATCAAGTGCTTTTCAATAAATGCTCGTTCAATTCGAAATAAGTTGTACAACCTTTCTTACTTGCTCGCTTCAAATATTTATGATATGATAGCTATAAGTGAGACTTGGTTGAGTGACCAAGAAAGTGACTCGTTAATAACCGGTATGTCTAATTATCAGTTGTTCCGTTGTGATAGAAACAGTGCCTCTAAAGGTGGTGGAACAGCATTTTTGATTTCGCCTCGAGTTCCCTGTTCCTTTGTTTCTAGTTTTTCAGAAGATGGTATTGAATGCGTTTCTGTTAATGTTCTTCAAAGTTCATCTAGATCAGGAAAGTTAAGATGTATTTGTGTCTATCGATCTCCTTGTTCTCCCACTGCTTCTTTAGAAAAGTTATTGAACTACTTTGAATGTGAGCTGAATAATCCAAATGCTTCTGATAAGATCCCTGTAATGATTACTGGTGACTTCAATTTTCCGTATATCGACTGGTGTAAGCAAATATCCAACAGAAACGGTCAACATGAAATGTTTCTTGAATATATGAATGATAATTTCTTCACCCAATATGTATGTTCTCCAACTAGGAATGATAATATTCTCGATTTAGTATTTTCCAATGTGAATATTGTGTCTGACTGTAATGTAATCGGTCGATTCAATGGTAGTGACCATCACGGAGTTTCATTTAGTTTATCATTATCTGCAACTATTTCAAAATCTTCCCATTCTATTAAGCTGTTTTCTAAAGCAAATTGGCCTGCTATTGAGTATGAAATAGCTATGCAAGATTGGACTCAAATATTTGGCTTGTTAGATGTCGAATCAGCTAATAATTATCTTGTCTCTTTCATTAACTCTCTAATTGATAAGTTTGTCCCAACTGTAGATCCTAGAGACGATTTATCCCGCTATCCTTCAAATCTACGTAAGATGTTCGTTAAATTACAACGAATTTCTCGAAATGCCCCGTATTCGGATTACTGTATTAGAAAAACGTCCGAGTTTGATCAAAAGCTCAAAGAATTCGAAATTAAAAGAGAATCTCAACTGATATTACGAGGTAATCAGAAATCATTTTTCACGGCTTGTAGGAGCCGTTTGAGTACAGCCAATAATGCTATTCCCGCTTTGATCGATAGTGATTTAAATGAAAAATTTTCCCCATCAGAGAAAGCTGATGAGTTCTCTCGCTATTTCTCGTCCGTATTTTCTGTACCTCTTCAATGTCCATTACCTGAAATTAAATTACCAATCGTTACTGAGCCGTTCAATTTTGATTATATAACCGAAGATATGGTAATACGAGCATTATCTTCTCTTGAATCTAAGTGTAACACGTCCCCTGATTCTATTCCTAATATTGTATTGAAAAAATGTCGCTTTGCCCTGATTAAACCATTATGTATCCTATTCAATAATAGGATACATAATGGTTTAATTCCAATTGTCAATTCCAATTGTCAATTCCAATTGTCACCGGTGAAAAAGCAATTATATTGCCTTTCTCGCGTATTTGCTCGAGGTAAGATGATTCAATTAATGCCTTTTGACTTTTCAAAAAAGCTTTTCGGCATGGCGAAATCAAACACAGCCGTCTCTTTTCGAATCACGCTACCCAGATCGTTTCGTCCAACCAGGCATAGAACTGAACATTTTTTGAACAATTTTTGATTTCTTATTCCTGTTTTCGCCAACAACAGACCACTCTTCATGAGCTACTTTGAGTGAATTGAATAGAAAAATCTTTTAGTTGTAAAGTAAGTTTGCCTCCTTGGGCTCAAATTCCTTGGGCTCAAAAAAAAAGAGACGGCTCAAATTCGAGGTTGCTCTGGTGGAGGGGGCTCCAATTCGAGGCTGCTATGGTGGAGGGAGCTCCAATTCGAGGCTGCTCTGGTGGAGGGGCTCTAATTCGAGGCTGCTCCAGTGCTTTTTACAAGAAACTAAGAAGTTTTTAATTTTGTAAACCGTTTCTGTAATGTATATATTCTCTGCTCGCTTCCTACGGGTCATTACTCCAGTGATTTTTATACCTCAGAGACTTTGACCTCGTATAATTGTAGCCCTGGTATTTTTTTTCTCGAAGTTCAAGAAAATATGTTGTGTTAAGCGCTTTTTAAAGACTCAGGGTTGCATTATAGCTACTTGTTCTTTCGTGGTAGTCAATTCACTGCTGAAATCATTCATCGATGAATTCGTTGTTTATGCAGCAAGCAAAAGTGGAACCTCATATGTTACACGAAAAAAAAAGATGAGAAATCGCATAGAAGAAGAAACACCCAATTTTTGAATAACATATGTGTATGAAAAAAAACTAAAAGGAGTTATATTACAAAAGACTGGCTAGAAGAAAACTTTGGATAAGTTGACCACAGTAAAGCAAGTTCTTCAAAAAAGAAGCACAACATCTAAGCAGCTCGAAAAAAAAAATGATTACCGGATTTTTAAAGAAGTTAATTATCATTATTATAACATTATTAGAATGTTTTTCTTTGAACAAGCATGGTTTGACAAAGATTCGAAATTTTTCATAAAAAACCTTCAGTTATTAATTTTCGAATTTGTTTAAACCAAAAAAGTAAAATATTATTTATGTATATATACACATATTCAGTAATACATCTTTGATCAATGCGAGCAGCTTACAATCCTACAAAGACTTCGTCATCTACGTTTCTCTAGATGTAGATCCAGGCTCGTCACCTTTTACTCTTCTCTTGCCTTGAAACAGGCTCTGATTTCCATTTACTCCACTAATGTTTTTACAAGCGGTTAATTATTTGATATTTTTTTAGGAACATGCCTCTCCTTAATAGTTGATAATTTCTCTGAAAATTAGTTATACTATGAAAACTATCCAAAAATATTTCCGCTAGCCTCATTTTAAGCTTTTTGGTTACTCTAACTTGGACTTATAAATAGAAAACTTATGACGCATCGACGAGATTACTCGAATAGCTTGTAGATAACCTTTTCTTATACAAACGAGCTTTTAAAATCTGCAATGAAAAACAAGTTGTACTGGCAAAATACTTGAAAAAATCACTGAAAACAAACACGAATTGAGTTGAAAAAGTTTTCAGTAAAATCATGGAAAACTGAAAAACACCAACAAACAAGGTCATTGGGATAAGCTCATCAAAATCAGTTGAGAATAGATCGAGTAACAAGGAAAAAAGCAATAATACTGAGAGACACGGGAAGAGAACGTATACATATCACAGTAACAATTGAAATTTATTGAAGAAAAAAATTATTCTTTTAACATATACATATATTTTACACTGTATATATCAGTGCACCATTCAACTTGACATTTAAAAAAACTAGAGTAAATGCAATAGCCAAATTTTAAATTATGCTTATCACGTATGACTTGTAATGTTACCAATCAACCAATCGATGACCCATTCGTTCATCAATTAGACTCAATTGAAGAAGCAATTAACAACCCATATATCGACTAACCCAGAGACCAGCAATGCAATCTTTCGCGTGCTTATGAATAACGGCCGCGCTACTCTGTTTGTTAAGGAATATTAATGGTTATCCGAATCATCTATGGAGATGTATGTAAGTATCTAGAGTGATTGAAGTAGTTTTCTCTCTCTCGGTGACTACAAATGCTCGCCATTTTCTGGTTATAAACTGCTGCAATTGCTCGTCTTGTTACATTTGGTGAACACAAATACGAGCCAGTTTTCTAGTCGGTGGTTATTACTAAAAAAAAGTCTTAGTCTTGGTGAAAGACTACAACAATTCATCATCTGAGGCAGGTGTCAACTCATTCGGCGAGGTTCTCACAATATCAGGAGGTGTCGCATTCTGAATAACATGGGCGGGCGTATGAACTACAGTGTCTCTGTGCTCAACCTTAGGAAGTGTAGATATAAATACTGGACCGGAACGGACATCTGGAGAGGATTTCCTGATGCCGAGTTTGAACCAACGAGTTAGTTTCTGGAAGCGTCCAGATCCGAAGGAAACACTGGGGGGAGATTGGTCACGCTGCGAGAAAAACTTTCAACCTTGTTTTTTTATCAATTCAATAGCAAATGCGTGATTGATTTACAGAAACCTCAACTTTAGTTATCTTATGTTTTTTCTCTAAATGTCTTTCGTGGGTTTGAAGATTTGGGAGGCCATAGTGAATATTTTCACGTCAAACCTGTTTAATGGCATCTAACATATTCTCTCTCAACCTAGTTTTAAAACCAAACCAATTTTCATCAGAACCATTCCGACTGTACCGGATTTGTGGTATTCAACCATAACTATTGTGGTAGTTCTCAAAGATCAACTAGAATCTGCTTTTCACCAGCCTTCAGAGTTCTACTTTCAATCGTACAAGAACAAAAATTTTTTTAACGCGATACACATATATTGAACCATTTCGATACATTTGATGAATATTCAGAACATATTGTCATTCAGAACGTTTCTCATACTTGACGACTTTGACTCTAGCCTGGAGATGAGATCTAAGAATTATTGATATCAACAGGCTAACTCCTGAAGAAACATTCAACACGACTGTTTTATAACGCTAAAAGTATTGCAATACGAGACCCAAAACTTCATTTCAGACCTTTAAAAAACATGAAAAGTCTCTTGTGTACTAACCAGAGTGTGAACATCGGAGAGTGTGTGCCTTCTCGCAGGGTCTCTTCTGAGATGCATCGATGAGCGGCTGATCACATGGGTTCCTCCAGTCGGATCCACATTCTTAGCTTCTGCAAACGTCCGGTTTTTCAGAACCTACCGGTACATATCAATGTCCTGATGTTAATTTTTTTTACTTATGGGCGGTTGCTCATGAGAACTGGAACTCAAAAAATGAAACATCAACCTCCTTTTTTACTCTGAAAAGTTTTTTAAGCATTGAAAATCTATCAATAAATGTCAGTTGATTCATATTCTAAACATGAATTAGATGGTAACAGGCATTTCCACATCACAACCTTCAAAAAAGTCTAATCTTTATGGAAGATCTTCTCAATCGAACGCCCTACTCTTCTTCATTACAAACGTCTCTTGTTTACAAACCTGATAGGATTTTCGTACATGAATGCACATACCTTTGAACACAAATATGTATATCTTGAAACCCATTGCGATAAGTCTCTGGGGAAAGCTGTTGATCTTCGATATACTTCTAATGAGAAAAGTTCTAGAAAAAACCGTAGCCTCATACCTGATGTAACGAGTGCGACTGGTAGTTGTTGCGGTCTCTGAAGCACCGTCGTATCAGACGCAACTGTGCTTGATGGAGTAGACGATGCATTCAAGCTGTACACTCGAGGAGAAGCCGAGGCGTTTCTAGCGCATGGGGAGACATCAGAAGACGCGTAGTCAGATGACAAGCCTCCACCTTCGGAGGGAACCGAAACACCAATCGGCTGAAAAGTCACGATTAAAAGAGAGGAGCCAGAAAGAGAAACCGAGAGAGTGAGAGAAAGAGAGAAAGAGAGAAGAGAAATACAGTGAGAAAAGTTGAAACAGATGGAGAGAAAGAGAGAGAAAGAAAGAGCGATAGAGAGAAAGAAACCGAGAACGAGAGAAAGAGTGAATGGAAGAGAACAGAGGGAGAAAGAAAAAGAAACAGACAGACAGACAGAAAGACTCTCCCCCTCTGCTCGTTGTATAGAGCGGTGACCCAGTTTTGAGCTCTGAAAACGTACTCCTCTTACCCCTCCCCAGTGCACACGTTGTCATGATAATGAGAAGAAAATGAAAGAGATGATGGATAAAATCTCGCGACTCGAGAAGATCGTCGAGGAACTCGTTTCACGTCTTCCTCCTCCTAATTCTTCGTCTTCGTCTTCTGATTTCATCAAATCAAGTTCCACATCTCTCTCATGCCCTCCACATACAAATGCACCCAATCTTCCTCCACTTTCATCAGCTGAATATCTCTACTACGAGTCACCAAAAGAAATTCTTAATCGCCATGAGAGATACAGATCTATTGTGCTTTTCAATCTTCCTGAGTCTAGGTAAAACTCAGCTACTCAGAGAGCGCATGATGACTTCTCGATGGTAATTCGTATTCTGGACAGGATGCAAGTTCAGTGCTATCCCGCCAACGTTTATCGAATGCCTGCTCAGATGAGCAACAAGAACAGAGGACATAGACCAGTGAAAATTGTACTCCCGACTACTTCGTTCCAGCAACAAGTTCTATCTTCACTCGACGTTTTATATTCGTTCCATCCTGATCTTCATTCTTGCCTTTCGTGTTCTTAACGAGCGGTGACTCTCCATATCGCTCTGTCAAATTGCTCTTCCTATTGGACTAATATCGATTACCCTGCCACGCTCAAAGCCTGGTGCCAAGGCTCGCTTTCAATTATATGGCACCATAATCGGTGAGTGAGTTCGCTTTATCACTTCTTATCCATCATCGTATAAATGGAGTCTTCAATTTCTCCTCAAATTTCCTCCCCGCTCGTTTCTCTTTTTAACAGGATGAGAAACATCACAACAACGAGAGGAAGACGAGTGACCGAGGAAGCGGACCCTCTAACTGAGCTCTATAACTATTTGAAGAAAAGTGATGAGAAGAACCTTCTACTGGAGCAGAAGAACACCAAGTTGGCCTCCCTTGTTGACGCCCAAGGTCAACTCATTAAGAATCTTACTATGAAAGTAGAGGAACTCGCCGAACAATTGTTGAAAGTGAATGCTAGCCCCCAGTGTGTTCATGGCAATACTTCTCCCTCTTCGATTATTACCACTTCTACTAAGCCTCTCTCATCTACTTCTGTACCTCCCCCGATCATCAATTTTACCCCTACGCCGCAGCCACCACCGCTTACTTCTCCATCATTCAAGTATTACGAGTCTCCATCCGAAATAGCTGATCGGATGGAGAGACATCGCAGTGTAGTACTTTTCCGCCTTCCTGAGTCCCGTTCCCCCAACGCTTCGCAACGTGTCGATGACGACTGGGAAAGAGTTCGTTGCATTCTAGACGCGATGCAAATTGAAGCGTGTCCTGTTAAAGTCTATCGCATGCCTTCTCATCGTCCGAAATCACCAAATGCTCCTCCCCGCCCACTCAAAATAGTACTCCCAACAATAGGACATCAACAAGAAACTCTTCTATGTCGCGATGTACTTTCCCGTTTTTCCTCCGATTTGTATTTGAGACATTCACAGACTAGAGCTGAGAGAACTTATGACCGGGCAGTCCGTGCTTGGCTGGCTGATAGGAGTAAGCCAAAACCTCATATTCCTCTTTTCGGTCCCCCTCTGAGTTATAGCAAACCTCGCCCACTGATGGCCGAGCGTATTGAACCTCCTCGAAGATTCATGTCACCTCGTCCTAATCGTTCTTTAAACTAGACCAAAATCGCCGGTCTTCCACAAGTCACGTGAATTGTTATTTCGCAAATGTTAGATCTCTAGTGAATAAGATTAATGATCTACAACTTTTGCTGTCAAAGAGATACTCTATAATTTCTTTTTGTGAGACATGGCTATCGGATAGATACCCGGACTCTTTTGTTCTCTCCTCCTTCATCTCTCAATATAACATTGTTCGATGTGATAGGAGCGAAATAACTAATGGCGGGGGAGTGCTATTTCTCATACACTCTTTATTATCATTCAAAATTATCTATTCTCAATCAATCAAGAATTCTCATGAAATCCTAGCTATTGATATTGAAATAGAATCTCACGTGATACGTTTCATTAGTCTATATCGAGTCCCTCATATAAACACACCGAAGAGCGAGAGGTTATTAAACCTCTTGATTGATCTAGTCACCTGCAACCACCCATGTATTATAATGGGAGATTTTAACTTACCCGACATAGACTGGAATAAATCCCCTCTAGCCTCATCGAATCCCGCTTCCAAATCATTTCTTGAATTTTGCTCAGCCACTCAGATGAATCAATATATTAGATGCCCTACGAGAGGATCACACATTCTAGACCTCCTCCTCTCCAATAGCAAAGATTTATTGAAGAACCCATGTGTCACTCCCTCATTCAGTAATTCAGACCACGAATCAATCAGTTTCGAACTTTCCCTATTCCACGAAATTCCTCTTTACTCGTATCGACGCATATACAGTAAAATAAACTATTCCTTATTACTCCCTTCATTATGTAATTTAGATTGGCATTGCTTATTCAACCCCATCAAAGATACAGATTCAATGTACGAATTGTTACTATCCATACTAGAGGACTTTTCCGAGCAATTCGCTCCTATCCAGAAGGTCTCTCTAGCGACCCATGCATCTCTTCCAACGCATATACAGAGAGCTCAAGAAAAGCGTTTTCTCTTCTGGAACAACTATGTTTCTAGTGGACTAAGTGAGGACTATGACATTTATGTTAAAGCCAGTAAGAAATGCAAAAAGTTTGTAGATAAATTCAACCTAAATGTAGAAAAGAACATTGTTAATAGTAAGAACAAAAACTTGTTCTTCAAGTATATAAGGTCTAATACATCCCAGAAACAAAGCGGTGTCGACACTTTGGTGAATGAACTCGGCATCTCAGTATCTAAAGACTTAGAAAAAGCAAATCTTCTTGGAGAATTCTTCCAGAAGTCATACACCATAGACAATGGTAAGCTTCCTCCACTCTCTCATAATTCAGTCTTGAGAGCATCCTCTCTAAAAGAACCCTTGTTTACGCGTCATGATATTTGTAGACTAATAGAGAAATACCCAATGTCTTCTTGTACTACCCCAGATCATCTGAATATGCTTTTTATCAAGAAAATCGCTGTCCCTCTGTCTATTCCGCTTGAAATAATTTATAACCAATCTTTCCTTTCATCTGAAATCCCGAACAGATGGAAACATTCCATAGTCACACCAGTTAAGAAGAAGCCTCCTTACAATAGTCCTTCCAATTACCATCCCATCAGTATAACATCACTATTTTCCCGTATATTCGAGAAAGTGTTGAGTAAAGAAATAGAGAAACATTGTGAGATAAACCAGATTTTGCCAGATGATCAATTCGGGTTTCGCCATAAGAGATCAATAGAACAGTTGATGTTACTGTTCCTTGAAGACTGTTCTGTAGCCGTAGACCAGAAAAAGTTCACAGATATCATTTATTTCGATTTTGAGAAAGCCTTCGATAAAGTTTCTCACTCTAAACTTATTTATAAACTAAAGTCCATTCAACTCCCTCCCAGAATTATTTCGTGGATCGAAGCTTATTTAGGTAATAGAACCTACCAAGTTCGAGTTAATCAATCACTTTCTAATAGTTTCATGGTTACCAGTGGTGTTCCCCAAGGCAGTGTCTTAGGCCCATTATTATTCATCATTTATACATCTGAGATAGTGAATATGATAACTTCTTCTAATTGTAAAATTAAAGTATTTGCAGACGACATGAAAGTTTATAAGTCTTTTTCTAAAACAGACTCTCATACAACACTGCAACACTCGATTGATACCATAGTGGAGTGGTGCGACGCTTGGCAATTACCTTTATCTCTACCAAAATGTGCTGTGTTAAGAATTGGTACCCAGAGTTCCCCTCATTTTCCATATTCTATAAATAGTCACTCCCTACCCTACCTCAACGAGATTCGTGATTTAGGATTTATTGTAGACAACAAGTTGACTTTTTCTGCTCATTGCTCAACAATAGCTCAGAAAGCAAAGCGTAAATGTCATCTTATTCTTAAAGTTCTCAAGAGTCGTAAACCGGATGTACTTGTTAACGCTTACAAGATATACATTAAATCTATTGTAGAACACTGTACAACTGTTTACTCCCCACATTTCGCTAAGGACATAGCTGTACTAGAGAAGGTTCAAAATTATTTTACGCGTCGAGTTTTTCGCCGGTGCTTTGGTTGTTCGTTTAATAATATGCCAAGTAGTCAGACGAGAAACAATCAACTAGGCCTAGTATCTCTTCTGTCTGTTAGAGAATCTAACGACCTCAAACTACTCTTGAAACTGATATTTGGGAAAAAAGTACTCTCTAACAGGACGCACCACAACTTTGAAATAAGAGCTTCCAACACCAGAGGCGCATTTTTCAAAATAATCCACCCTGCTCCGAGAACTATTTGCAGAAGAAATGCCTTCTCTATACGATCAGCTCGTATATTCACCGAAATTAATAGTGTTGATGGATGATATATGTTTGCCTGGTTGTAATCTGCATTGTTTCACCTATTTATGTAATTCAAACAATTCAATTGTCTAATCTCTCGTACCACGTGATTAATTTATGCGTTGCTGCATGTAATGTTTTCACGTAATAAAATTGAAATCTACACATAAGACACAGCCAAACTGAATGCGAAAGAAAATATCACAAAGCCTTCAATGCCTGGAAGTACGACTCGTCTCAGCCTAAACCTTTCATCTACCCTTCTTACATGAAACGTCAGTTTCTTCTATCATGCAACCAAGAAGAAATATATGCTTCGCGTAATAAAAAGTTCAAAGTTCAACCCAAAGTACCCTCCACTATCTCTTAGTAAAGTCTGCTCCTCGCTCTCCAACGAAAACATCTCGCCCACCACTAAAATATCCAGAAACGCCGAAGAATCTGCCTCTTGCCCCAGAAAGTCAGACGAATTTGTCTCCAGAAGAAGAAATGTTAGGAAAACCTCTCGTTATTCACCATAGGATAAGTCGGATAAAAGAACTAGAGAAGAAGTAATCAAATGCTTGTCTTTCAACTGTAGATCAGTGATGAATAAGCTATATGATCTTTATTTCCTTCTTCGTTGCTGTAAATATCACATTCTCTTACTATCTGAGACATGGATGCACAGTGAGCTTCCCGACTCCATTCTAACCGATAGTTTACCCTTCACGGTTTTCAGAGGTGACAGATTGGCACAAAGAGGAGGAGGCGTAGCCATTCTAGTAGATAATGTCATCTCCTCATCTTTAGTTGTTCAATATAGCAAGGCTCAGTGCGAGGGGTTAATAATAGACATTTATCCTAACACATCTTTCTCGTTTGCTTTCTCGGCCATTAGACTGATTAATATATATCGATCTCCTAGCTGTGGAGTAGAAAATACAAAGGATCTCTGCTCGTTTATCACCTCTCATGTTACTGAAGTATTTCCCACCATTCTGTGCGGAGACATGAACCTCCCCAAGATAGACTGGGCAAATCTCACCGCTCCCAATACATGTAGTATGTCTCTTGCGTTTTTAAACATGACATGCGACAACAATCTTAAACAACTCGTACTTTCTCCCACTAGACTTCAAAATACACTCGATTGCCTGCTCTGTAATTCAAATATCATAAAAGACTGTATTGTCAGGCCTCCCTTCTCCACCAGCGATCATGCCTCAATATACTTTGAAATCAGAGATAGAGCCAAGCGTATTATCACAAGCACCAGCTCATCGTATGACTGGAAAAAGGCAGATTGGGAAATAATCAACTCAGACCTCTTTAGCATCGACTGGACTTACATGCTCTCAAACCTAACTATTGACGAAAGTGTCGATAAATTAACCAACATCATCCAATTCATAATGGATAATAGGATTCCTAAAAAATAAGAATGTCAAAACACATTTGAAATATCCCCCCAAGATAAGAAGATTATACAGCTTCCTACAGAGAAGTAACAAACGGAACCCTCTCTCCATTACGTCATTACGCACATCCAAGAAACTTCACAAGAACTAGTCAAATTCGAGGTTCTTAGGGAAGACAAGCTTAAGTTCCCGAGAAACTATAAGGTATTCTTCAGAACTATATCCAACCGCATTAAAAGCAACACATCTATTCCTGCTCTCATAGTGAACAATAAACCAACTACTATCCCCTTCGAACAAGCAACTCACTTCGCCGAGTATTTTGATAAGTTACAACCCTTACCAATCAGTGGACCCCTTCAAATCTCTCGCCCGAATTTTCACCTCGACCACATTAATGATATTTGAGGTGAACTCCATCCTGAAACGAATAGCTCCGAAACTGAACTCGTCCCCTGACTTTATTCCAAGTAGACTACTCAAAAATTGTCTGGAATCACTGGTCATACGTCTCTCCATCATTTTCACCAACTCACTAACCTTAGGGCACTACCCTCTGGCCTGGAAAAAAGGAATAATCAAACCAGTTCATAAAAAAGGGCCCCGCTCTCAGATCGAAAATTATCGTCCTATCACTATGGTGTGCTCTATGTCAAAGGTATTCGAGAGACTGATCTTCAATATAACTTATCAATATCTGGAAACCAATGGCATACTACATCCCAAACAACATGGTTTCCGTCGGAGACGGTCCACGGTAACATCCTTGGTAGAGGCTCATTCCATTTACCTCACGCTTCAGAATAAAAAAAATAGACTTTGACATCTGTCTAGTCGACTTTTCACGGGCTTTCGACTCTGTAAACATAAGATTTCTTGTTCACAAACTTGAAAAAGTGGGAATAACGGGCAACCTCCTCTATCCTATACGTTCTTTTCTCACGAGCAGGTCCTCGAAAGTCTCAATCGGAGATACATTATCAGGCCCTAAAGTATACAACAGTGGTGTTCCCCAGGGGAGTTGCCTTGGACCCCTCCTCTTTTCAATATTTATAAATGATATCATGGAGCACATAGAGCCAGATGTCCATGGTTTTCTATATGCCGATGACCTCAAAATTTTTTCCAAAAACAGAGACTCTCTTCAGAAAAGTCTGGATTCCATTTCCGATTACTCACTGACCTGGGGACTTGTGATATCAACTCAAAAATGCTTTATCATGCACTGTGGTCCTAGGAATCCAAAAGTAACATATAACCTAGAAGACAATATCATACCAAGTACTTCATTAGTGAAAGATCTTGGCATTACATTTCAGGAAGATATCACATTCTCTAAACATATTGAACTAACCTCCCTAAAGTCCCAAAAATGTATAAACATGACCTTAGAGCCTTTAAAACCAAATCAATTAAAGTTCTGCTCAGAATATACACCACATACATAAGACCCCTCATTGAATATGGGAGTGAGGTATGGTCCCCAGTAACTATCGGTCTCGTTAACTGCATAGAAAAAGTGCAAAGATCATTTACACGAAGGTTACTACAAAGGGCGGGATTACCCAAAATGAGTTATGTTGCTAGACTGAATTTTCTTTCCATCTCCTCGCTTGAATATAGAAGAAATGTGGCCGATCTTGTGTTCATCCATAAATGTCTGCACGGAAATATTCAAGTAGATTACTCAAATTACTAAAGATTACTCCTTCCCTTCCCCTTCCCCAAGAAACGGCTGCTACGGAGCGCCTCTATACTTCTTACCTCTCCCCTCTTTTAAGAAGCCACTCTGACCCTTCGTCAAACCATTCATCCTTCTCTCTCTCCTGTCCAATGTCTGGTTACGAACCGCTATCAATGATCTTCTCACTATTTTTCTGCACTTACATCAGAAGCTCTTCAGCCTTTTTTGAATCATGTTTTCTTCCCTTCGCCTTTTTATACATAGATCCCAACATGCACCATAAATTTTTCACGTGATACATATGTTTCGCGTAATAAAAAGTTCAAAGTTCAAATATGTTTAAACTTTGCCCATCGCCTTATTCGCTGAGAGAATCGAATAACTACAGAATATGCTTGCCGTGTAAATATCAAAGCAGAACAAGCACTTGTGCCTCAAGAATGATTAATGTCTGGAATAAGTTACCTTGCTCTTCGGTTTCTACAAGCTCTTCTAGCATTTTTAGAAATGAACTTATCAAGCTTGATTGTGAGACCATTGTCACCAACTCTAGAATACATTTTTAATTCAAGTGCTTTGTTTCTTCAAATGTTTTGTTTTTGTTTCTCCTCTATTTTCCATTATGTTTGTGTTCTCGTTTAGCTCTCGAATGATGAAGAGTGAGTTGAATTTTTGGAATTTCAAGTTATTATTGCGGATGAATAGTTCTTAATTGCTGATGAATAGTTCATAACTGAAGATACAAGCTTTGCTTTCTTTGCTTTTTTGTGTGCTTTCCTATTTTCCTAAAATGAAATGTTCCTCATTGTTCTTGTCATATTTGGATCTCACTTTCCATAACCTTCACTGAATTCACTTTTTTTGTGACAGTGTCATCTGTTTCGTCACTTAACATTATGTTTTGTTTCAAGCTGAAAAAAGAATTGAGAATTGAGAAAGAGAGAGAGAGAGAGAAAGAGGAATGATAGTTGAAATTAAATTGATCCGTTGAGATGTCAGTTAAGATGAACTTGACTCTTTGATAATTTATTTGATTCAATGAGATATCATTTCGGGCGTCCGGGCGTGGCATAGTGGTAGTGTGATAGACCATTGTGCGAAGAGTCCCGAGTTCGACTCCCACCCCGGACAGATCCACCCAAACCAAGGGAGTTAAGAAATGTTGGTAGTGCTCATGCACGAATCTGACTCTCCCCACTGCTGCTAATCACACTAGCAGTGATCTAGCAGGCAGCCACTGGTTCTACCAGGATAGGTCTGTCCTGCATCTCAGGGGAGCGCGTACCCTGCCGCGAGGCGGGAACAAGCGCGAGGAAGAAGAAGAAGAATGAGATATCATTTGAAGAGACACAAATGAAAAGAAAGAGAGAGAGAAAGGATGTGAAAAAATTAAAAACTTTTTTAGAAAACAAAAATGAATATGTTATCTGTACCTGGGAGACGGGTGCTGAGGACGTTGTTGAGTAATCAGATGTGAACGATAGTGCGTCTTCTTTGGTCGGTGAAGGTGTTATCTGGAAGAAGTAGATTCATATCAATAAATCTCATGCCAATGCTTGATAGAATAATTGACTTTCAGTGTCTTCAGCAAAGGGTTATATGAATGCTAGTTGATAAATTTTCTTGATCTCATTACACATACAAGTTGTTGAATACATTACAAAATTATAAAGTTTATGTTGATATACGAAAATCTCTTAGGAAAAATAATTTCGGCCGTTCATTGACAAAAATCCTACCTTTTCGTTTTGCTTCCACCCCGAAGCTCCCAGCATCTGCATCTTTCTTATCTTCTCCCTTGTCTCCAAAGAATAAACCTGCAATTTTATGCATATTCGTATTTCAATAAAAAACTTAAATTCAGAATGTTCAAAACACTTTCTTGAAATTTTCTCTCTTAAAGTTGAGTTTATTCAAGTTCACAGTCAGAAATCAGTTTTTCAATGTATTGTGTTAGGTCGTTCGCATCAAGTTTTGAGTATATATTTTTTTAAATCACTTTCACGAATTTGATACCAATACCTACTTTTCCGAATCAATTCTCGTAATAAAATACCATTCTGTACGCGTGAAGGGTTTACTTAATCAAAGTGATGCAAAACTGCTGATTACGGTAAAAGTCGCCACGTGGTTTACAAGCAGGGGTTATTTAGTCATGACAGATCTTCTGTCGGCGGGCCTCTGTGTTCCAAATCTTTAGGGGGGGGGACCCTTATGTGAAAAAAAGGTAAGGGGGACCCTTATGTGAGAAAAAAAAGGAAAATTTTTTTTCACCCCTAAGGGGGGACCCTTATGAGAAAAAATTTTTCCGCCTTTGGCGGGCCTCTGTTTTTCCAAATCGTAAGGGGGACCCTTATGTGAAAAAAATTTTTCGCCTTCGGCGGGCCTTTGTTTTTTTCATAAGGGGGGACCCTTATGACAAAAAAAAAATTTTCTATTTGAAAACTCGTAAGGGGGGAGGGACCCTTATGTGAATTTTTTTTCGGCGGGTTTCTGTTTGAAAAATCATAAGGGGGGACCCTTATGTGAAAAAAATTTCCCGCCTTCGGCGGGCGTCTGTCCCTTTTTCTTTCACACTAAAAAAACCCCTGTTTACAAGTATACTCAATGTCCACAAATTTCCTCAGTGCAACGCTACAAAGCTTAACCACGTTCCCTTGTTAGTCCTCTCTCCAAATTTTTTTCCAAATGTAATCCTTTCTTTAAGAACCATATGTCAACAATTATGTTGTTTTTTATAAGAGGTCTGAACCTCAGCCCGCATTTTTAGACTTTAGTAATTATCTACGCACGTGGCACACTATAAATTTTATTTTTTTGCAATTTTCAGCACTTCTGGCCTTTGCTGTTTTGTTTTTACTTCTGTGTTAGTTGTTGCATTACATTCTTGAGTAACTGAGTTTATTGTTGATAAAGTTTTCTTTTATCACACTCCTGAGTCAAAAACATAGTCACTTACTCAGAAGAAATTTCTTCATAAATTACCTTGTGCTATAATTCTAAGTTGCAGTTTCTTCTCAGAAGTTTCAGGACTTTGTTTACATGGTGCATCGGCATCTCGGGTGAAAAGGCGTGGCAGGCAAGCAAAACCGCAACAGCAGCAGCTCCGGCAAAACGGTCACTTTACTTGAAATTTTTTACTTTGTTCAATTTTTCTTGCGCTTCTCTTTCTGTTCACCCTTCTCCCTTCTTAAGACTGTTGTTCTCTGTTGAAACCCTTCTCCCGCAGCGAGTTTCACTGCAAAGGGACACGGTTAAGAGACACGGTCGAAAGATTCGGGACACGGTACAGAAAATATAGAAGGTGAGAAAATCTGAGTGAGGAATATTTCAAGTCTGTTTTACGACAGTTGTCGTCCGAGACTTCATTCCTCTTCCTTTCCGTATCAATTTTTTTCGCGCTTCTCTTTCTGTTCACCCTTCTCCCTTCTTAAGACTGTTGTTCTCTGTTGAAACCCCTCTCCCGCAGCGAGTTCACTGCAAAGGAACACGGTTAAGAGACACGGTCGAAAGATTCGGGACACGGTACAGAAAATATAGAAGGTGAGAAAATTTGAGTGAGGAATATTTCAAGTCTGTTTTACGACAGTTTGTCGTCCGAGACTTCATTCTTCTTCCTTTCCGTATCTCTGACTCTATTCATAGAGTATTTTTACTTGTGTTACCTCTCCGGTCTATTGACCACTCTCTGTGAGTTCTACACGATTCCTCAAAATTCTTTACACCTTTCTCCCAAAGTGAAGTTCACGGAAAGGGACACGGTTAAAAATTCGAGGTTTGACGTGTGAAAGTACAGAACACGGTCAAGAACGACCAGGCAGCACCGAGTCTGATTTAAGACAACAAAAGTTGTCGGTTCGTCCGTAATTCTGACTCTATTCGTAGAGTATCTTCACTTGAATTGCTTCATCGTTCTACCATTCTATATCTGTTCAAGTCACTTTCTCTGATATCTCTATACCTTTCCCCCCGAAGTGGAGTTCACTGAAAAGGGACACGGTTGAGAGACTCGAAAAAATTGGCGGGAAAGTTGAGAACACGATTCAAAACTATTAAGCAGCACCGAGTCTGAGTTCAAATTTTTTGTGGAAAAAACTCTGAAAATTTTTCTTCCCGAGCCTTCAAATTTTCGCGTACGAAAATGGAAAATCAGTATTTGAACGAAAACGATACAGAAGAATCAATCAAGGGACAGCAATATATTAAAGCTGCAGAGTCCGATCCTAAAAAGAAGATAGCGGTTTCCTCATTTGTTCAGTGAAAAGAAGCAATTATACTGGCGAAAGAAAGTCTGACAAACACTCAAAAATTGTTGGAAACAGCTTCAGATCTTTCAATCGAGCAACTCGAGGACGGCAAGACAAATCTTGAAGCGGACATTGAGGGCCTGAACACGGCGGAAGATCTTGAAGGTCATTTCAATCAATTAAAAGACAAAAATCTTCAACTAGAAATTCTTCAGTCTAAAGAAAAATGGATTGATCAACAAAATGAAGGCAAAGTCTCTTTAGAATGAAAAGAGATTTGGGAAAAACCCTTCAAATCATAAGCAATAGAATCTCATCAAAACAAAGCACAAACAGTTTGGCTCACATCAACATGGGTAAACTACACCAAGAAGGTAGAGAGCTCCCGCAAACAGAACCGAGAATACAACTCAATGGTGACTCAAGTTCTCAGAGAGGAGATTTCCGTTACAGAGCAGATCATCAGATTTACCAGTCACACTATCAGCTGCCTAAAATAGAAATAAAACTCCCGGAGTTCAATGGAGATCCGACACAATACCCATCATTCGTTGAACACTTCGGCTTACTAGTCGATCGAAGGCAGGATATTTCCAATTTGGAAAAACTTCTACATCTGAAGGGATGTGTCAAGGGAGAAGCGGCGGAAACAATTCAGAACCTGCCAATTCAAGGTGAGTACTATGAGGCAGCCAAGAACATGCTCGACTCTGCCTATAACAGGCAACAATCTGACCTCCCTATACTATTAGAGAAGCTGGAACACTTCCCAATGTCGGGAGAGACTGTGCGGCACCAGACGAAAACCCTGAATGAATTGAGATGCCTTATCATTAAACTCCAGCAACATACGAAAGTGGATGAGAATGTCGCATTCATCAGGACCATTGTCAGTAAGTTCCCCAGAGTCACCAGAGAACACGTCGCTGCGTGGGAGTTCAATATGAAAAAGCAGAGGAACGCAAACGTAACTACGGTACCAATGATTCTCGAAGTCATCAAAGATTTTTTATCGGAAGAAGAATACAAGTCATGCGCGTATCCAGCAGCCGTATCGGTAAAACAGGCGAAGCAAAACATCAACATCACGATTCACGAAAGTAATCATCCGGTAAAACGCCTAACAAACACAGAGAACGCAGCCATCACTTGGAAAAACGACTTGAAAGCTTCAGCCGACGTAGAAAAATGTGTCTTTTGCGGAAAGCATAAGAACTCGACACTGTGCTTCACACACAAGACTGGAAAAGAAAGAACGCAACTAGCGATTCAACAAGGAAGATGTCTGAGATGTCTACAGAAAGGACATTCAGCTACAGATTGCAAGTCGTCCTGCAGCATATGTCGCAAGCCACATCACATTTCTCTCTGTTTCGCATTAAATCCGAAAGCAATGACAAACCGTCGGAATACCGTCAACGCGATCACAAAATCAAAGTCAGGTGAAGAACCAGAAGACATTTCGGACGGAGAAGCATCAGAACATCTTAACGAAGAAACAAACACGTTGGATCAGGAAGAATCAGTAAATTCAGCCACCAGCGGAATGGCTCGCCTTCTAACTGTGAAAACCAACGTCTATGTGAGTTCGCAGAAGAAAACTGAGATAAGGTTCCTGATTGACACTGGAGCATCGGTATCCGTCGTTTCAGAACAATTCGCTAAAGCTCATGGATTGAAAGTTTTGTGTCAGAAAAGATGCCAAATGACGGGTCTCGGAGGAAAAAATGAAGGGCCGAAGATGTACAACGAGTACGAAGTGAAACTCGAGTGCATCAACAGAAAAACAATAACGGCCAGAGCACTGGGACACAAAAACCCCATCACAGGCAGACTGAAAACTGAGACAATACCTTTCGAAGACCTCGACTTCATCAACAAAAAAAGGTTGACACTGGCAGACAACTACTCAGACGGAAAAAGGTTCTACCCCGATCTGATTATCGGCAGTGATGTTCTTTGGCAAGTATTAAACATTGGAAAAAAGTTAGAGACACTACCGAGCGGACTGAAGATGATTGATACAGTGTTTGGATTCATTGTGATTGATCAAGCGAGACCAAAGGGATCGGGTCTGTTTCATATTTCTTTGAATTCCTTTTTGTCTCACCGTCATGGAACAAAGTTTTTGTTTCAGAAAATGGAAGAAGATCACGGACTTGTATGTGTGCAAGAACCGCAGAAGATTCCTCCCAAAGACGATGCTCCTACGCAGAAGAAAAGAAGAGCAAACGATAAGACAGTGGAAAGAATGATTCTTGTGCAGCTACAAGCCCAACTGTCTGCAGAATTGACCATGCGTTTGGAACTAGAGAGAAAAGTAAGGCGTCTGGAGGAAAAACTGGAAAATGTTCGTTCCTCTTTGAATGCTTATGCATCCGAAAGAGAGGAACTACATGAAACAATAGAGGCGCTCAATGGAAAAATTCAAGCAGCCGAGCCTTACTTCTCTCTCGACAGACAAAATCAAGTCAAGATAGGAGAGCTAGAAATTATGGTGAAAAAACTACAGCAGTCCACGGAACCCGCAGAGACTGGTATGATGGACGAATGTGAAGAACCTGCTCTCTTGCAAGACAACGAAGACCCGGAGAAAGATGTTGAAAGAAGTGAAGTACAGTTCACAGCAACGCCAAGGACAAGTCATGTGCCTGTGAAACCACAGGCAAAGGAATACCCTTGGCAAAGCGAGAAGAAGGTATGGAAAACTGAAAGAGGAAGTCCACTGAAAAAATGTGGCCTTTGCGGGGGGAATCATCATCCAGACTCGTGTCGCTTGGGAAGTCTGCAGTCCAGGAGGAAGTATGTCGAAAAGAATAGAATTTGCCACCTTTGTCTTTTTCCATTGATTTTCAAAAACAAAATGCATAATTGTGTTGGCGATAAGCTTTTCTGTAAGTACTGTTCTCGGAGAGGACACCATCATTCTGGATTATGTGTGGATAATCCGCTTTTCAAGTAGTCATATCTTCTCTTCATAATTTTCAAGTCGTTTTACTGGTTTTTCGGTCTCAGACACTCTTGAGGAGATATCTGTTCTTCTTTCTTACCAGACCTTCACTTCCTTTGGTCGACTGATGATCGTTGCGTTGGAGTTCATCAGGACTTGCCTGGTGCTTCACGGGGGTCAGAAGTTGTCGGAGGGGAGTTGGGGAGGAAAGGTTTTGAAAGGGTTTAGACTTCTCCATTCGGGTGTAGACTCTTCTTCTTTAACTTATCTATCAAGTTTTCGTTCTGTGCATTTTTTGTTGTTAATCTGTGCTTCAATTGTTAGTTGATTTTTTGAGGAGGCGGAGTGTCAACAATTATGTTGTTTTTTATAAGAGGTCTGAGCCTCAGCCCGCGTTTTTAGACTTTAGTAATTATCCACGCACGTGGCACACTATAAATTTTTTTTTTTTGCAATTTTCAGCACCACTGGCCTTTGCTGTTTTGTTTTTACTTCTGTGTTAGTTGTTGCATTACATTCTTGAGTAACTGAGTTTATTGTTGATAAAGTTTTCTTTTATCACACTCCTGAGTCGAAAACATAGTCACTTACTCAGAAGAAATTTCTTCATAAATTACCTTGTGCTATAATTCTAAGTTGCAGTTTCTTCTCAGAAGTTTCAGGACTTTGTTTACACCATATTAGCAACGGCTCCAAACAAGTTCAAAGACCGTCTTTTATTGCGAGAATATAATAATCAGTTTTCGGTATTCTATCTCTATGAACTTATCAGGAAGTCAGGTATTAATAAATTTGCATATCTGTAAAATATTTGCGATAATCAAGCATTGGTATCATTACAGCGAACCTCATATTTTTCAAAAAGTAATAAGTCGTTAATAATCAGTCAAAAGTCACATTGAATCAATCAATAAGTCAATACTGATACCTCGAGAGCGGGACTGGCTGCGAGATGGAGATGCTGTGTGTGCGAGGTGAGGGCATCCATCACTGAGGAGGAGTCCGAGGCAAGCGAGGCAGAGGCAGCTGCTTCGCTGCCTGCGATGAAGATCCGACGTGCAGAGGACATGTTCTGAAGTATAATGCAACTTAATTTGGATGTTCTAAAGGGCTTGGGCTGGAAGTAAATAAAACTAATTTTACTTGATCTGAAGAGGACTTTTTTTAATTTTTGCAGTGTAAATACTACTATGCTAAATATGCTCTGAAACTCAAGAAAAGTCGTTTAAGTCTTACGAAAAGTCGTTTAAGCCCCATCTTGGGGAACTAAAGATGGACATCTCGGCAGCTAAATCCAGTGTAACGCTCTTCACCACCAACACAAAGGAATGTCGTAAAGTACCAGAAGTTGTGGTCAACGGTGAGCCACTCCCTCTAAGTAGAGCCCCCAAGATCCTTGGTGTCACCTTGGACCAGATGGGAACCTACCGTCAACACGCCGAAGGACTAAAGACAAGGGCAACAAAAAGATTGAATGTCCTCCGAGCAATCGCGGGAAGAAGGTGGGGACAGAAGACCGAGACAATGCTGAACACCTACAAAGCAACCACTAGAGCAGTCTTGTCTTACGCAGCACCCATCTACTCGCCCCAACTTGCCGAATCACATTGGACTTCCTTGCAAGCAGCACAAAACAAAGCCATTCGGATCGCAACTGGAAACCTTGCAATTGCGGACACTCAGCACCTGGCATACGAGAGCAAACTTCTTCCAGTCAAAGAACACAACCTCATGCTCAGCAAACAATTCACCGCCAAGGCCAGGCTTCAGCCCAACCATCCATCTCACCGCATCTGCACTGAAGCAAAACCTCCCAGGGCAATAAGAAAGCACGCCAAAGACATAGACATAGTACTAGGTGATACGGACTATAAAGTGGCCCTCAGAAAAATACACACGGAGACAGTCAGAGACTTTCTTAGAAATAGTCGACCCAACCCAGTTCTGGGAACTAAACCTCCTAGAATACACAAGTCCACGTCCCAACTATCCAGAGAAAATCAGATAACTCTGTCTCAATTGCGAAGCGGCCACTCTAGTTTCCTTAACAGTTATCTCCACCGAATAGGGGCCAATGAATCTCCCCTCTGCCCACTGTGTAGGATAGAGCCGCATACTTCGAGACATATTTTTTCGTGTCGCTGTAACCCCACTTCACTTAGCCCTATCGACCTTTGGAATAGGCCGCACTCGGTTGTTGATTTCTTGTTCAATTAAATCTCTCCAAAAAAAAAACAAAAAAAAAGTGAAAGAGAAAAAAAAATTAATAAAAAAAAAAATAAAAATAAAAATAAAAAAAAATAATAAAAATAATAAAAAAATAAAAAAATAAAAATAAAAATAAAAAAATAAAGGAGAGTAAAATAAAAATAAATAAAAAAAAATAAGAGAGAGAGGAAAGAGAGTGTGGGCTTATAACGCTGGAGGGTCGAGAGCTTCGACGACTTCCTCCAGTGTCTCGCGAAGGAAGATCTACCCGTTGGGCAAGACAACAACAACAAGTCTTACATGATTAGACTCGTTGGGAGAAATAATTTTCTGTATTGTATTTAACTGAAGAAGTTTTGAATAACTTTTTCATGATTTTTTTCTTTTACAAACCTTTTCAAACTATTTCCTATTACTGGCCCTCTTATTTTTAAGGTTCCTAAGTAAAGCTTTGATGAAATCTCATGAATAGAAAACGCGATTCGAAGAGAGACAAATACTAGATTGAATCCTGATAATAAAAGTTGCAACCATAGAACGAATCCGGAATAACAGAAACTCAAAACAAAAAGCATTGGAGAACAAAAGTCAATCAGAAACCTAATGTTTACAGAAATATCAGTTTGTTGCACAGTGCGAGATGCAAAATCAGACATTTCTTCTTCTTCTTCCTCGCGCTTGTTCCCGCCTCGCGGCAGGGTACGCGCTCCCTGAGATGCAGGACAGACCTATCCTGGTAGAACCAGTGGCTGCCTGCTAGATCACTGCTAATGTGATCAGCAGCAGTGGAGAGAGTCAGATTCGTGCATGAGCACTACCAACATTTCCCCCTTGGTTTGGGTGGATCTGTGGGTTTCTAATAGGTGAAAATAGGTTTGGGATCTAATAGGTTTGGATGGAAAAATCAGACATTTCTAATAGGTGAAAAATCAAATAGGAGTCATTTCACAGGCGTTTCACTTTTAATGGAAAAAATTAGAAAATTGCAATTCAAGTTGTTCAGAGAACCTATAAAAAAATTATAAATACGCATATTATGTATATATATATGGCTATGGCTAGAATTGATCAGCGTGGATAAATTGATCAAATCAAGATTTAGCTCAGATCAGTTTTAAGTTCTTACTATCGATCAAATATATTGGAAATTGATCAATGTTATGGCTAGGATTGACCAGAAGTTAGAGTTCTGATCAGATGGCTCTTTCGGATTGCCGGACTATAATATGAATAATATGAGAACTTTTCTTATGCGGTCTCGTTAGCCTAAGCCGTACGGCCTCATAACGTAAACTTTTGCTTAAGCCTTAGCGTTTTCAATGAAAAAAAATTTTTTTGAGGTAAATATAAATTTTATGTAAAACAAGAGAAGTAATAATCGATCGTAAATTCGTTAATCATAAAAGTAATTTTCATGAAATCGTCAGTCACATTGTCATAATCAGGCTAAAAAAGCGTCACTGAAAAAAGCCATTGTCAATCATAATGTCATTGTCAGTCAAAAAAGCGAGGTGACAGCCTTTGTTTTACCTCGTATCTTCTCCTCCGTTGCTCGCTCGCTTCACTGCAGTCGCTCCTGGTAGTGTCTGGCATGCTGCTGAGGCAGCTCTCTTGCGAGGGCGAGTGGACGAGATGCTCTGATGCGTCGGGTGCGCTCGAAACTGGGGCTATTATACGTCGCAAGGCGATCTCTGCGTCGATGTCTCGCTCCTGAAAGTTTAACTTTTTGGAACTACAACAAAAAAATTAGATGAAACAATAACTTGTTCAAACAATTAGAGTAATTTGAACATTGAAACGCATCTGAAGTATTAACTTGTTATAACAATGGCATGCGCCTAAACAGTACATTGTGGGAACCACAAAAAAGACTTTGAAAAATAACTAGTCAATTTGTTTGGAGTAACTGATAAGATGTTGATACACTGATTATTCATTCAACTCATTCGCTGATTCTATGTATAAATCTATTGCATCCGTTCACTCATGCGTTCACTCATTTATGTTTTCTCATGCGTTCCCTCATTTACCTGATAATTGCCACAGAAGACGCTGTCTACAGTGCAGCGAGAGGCTGTAGTGGTGACCGGCTGTGCTCGCAGAGGGATTGAATGTGAGGCGGTAGGGGGGGCCGAAGGCGTAGGCACTGCTGAGGGGGCGGTGCTTGGCGTGTAGTTTGCGTACGAGGAAGGAAGCGGATTCATGGCTCCCGGAGCTGTAGATTCGATCTTCCACTTCGTCTTGGACTTGTCACGACGAGAGTTACGACGCACGTTAAGAATCGTCTTGATCTGCATCATTTCATCTCATCTGTAGGTTGGCTAAAATTAAGCTTGCTAGAAGGGAACTAGCTAGAAGAAAACTAGCTAGATCGTAAAAATTTCTTTGAACACCCTTTTCGTCTCTCTCTTTCTCTCTCTTTCTTTCTCTCTCTCACTCCCCCTTCTTCTCAAACTACGAATCGCAACTCCGCTTCATAACTATTTGCTCCGCATTTCAACCTCTTTTTTAATGACTCGTAAACGGCTATAAATAAAGCAGCAAGGTTAGCCTAATCCCTCGTTCGTTCCACCAGTTTTTAAGGTGCATTATCTACTTAACTCGGTTCACTTCTATTTTTCTTCCAACTATGTTTTCTTCTCTTCTTCTTTAAAATGTCATAGAAGTGGGACTTTTGATATCTTCTTTGACTGTATGCTTGATTGTGCTGGGAAGATCAGAATCATTCCAGCAAAAATTAACAAGAAGTTTTTTCAAAAGGAAGAAGGGAAAGAATAGATACCTGATGCTAAAGACTGATTCTAGTCGCAAGTTCTAGGCAGTTTCAAGAGGGATCCATATTCTATCTCATTCACAATGTCAGGAGCGGTTTGCTGGTGAACAAGTTCAAGTCATAGATTCTCATCATATCCCCTTCTCAAATCGGAAATTGGGCCAGTTGTGTAACTGTATTTTTCAAAATAACAAAAAGGGAAGTGTGGCTGACCTTGCCCTTGTCGTTTTCCTTCATCATCGCAACGGCTTGTTCTTCATTGGCCCGGATGATGAGAGAATGCATGTCATTGAAAGAAGAGGAGGAAACTCCTGGCGGTGGATTGTCCAGACCCGTTGAGCAACCTCAACATCTTCTTTTTAGAAACCCTCTCTTTTTCCTCTTTGAATTAAAATGTGCCATCGGTACTCTCGTGGTAACGCGCTGTTTCTCGGTAAAAGAGAGACGACTGGGTACGATGCCGCCCTGTGAACTATCTTTCGTACGTGGGAAAGTTTGATCCTACTATAGTTTTAATTATGCTATTGATAAAATCAAACTGCTCGTTATAATGCAGCTAATTTTCTAAATTAAGGCATCCTTTCTCCTCACTTTTTTGCTATTGTGACTTCATAGGGTTATGGTGAGTGGACTTGGTCAGGGGATAGGGTTATGGTCAGTGTACTTGGTCAGGGGATAGGGTTATGGTCAGTGGACTTGGTCAGGGGATAGGGTTATGGTCAGTGGACTTGGTCAGGGGATAGGGTTATGGTCAGTGGACTTGGTCAGGGGATAGGGTTATGGTCAGTGGACTTGGTCAGGGGATAGGGTTATGGTCAGTGGACTTGGTCAGGGGATAGGGTTATGGTCAGTGGACTTGGTCAGGGGATAGGGTTATGGTCAGTGGACTTGGTCAGGGGATAGGGTTATGGTCAGTGGACTTCATAATATTTATGTTATTCTAATAATAATAATAATAATAATTTATCTAAATTTTTCAATCCAAAAATTGTGGCAATAAGCACAGAATTAAGAAAACATTCACGAAACAAGAAAACCAAAATATCCAATTCTTTATTCTTAAACTTTTTATCTCTAAAATGAGTGCTCTGAAACATATAAGCTTTTGTGTAAATATGTATATGTGTATGAGTTTTTTTCACACATAAGTACATAGATGAACTACATAAACTTCAAGCGACTGTAGTTCCTTGCATCAATCAGTTACTAAACCGTTTTAATACCGTTTCACGAATCGCGTTCATTCTCGTGATCCTTCATATATATACAGTACCGTTCCCAAGTAACTTGGGCGAAGTTCATCAAAAAAAATTTTTTTAAACATAACTTCGCAAAAAGCGGACATATTGTCTTGAACTTTCAATTTTTTTGTGTATTCCATGAAATTATATGCTGTTGTTATGGTAAAATGTCTGCTGCAATATGAACCGAACTCGTTTGCACCAAAACTCGAATTTTCCAAATTTTCTAATTTTTACGGAAAATTCAATTTTTTTAATTTCTTTACTATTGTGTGGCCAAATAGATTTATTATTGTAAATGACTAGTTTCATTGAAAATAAAAAAAGTATCTTAGATCTTTTTCAGAT